>CM052649.1:11588397-11736323 GCA_028533165.1 Leontopithecus rosalia
TATAGTGGTAAAAGGATCAATGCAACAACAAGAGCTAACGATCCTAACACCCAGATACATAGAGACTTAGATTCAATGAGACAGAAAATTAATAAGGATATCAAGGACTCGAACTCAGATCCGGAACAAGTAAACTTAATAAATATTTATAGAGCTCTCCACTTCAAATACACAAAATATACATTCTTGTCAATACCACTTCACATCTATTCATAGGTTTAAATGAAACATTGATTGGTCATTATTAATACCCATTTTTTTTTCAGAATAAAGCAATATTTTCATTCACCCTCCCTCTCTGTCTTCCTCTTTCTTCCTCTCCTTTACTCATTTTTTTCCTTTCTTTCCCTCTCTCAAAAAAAAGAAAGAAATCAACTTGTAAACCTCTAGATCCAGGTCGGCAATATCTCTCTTATTGCTTGATTTCCTTCCTTCCCTTCCCTCTCTCCCTCCCTCCTTCCTCCTTTCCTTCCTTCATCCCTTCCTTCCTCCCTCCCAAAAAAAAAAAAAGAGAAGATCTTACAGGAAGTAGATGTTGTTGAAGAGGCAGCCACCTTCAGGGTAAAAATAGAGCAACTGCAATTAACAACAATGAAGATAGAACCTAATGGAATTCCATCTGTATTGAATTAGGGAAAAATAAAATTCAATTTCTGGCAAATAATCTTTTAGAAAAGAAGACAAATAAGGGCATTTTCAGATAACAAAATTGGAATTTACCATAACCACATTTCTAAGAGGTGAAAATAGTCTCAAACAAATGGCAGAAGAGTAAGAAAAACGTTTGTGAAAAAGAGAGTAAAGCTTAGTAAACACTGTTTGCATAAAATCAAGAACTAAAATGATGAATAAAGTCATAATTTCAATGTAAGTTAAAATTTTTAAATATGCCCTAAAATAGATAGTAATGCACTGAAGAAACAGAGCACGTAACACCCCAAAAAGTAGGGAGAAAGGGATGATATTTGTAAACACAGCAAACCAACTCCTAATGGAAATAAAAGTTGGGAAAGGTGAGGAGATTGGAGGGGAAGTGTTTTCCAGGTCCTGCTGAAATGACAGATATCTTCAAGACCATAGAGAGCTATCAGATACCACATCAGCTGGTCCTTTGAAATTAGAATATGGGCTGATTAACACTGTAGAACTCAGAGGTTACCTCTTGCTGTCAATGCAAAAAAACTAAATGAATTTACACTACCATTTTTCAAATTTAATTGGGAAGGGGTAGAGTTCACCTGAAAAATAAAAGTAGTTTTGCGAACCACTATTTTATTAGCTATAAATTTCATAATTATGAAACATAGAAGCTGAAATTTGTCTTCTTATGAAACACAGACTAAATGTTTTAAAGGCTGTTTCATATGACAACAATGTATAATAATGAGAGTATTCTTTTCTCTACAGTAAATATTTTGTAAAATAAAATTAGTGAATTTTATTCTGTTAAACAGTCAAATATTATCTTCTAATGCAAACCACATGACCTTTCAGTATGTTTCAATATTATTTTCCTTAAAATGAAGAAATACTGTACAAATACTTTCCTCAGAATTTCTTCTTATCTTTGGTGTTACTATTTCTAAATGTAGATTCTCCAATATCAACAAAAAATTATCAGAATCAAGAAAACAGTAAAAATTTAGTAACCCTAAATTTAAGTCGACTAAATCCCCCAATCAAAAGATACAGCCAAAACCTAATGATATGCTACATCCAGACCCATTTCACATCCAAAGATACACAAAGACTTAAAACAAAGGGATGGAGAAAGATTTTCCTGACCAAATGGAGAGCAAAAATAAATAAATAAATAAAAAGCAGGAGTTGCAATTCTCGCATCTGATAAAATAGATTTCAAAACAACAAAGATATTGTGATAAAAGGATCAATGCAACAATAAGAGCTAATGATCCTAACACTCAGATTCATAAGACTCATAAAGATATTTAGACTCAACGAGACAGAAAATTAATAAGCATATCCAGGACTTGAACTCAGATCTGGAACAAGTAAACTCAATAAATATTTATAGAACTCTCCATTTTAAATACACAAAATATACATTCTCTACCTTAAATACACAAAATATTGATCGGCCATTATTAATACCCATTTTTAGAATAAAGTTACATTCCCGTTTTCTCTCCCTCTTTTTCTTCCTCTTTCTTCCTCTCCTTCACTCCTTTTTTTTTTTTAAAAAAAAGATTTTCCTCAAAAAATTTAGAATTAATACATAATTCTGCTCTCTTAGAAAACTTTCTAACCTCCTCATTTGATGACCACATAATAATGTCTTTAGTGAAAGGAGCTTAGAAAACTTCCCTGTTATATATATTTGCTTTTGTAGGCAGGTGACATCAATTGATTAGATAATAAAAAAGATACTTTATAATTGAAGGATCCAGTCAAAGTAATTAGAGCTCTGAGTGATTCAATTATTTGCTTTGATTAATTTGATTCATTATAACATTTTTATTTAGGGAAATCAAAAACTTAAAAGATAAAACTGTAACTAGTAAGGGGTGAAAATGATAGTAAATGGTTATTAGGGAGGTGAAATTAAGACATCTGATATCTGGCTATTACACTACATTTGTTTTTCAAACTTTGCTTTTTTTAACAAGAATATTGATTTTATATTTTTCCATTTTTTGAGGCATAATTGACAAATAAATGTATATATGTTTACAGTGTATTATATGATTTTTTCATAGATGTTTTACACTGTGAAATGATTACCACACTCAAATGAATTAACATATCCATTATCTCATATGCTTATTTTTTTGTAATGATAACATTTTAGATCTATTCTTAGCAATTTTCAAGTACACTATACATTGTAATTAACTATAGTTGACATGCTATGCAATTGATCTACAGAACTTACTCATTCTACCTAACTGAATTTGTACCCTTTGACCAATATCTCCCCATCCAACCTCCCCCAGCTCCCACACCCTGGCTGTATTAGTCTGTTTCCACACTATGAAAATTTACCTGAGACTGATAATTTATGTGGAAAAGAGGTTTAATTGACTTACAATTATGCAGGCTGTACAGGAAGCATGGCTGGGAGGCCTCAGGAAATTCGCAATCATGGCGGGAGGGTGAAGGGGAATCAAGCATGTCTTCACTTGGTGGCATGAGAGAGAGAAGGGGTAAGTGCTGCACACTTTTGAACAACCAGATCTCATGAAAGATCTCTCTCTCTCTTCCTTCCTCCCTTCCTCTTTCCTTTCCTTTTCTTTTTCTTTCTCTTTCTTTTTGAGACAAAGTCTCTCTCTGTCACCCAGGAAGGTGTGCAATAATGCAATCATAGCTCACTACAGCCTCAAACTCCTGAGTTCAAGCAATCCTCCTGCCATGTCTTTCCAATGCGTTGGGATTACTGGAAAAAGCCATCTGCCTGAATTTAAGCCACATTTTTGTTATCCTTTATCTGTTGATAGACACATAGGTTGATTCCAAATCTTTGCTACCAAGAAGAGTGCTGATATAAATGTGCAAGTGCAGGTACCTTTTTTAGATAATTATTTTTTCTTTCTTTTTTTTTTTTGTAAATAACCACTAGCAGGACTGCTGGTTTGAATAATAATTTTATTTTTAGTTCTTTGAGAAATCTCTATACTGTTTTCCATATAGGGTATACTAATTTACATTTCAAACAATGGTATATAAGCATTTTCTTTTATATCACATCCACACCATCTATCATTTTTTGACTTTTTAAATAAGAGTCATTCTGGCTGGAGTAAGATGACATTTCATTGTCGTCCAGTTTTACTCTTCTACATATGGAAATACTTTCCCTTTCGCCATTCTATTCCATTGATCTATACATCTAAATTGTGCCAGTATCCTACAATTTTTTGTGTGTTCCATTGGTCTGTATGTCTATTTTTATGCCAGTACTATGCTGTTTTGATTACTATAGTTTTGTAGTATATTTTGGGGTCAGGTAATGTGATGCTTCTAGCTTCATTATTTTTGCATGAGACTGCTTTGGCTAGTTGGAGCATTTTGTGGTTCTATGTACATTTTAGAATATTTTTATTTGTGTGAAAAATAACATTGGAATTTTGACAGAAATTGCATAAAATCTGTAGACTACTTTGGGTGGTATGAACATTTTAGCAATACAAATTCTTCTAATCCATGAACATGAAATATCTATTTATTTTTATCTTCAGTTTCTTTCAACAACATTTTACAGTTTTCAATGTGTAAATTGGTTAAATTTCATCTTTGTTAAATTTATTCCTAAATATCTTACAATGTCTTACGCTTTTGTAAATGGAATTACTTTTTATATTTTTTTCTTGTGGGCATAGGAGGTGTATATATTTACAGATTATATAGGCTATTTTGATACTGACATGTAATATGTAATGATCACTTTAGAATGAACGAGATATCCATCACTTCAAGCCTTTATTACTTGTGTTAGAAACAATCCAGTTGTACTCTTTCAGTTGTTTTTAAATGTACAAATCAATTTTTTTACTATTGTCATCCTGTTGTGCAAGTAAATGCTAGATTTTATTCATTATTTCTATTTTTCATAGGCATTAACCATCTCCACATCCCTCCAACCCCTGACAACCCATTCCAGTCTCTAATAATCATCCTTCTCCTCTCTATATCCATGAGTTCAATTGTTTTAATTTTTAGCTCCCATAAAATGACAAGAAAATGCAAAGTATGACTTTCTGTTCCTGGCTTCTTCACTGAATAATTAATGACTTTCAGTTTCATCCACATTGTTTTAAATGATAAAATCTCATTCTTTCTTATGGCTGAAAATACTCCATTGTGTATATTTACCAATTGGATAGAAGCCATTTTAAGGAGGGGGTGAGATAATATCTTTGTAGTTTTTGATTTGCATTTCTCTGATGATCAATGATGTTGAGTGCCTTTTCAAATACCTGTTTGCCGTTTGTATGTCTTCTTTTGAAAAATTTCTATTCAAAACTTTTGCTCATTTTTAAATTGAATTATTAACTTTTTTCCCTATGGAGTTGTTTGAGTTCCTTACATATTTTAGCTACTAATCTCCTGTGAGATGAGTAATTTGCAAATATTTTCTCCTATTCTGTAAGTTGTTTTTTTCACTTTATTGGTTGTTTTCTTTGCTGTGCAGATTTTTTAACTTGTTGTGATCCCATTTGTCCATTTAGACTTCAGTTGAAAATGATCCATGTGCAGAGGAAAATGAAGTGTATTCTGTAGTCATTTTATGAAATGGAGGTAAACATTTATTAGATCCATAAATGGAATTTCTTAGTTTCATTTTGGGATATTTATTAGCATACAGAAACTATTGATCTTGTATGCTAATTTTGTTTCCTACAACTTTACTGAATCTGTTCATTAATTGTAACACATTTTTGATGGAGTCTTTAGGTTCTGTATATAGGACCATTTCATCTGCAAACAGACAATTTACTTCCATTTTGATTTAGATGACTTTCATTTCTTTTCTTGTGTAATTGCCCCCACTAGGACTTCCAGTACCATCTTGAATAGATGTGGTGGAAGTGGAAACTCTTGTCCTGTTCCTGATAATATCAGAAAAGCTTTCAGCTTTTTTTTACTGTTAAGTGTGATATTAAGTGAGTTGTCATTTCATTATGCTGAGGTTCATTCCATTTCTATACATAATTTCTTGAGATTTTTTATCATAAATGGATGTTAAATTTTGTCAATTTTTTGTTTACATTTATTGAGATGACCATATAATTATAATGCTTTGTTTTGTTAATGCATAGTTAACATTTATTGATTTGCCTATATTAACCCATTCATGCTTCCCAGGGATAATTCTTACTTGGTCCTGATGTGTGATTCTTTTAATGTGTTATTATATTGAGCTTGCCAGTATTTCGTGTTTTTACATTTAAGTTCATCATGGATTTTGGCCAGTAATTTTCTTTTCTTATAGTTGACTTGTCTGGATTTGACATATGGTGATGTTGGGCTCATAACATAAATTTGGAAGTGTTTCCTAATCTTCAACATTTTGGAAGAAATTCAGAATGATTGGCATTAATTATTTTAAAAAAAGATTTGGTAGAATTCACCACTGAAGCCACCTAGTCTTGGATTTTCTTTGTTTGCACGTCTGTGATTACAGACTCAATCTCCTTACTCATTATTTATCTGTTCAGATTTTCTATTTCTTCATGATTCAGTCTTGATAGGTTGTACATGTCTAGGAATTTATTCATTCCCTAATGGTTGCTTAACTTTTCAATCTTTCAAGTGTGCTTAATTATATAAAATTAAAAGTGAGGATTGTGTTTGTGGGTATTTTTGAAATCAAGTTAATTTCTTTTTTATAAACTTGCTTTCTTTGATAAGTCTTCCAGTTTTCATGTTATAGTTTATAAACAGTAATTGCTTTTTTGATGATATTCCGTGTGAACCATTTTTCTCTACATGTAAAGGCTCATATGCAGAAATATATCTGATTAATTTTAGAGTGTTTTAGAAACATGTAATCACACATCACTCTCCTGAGATTAATTTTCACTCTTTTCAACTTTCTAATTCTCAGGATTATTACAATCACTTAGCCATGATGTTGAAGATTAAATAGACAATACATTCCTTTTAACAACTCTTGATTTCTCAACTTATTGTTGATTCTAAATAGCCTTAGCCTAAATCAGTGAGTAAATAATTAATTTGCTCATTTCTGGCAACCAAGTCTTAAATTATTTGTTTCTTATTTGACGATAGATGTCAGAAAAGAGAGACAGACAGAGAGACAGAGAGAAAGAGAAAGGAGTAGAGAGAGAGAGAGAGAGAGAGAGAGGAGAGAGAGAGAGAGAGAGAGAGAGAGAGAGAGAGAGAGAGGCTTTGTTACAGTTAAAATAACAAGTTAAATATTAGCCAGAATATTCAAAATACAGTGATCTGTGCTGGTTTATCTTACGATCTTCAATTTTATACTGGTGTGAAAGTGATGCACATTCAGTAGAAACCATGAGTACCTAACAACCATTCTGTTTATCACTTTCAGTACAGAATTTAATAAATTATGCAAGATATTCAACGTTTCATTATAAAATAGGCTTAGGGTAAGATAATTTTGCCCATCTGTAGGCCAATGTGTTTTATGCATGTTTAAGGTAGGCTAGGCTAAGCTATGATGTCAAGGAGCATCTATATTATGATTTAATTAAAGATAGTACACACAGAATTTTCATTTATCAACATAATTTTTATTTGATTAAGTTATATTACAAAGTCCATTTGCTTATCAGTTTAAAATGGTTTTATGCTTTCATTAGCTTAGTATTACAAAGTTCTCTAAATAGAGTCTACCCATTGATAATCTGAAAGAGATGCCATGCTTGCCCAGTGCAAGAAAACTATGATATTCCCAAATGAGCAGAAACAATAGTTACAGAAGATCAACAAGGCGGAGAAAGATGACTGATGCATGTAACAAGACCAGGACAGTTCTACTCCACTACCAGAGAAATGGTCCAAATCTCCCTCTTCTGACATTATAGATGCTGGATCTGTTACCTATGACTTGATTTTTAAGAGTGCTAGAGATCTAATATATAATATTTATCTGTAATGAAAATATTATGCCTAATTATATAATGATAGTTATATATTTGTATCATACAATGTATTAAGTATATAATATACATATAACAATATATAATATAAAAGCGATAAATATAACATTTTATTTATATTAGTATACTTACATTTATTTATATCATATAATCATATTTTTAGAGTATATTTTTATAGCTATATAATGATATAACTATATAATGTGATAAATTATTATAATTATTTGTGTGATTCTTATTGTCCTTCTTTATGACATCTAATCTCAAACCAACTCCTTCTTCCTTAAATTATGCTCCTTAAGGTCATCCAGCACAAGGTCAAATTTCATATAAATCTCTTTCATACCTCTCTTACTGAGACACCCCGCAGTTCTGGATTGTGTTAATCCTTGCTATACCCAAATAAATATATCAGACTTTATTTATGAATTCATTTAAGGTTTTACTATGAGCATAACATCATTCGGCTATGCAGTCAGAAGATGAGTGTGCAAGTCCCGAGCACATCATTTACTTCTGTTCAAGTGTTGGCAAACACCTACTGAAACCACTCTGACCTTGCATTCCTCATCTGCAATGTTGGTTAACGATGTCAATAAATATTGGTTTTGAGGTTTTGAGGGCCAAATGAGAAAATAGTTTATGAATTATATCTGCTATTTAAATTGTGGTTGCTAATGTTAACATATTTTATTATTTTTTTCTTTAAGCAACATTCCATTCCTACTCATCCCATTGCCACTGGGCACTCACATTTTGCCCTCAGTTTCATGGATAGAAAATACTACCATCTGCACTGTCATGTAGAGATATGACTGATTGCTTAATATGTTGTAAGTGCTTTGTTGATTAGTTTAAAAGTGCTCAAGAATCAGTTATCATGGATTATCTACATACCTCCATGATTTTGGTGGGTGATGTTTCTTTGGGTGACCCATCTACCATGCTCTTTAAATGGTTTACGTGAAGCAAAGTACAGTAGGCAAGTTCTTCAATAACGAGTGCTGTGTTTTCTGAATAATGTTTCATAAAACTAAATGAAGTATGCAAACACCTCATACTTTTATAGTCATGCTTCTAAAGCAAAAGCAGGATTCCATTTCAGACTCAATAAATCAAAATCTCTGAGGATGGGACCCAATAATTGGCATGTTTTAGAAGTACCCTAGTTTCCTAAGTGCAGTGAAGAGACAGATTCTTATCCAAGATCCAGAAACTATGCCTATGACAAATATGATCTGCATCTGAGTTTTAACAGTATTCCATCTGTGGCATAAAATCTTACATTTCAAATCACAGAAGGAAAAAATATTAATGAAAAAATTAACAAAAATACTAAAATTTTTTATTTAAAAAAACCCACATAGTATTTCAAGGCAAAAAAGACATAAGTAAAATCTAAGGTATTTCTTACTCCAAAACAATGATATAAGCAATTGTTCAGTTATAATTTATGACACCTCTAGTCATAATTTAGACTGAGTCCACTTAGCCTGGAGGATTGCAGAAAATATTGACACCCCTGGATAAGTTGGCCAGAAAACTAGTTTTCTGAGACTTTAGGCTGTTTCAGCTGCACAAGAGAGAATTTCCCTTGTATCAATTACGTATGCCAATGTTATGAATCTTCTTTGGCTGTAAAGAATTTCTTAAATGGACTTATCTGGCTTGTGCAGGAGGGAATTTTGTTTGTTTGTTTTATTCCTGCAGGAATTTCTCCCCCTTATGTATCTGTTTTGTATTTGTTTGAGGTAGGGCTGAAGTTGCAGAAATAAGTTTATGTGTTTGTACTGACACACGCTCTTCTCTTACTTGAAAAGGGATGCTAATTATCTACTTATACTGTTCTGTTTGTAAATATAGTCGTGGCTGTGACAAATTCTTTTGGATATCTTTTGAGATTAATTATTACTTGTGTTCATTATAGCAATGTCCCTCAGTCATACAAAATGAGAGGAAATATATACGAAGATATAAACAATGGAAATTGCCTTTCTGTGATCAAGAGCATCAAGAGCTCTGGCTCCTAAATGGACTTCCCTGGCTTGTATGATGATTGCATGAAGTATGTTTCAGATCTTAAATTTTAGATTTAGAAAGCAGATAGAATGGGATAATTCATTGCCTCTGTCTTTGCCATATCCTAAAATTACCATCATAGAATAAGAAGAGTTTGGAGTACATGACTTTTCTTCTCGTTTTTTGGAAGAAATAAGGAAATCCCAAATAAATATACAGAAGAGACAAATGAAGACATAAGAAAAATTTGAGTGATTTAAGAAATGGTCTTCAACCCTAGAGTTAAGCCCTAGCTCAAATTACAACCCCCCAGAGTAAACATCACACAGAACTGCACACAATGAAAAAGGGAGAAATCTAGCTTTCTACTCTTGAGTTTCCTTGCTAGCCCTGGAATTTCATGAGATTCTTCCATGTCATAAGTTTAAAATCATTTCTGACAAAATGGATTGGTAGTCTTCCTCTTACAAGGATTTGTAAATTGCATTATGGAATACCTGAAACTTAAAGGAGCTCTGTTCTGATTGGCTTAATCGAGACTGATAAGTCTTTATTGAATCTGGGAAGACAAATTCCCTAATTTTCAGAGAAGAAAAAAATTGAACAACTTATACTTAAAATGCCAAAGCCATATGATTAATACCCTTTTAGCAAAGATTGCCTGCTCATTTTGTAATGTCCAGTCACTGGATAAGAAAAAATAAGATAATTCTTGTCTTTAGGCTAGGAATCAGTAGTCATAAAACTATACTAATAAGATCCCTGAATATTTTACTGTGTGGAATATACATTTGAAAAATATTTAAAAATCTGAGTTCATAAATACTTATAGTCTAGAAAAATCTTTGGACAACACTATGTTAATAGTATTGGTTTAAAAATATCTATACATCTTTCCCTAATTTTGTCAACTCTGGAATAAAATGCAAGAATGGCATATTATTTTTTGTAATGCTCATGTTTATTTTTCTTATATAAAGTTTAATTATTTTGAGCTTTCTAAATTTCCTATACTGTTTTTTGAGGGCTCATATAGTCACCATTGTTTCCACAAATTATTTAAAATTATGGCAACATAGTCAGATTAGGGATTTAATACTAATGTTGGAAGCGTTGCCTTCTGTGAAGCATGTGGAATCTTTTGCTCCACCTATGCTACTTGACTGTTGCGGACTCTTGCCATTTCAGACCAAAAGTCACCCCAGCTGCCAACTGCCAGGCCCTACTATTCTTTGCCTAAAGGTTTTCTCTTGTCACTAGAGCCTGTTTTGTCACACATGTAGTGGCTGGAAGAGTTATGGAATTGATGCTCTCTGGAAAAATCCTTCATTCAATGTCTGACAGGAACTGATGAAGAAACATTCCTGGGCCTAATAGGAACAGCTCTGGTCTGCAGCCCTCAGCGAGATCAACACAAAAGACGGGTGACTGTTACCTTTCTAGCAGTTCATCTCATTGGCACTGGTTAGATAGTGGGTGCAGCCCACGGAGGGCGAGCCAAACCAGTGAAGCACGGTGGAGTGTTGCCTTACCTGGGAAGCAGGTTGAGGAATGCCCTCCCCTAGTCAAGGGAAGGGGTTGAGGAAGAGGTTGAGGAATGCCCTCCCCTAGCCAAGGGAAGCCCTGAGGGATGCTGTCATCAGGTACAGTGGTATCCTGCCCAGATACAACACTTTTTCCATGGTCTTCGCAACCCACAGACCAGGAGATTCCCTCAGGTGCCTATGCCACAAGGGCCCTGGGGTTCAAGCACAAAACTGGACGGCCATTTAGGCAGACACCAAGCTAGCTGCAGGAGTTTCTCTTTCTACCCCAGTGGCACCTGGAATGCCAGCAAGACAAAACCGTTAACTCCCCTGGAAAGGGGGCTGAAGCCAGGGAGCCAAGTGGTCTTGTTCAGTGAATCCTACCCTCATGGAACCCAGCAAGCTAATTTCTGCTGGCTTGAAATTCTCACTGCCAACACAGCAGTCTGAAGTCAACCTGGGATACTAGAACTTGGTGAGGGGAGAGGTGTCCACCATTACTGAGGTATGAGTAGGTGGTTCCCACACTGGGAAGCCAGGACTGAGAAAAGCCCATCACAGCACTGCAAAGCTGCTGTGGCCAGACTCCCTCTCTAGATTTCTCCTTTCTGGAGAGGACATCTCTGAAAGACAGGCAGCAGCCCCACTCAGGGTATTATAGTTAAAACTCCCATCTCCCTTGGACAGAGCACCCATGGGAAGCAGGAGCTGTGGGTGCAGCTTAAGGAGACTTAAACGTTCCTGCCTGCTAGCTCTGAGGAGAGCAGCAGATTTCCCAGCACAGTGCTTGAGCTCTACTAAGGGACAGACTGCCTCCTCAAGTGGGCCCCTGACCCCCATGCCTCATAACAGAGAGATGCCTCCAGGAGGGGTTGACAAAGATTTCATACAGGAGAGTTCCGGCTGGCATCTGGCAGGTGCCTATCTGGGACAAAGCTTCCATAGGAAGAAGAAGGCAATAATCTTTGCTGTTCTACAGCCTTTGCTGGTGATACCCAGGCAAATAGGGTCTGGAATGGATCCTCAGCAAACTGCAGCAGACTTGCAGAATAGGGGCCTGATGGTTAGAAGAAAAACTAACAAATGGAAAGCAACAGCATCAACATCAACAAAAAGGATAACCACACAAAAACTCCATCTGAAGGTCACCAACAGCAAAGACCAAAGGTAGATAAATCCACAAAGATGAGGAAAAACCGCACAAAAAGACTGAAAATTCCAAAAACCAGAATGTGTCTTCCTCTCCAAAGTATCATGACTCCTTGCCAGCAAAGAAAAAAACTGGATGAAGAACGAGTTTGATGAATTGACAGAAGTAGGCTTCAGAAGGTGGGTAATAACAAACCTCTCTGTGCTAAAGGAGAGTGTTCTAACCCAATGCAAGGAAGCTAACAACATTGATAAAAGGTTAGAGGAATTGCTAACTAGAATAACCAGTTTAGAGAAGAACATAAATGACCTGATGGAGTGGAAAAACAGCAAGAAAACTTTTTGAAGCATCACAAGTATCAATAGCTGAATTGATCAAGTAGAAGAAAGGATATCAGAGATTAAAGATCAACTTAATGAAATAAAACATGAAGCATTCTTATTTAGGGAAATACGAATGAAAATGAACAAACAAAGCCTCCAAAAAATATGCAAGGATGTGGAAAGACCAAACCTATATTTGATTGGTGTACCTGAAATTGGCAAGGAGAATGGAACCAAGTTGGAAAACACACTTCAAGATATTATCCAGGAGAATTCCCCCAATCTAGCAAGACAAGCCAACATTCATATTCAGGAAGGGCAGAGACCACCACAAAGATACTCCTCAAGAAGAGCAACCCCAAATCACATAATCATCAGATTCGCCAAGGTTGAAATGAAGAAAAAAATATTAAGGGCAGCCAGAGAAAAAGGCCAGATTACCTGCAAAGGGAAGCTCATTAAACTAGCAGTGGATCTCTCTGCAGAAACCCTACAAGCCAGAAGAGAATTGGAGCCAATATTCAACATTCTTTAAAAAAAGAACTTTCAACCCAGAATTGCATATCCAGCCAAACTAAGCTTCATAAGCGAAGGAGAAATAAAAGCCTTTACAGACAAGCAAATGCTGAGGGATTTTGTCACCACGAGGCCTGCCTTACAAGAGCTCCTGAAGGGAGCACTAAATATGGAAAGGAAAAACTGGTACCAGCCACTGCAAAAACAAACCAAAATGTCAAGACCATCGACACTATGAAGAAACTGCATCAACTAATGGGACATATAACCAGCTAGCATCATAATGATGGATCATATTCACACATAACAGTATTAACCTTAAATGTAAAGTGGCTAAATGCCCCAATTAGAGGGCACACACTGGCAAATTAGATAAGAGTCAAGACCCAGTGGTGTGCTGTATTCAGAAGACTCATCTCATGTTCAAAGACACACATAGGCTCAAAATAAAGGAATGGAGGAATATTACCAAGCAAATGCAAGGCAAAACAAACAAACAAACCAACAAAAACATCAGGGGTTGCACTCCTGGTCTCCAAGAAAACAGACTTTAAATCAACAAAGATCAAAAAGGACAATGAAGGGCATTCTATAATGGTAAAGGGATCAACGCAACAAGAAGAGCTAACTATCCTAAACACACATGCAGCCAATTCAGAAGCACCCAGATTCATAAAGCAAGTTCTTAGAGACCTACAAAGAGACTTAGACTTCCACAAAATAATAATGGGAGACTTTAACACCCCACTGTCAATATTAGACAGATCAACGAGACAGAAAATTAGCAAGGATATTCAGGACTTGAACTCAGCTCCTGACCAAGTGGACCTAATAGACATCTACAGAACTCTCCACATCAAATCAACAGAAAACAAATACTTCTCAGTACCACATTGCACTTATTCTAAAATAGACCACATAATTGGAGGTAAAACACCCCTCAGCAAATGCAAAAGAATGGAAATCATAACTACCAGTCTCTTAGAACACAGTGCAATCAAATTAGAACTAATAATTAAGAAACTCACTCAAAACCATGGAACTACATGGAAACTGAACAACCTGTTCCTGAATGACTACTGGGTAAATAATAAAATGAAGGCAAATATCAAGAAGTTCTTTGAAACCAATGAGAACAAAGACACAACATACCAGAATCTCTGGGACATAGATAAAGCAGTGTTTACAGCGAAATTTATAGCACTAAAAGCCCATGAAAGAAAGCAGGAAAGATCTAAACTCAATACCCTAATATCACAATTAGAAGAACTAGAGAAGTAAGAGCAAACAAATTCAAAAGCTAGAAGCAGATAGAAAATAACTAAGATGAGAACAGAACTGAAGGAGATAGAGACACAAAAAAACCTTCAAAAATCAATACATCCAGGAGCTGTTTTTTTGAAAAGGTTAACAAAATAGATAGACCACTAGCCAGACTAATAAAGAAGAAAAGGGAGAAGAATCAAATAGATACAATAAAAATGATAAAGGAGAGATCACCACTGATCCCACAGAAATACCAACTACCATCAGAGAATATTGTAAACACCTCTATGCACATAAACTAGAAAATCTAGAAGAAATAGATAAATTTCTGGACAAATACATCCTCCCAAGACTAAATCAGGAAGAAGTTGAACTCCTGAATAGACCAAAAACAAATACTGAAATTGAGGCAGTAATTAACAGCCTACCAACCAAAAAAGCCCAGGACCAGATGAATTCAAAGCCAAATTCTACCAGAGGTACAAAGAGGAGCTGGTGCCATTCCTTGTGAAACCACTCCAAACAATAGAAAAAGAAGGAACTCCTCCCTAACTCATTTTATGAGGCTAGTGTCATCCTGATACCAAAACCTGACAGAGACACAACAACAATCACAACAACAAAAATTTCAGGCCCATGTCCCTGATGAACATGGATGCAAAAGTCCTGAATAAAATACTGGCAAACTGAAATCCAACAACACATTAAAAAGCTTATCCTCCATGACCAAGTTGGCTTTATCTCTGGGATGCTAGGCCAGTTTAACATACACAAATCAATATACATAATCCATCACATAAACAGAACCAATGACAAAAACCACATGATTATCTCATTAGATGCAGAAAAAGCTTTTGATAAAATTCAACATCCCTTCATGCAAAAAACACTCAATAAACTAGGTGTTGATCGAATGTATTTCAAAATAATAAGAGCTATTTATGACAAACCCACAGCCAATATCATACGGAATGGGTAAAAGCTGGAAGCATTCCTTTTGAAAACTTGCACAAGACAAGGATGCCCTCTTTCATCACTTCTAATCAACATAGTACTGGAAATTCTGGCCATGGAAATCAGGCAAGAGAAAGAAATAAAGGGTATTCAAATAGTAAGAGAGAAAGTGAAATTATTTCTGTTTGCAGATGACATGAATGCATATTTAGAAAACCCCTTCGTCTCAACCCAAAAACTCTTTAAGCTGATGAGTAACTTCACGAATGTCTAAGCATACAAAATTAATGTGTAAAAATCACAAGCATTCTTATACACCAATAATAGACAAACAGAGAGCCAAATCATGAGCAAACTCCCATTCACAATTGCTGCAAAGAGAATAAAATACCTAGGAATACAACTTACAAGGGATGTGAAGGACCTCTTCAAGGAGAACTACAAACCACTGCTCAAGGAAATAAGAGAGGTCACAAACACATGGAAAAACATTACATACTCATGGATAGGAAAAGTTAATATATTGAAAATGTTTGTACTGCCCAAAGTAATTTACAGATTCAATGCTATTGCCATCAAGCTGACACTGACTTTCTTCACAGAATTAGAAAAAATACTTTAAATTTCATATGGAACCAAAAAAGAAGCCATATAGCCAAGACAATCCTAAGCAAAAAGAACAAAGCTGAAGGCATCATACTACCTGACTTCAACCTATACCACAAGGCTACAGTAACCAAAGCAGCATGGTATTGGTACCAAAACAGATATATAGACCAATGAAACAGAACAGAGGCCTCAGAAATAACACCACACATCTACAACCATCTTATCTTTGACAAACCTCATAAAAAAAAGCAAGGAGGAAAGGATTCTCTATTTAGTAAATGGTGTTGGGAAAACTGGCTAGCTATATGCAGAAAACTGAAACTGGATCCCTTCCTTTCATTTTATACAAAAATTTACTCAAGATTGATTAAAGATCGAAATAGAAGATCTAAAACTATAAAAACTCTAGAAGAAAACCTAGGCAATGCCATTCAGGACATAGGCATGGGCAAAGACTTCATAACTAAAACACCACCAACCCAAAAGCCCATCAATAATAGATTAGATAAAGAAAGTATGGCACAAATACACCATGGAATATTATGCAGCCATAAAAAGATGAGTTCATGCCTTTTGCAGGTACATGGATGAAGGTGAAAACCATCATTCTCAGCAAACTGACACAGGGACAGAAAACTAAACATCACATGTTCTCACTCATAAGTGGGAGTTGAACAATGAAAACATATGGGCACAGGGAGGGGAACATTAAACATCTGGACTTACAAGGGGTTGGGGGGCAAGGGAAGGAATAGCATTAGGAAAAATACCTAACGTAGATGATGGGCTGACGGGTGCAGCAAACCACCGTGGCACATGTATACCTATGCAACAAACCTGCACTTTCTGCACATGTATCCCAGAACTTAAATTACAATAATAATAATAAATAAATCACATGTAGAAAAAGAGAACTAACCAGAAAAGTTGAAATTAAATATACATAGGAAAGTTGGAAATTGTTTGCAAATATATTAAACAACTAAGCTAATAAAAATCACTGTAATTTTTTTTAAATCCTGCTTCTATGTTCCTTGAATGTGATAACATTGAGGCAAGTGCTTTACATTGAGTCCCAGAAATTTATATAAGAATTAAGTTCTGCTAACCCATAGCAGTACCTGGCTTGGCAGAGTTGTCCAATTGCCTACCCATCCTTGTCTCACTCCCATGTTCCTGCTTCTTTCATTTCTCAAATAAATGATGTGAGCTTTGATCTTTGGACATACACTTCTGGAGAGACTAAGTCAGAAGGAACCATTGGTAGTGTCATCTCTTCAACAAATGTTTTATCAGTAATTGGATTACACTGATGTAAAAGTAATTGTATTACTCTGAAATATCAAACTGAAATGTAATTTACAAAAATTTCAGTTGACTTTACAATCTTGGATTGTTTTAAGTTGATTTAAAAGTAATTTTTATTTGGACACTTTCTACAGGAGATTAAAATTCATAAAGAGAAATCCGAAGTGTTCAGTCACAAATCAAATATTTGCTTATCTTTTCTTGTCTGTACAAAAACACAGTAAATTATAAATAAGAGTGTGAATTCAGTGTAATATATAAGTTGCTTATAAAATAATTAAAATTAGTATATTTTAAAGCTGGTATCTTATTACATTTATATATTTTTAAAAGCTGAAGGTAAAAGTGTATTCTCATTATTAATCAAATTAATCTTATAAACAATAAAGAGAAAACAATTAGCTCAGAAGAAAATTGTTTTTTAACAGAAACAGTATATAACAGTGCATTCTGCCTAGAGAACAACAGATGTTCATAACTCATTACAATATTCTCATTTCCTGAAAACCTTTTAACTTCCTGTGCTTTTGATATAAATTTTTTCATGTTATTGAATCATCTTTAAAAAAACTTTCTGGCTTCTGCAAAAAATAAAATTTGTAATAATTGTTTATTTTCTTTATTTGAAAACTATTGTCTAACAGATTAATTATGTAAACAAGACTGAAATCATTTCTGGTCCTGAGGCATCTACAATTTATACTCATCTGTTGCTGTAATAACAAATCTCCTCTGATAACTTTTTGATATTGCTTTTTAAAAATCACACCTTGAATTAAAAAGAAAGCTGGGTAGAACCAAAGGCTCAGTTAGTAATGCATACCTGTGAGACATGGCACTCATGAACAAGTAGAAATGCCAAAAAACGTAGATATGGAAAATATTTATATTATTGTTAAGGGCTGAATTGTGTCCCCCTCACATTTTTATTTTGAAGTCCTAACCATGTGGAGATGGGATTGTTGGGAGGTATTTGGGTTAGAAGTGATCAGGAGTTGGGGGCCCTCATGATTGGATTAGTGACATGTGAGGACACAGGGGGGAAGGTCTGCAAGAGAGAAAGAGGGCACTTAGTGGAATTGAATTGGCTGGCACCTTGATCTTTGACTTTCCATTTTCCAGAACCATGAGATATAAGTGCTGGTTCAGTCATCCAGGTGGTGATATTTCGTTATAGCAGCTCAAGCTGACAAATCCAGATTTTGGTACTGGATGTAGGGTGCCACTGTAACAAATACCCAATCACGTGGAAGTGACTTTGGAACTGGGAACTGGTAGATACTGGAAGAGTTTTGATGTGCATGCCAGAAATATGCATGTTAAAACTGATTCTGGTGAGTTCTCAGAAGAAAATGAGGAACAGGTTATTGAAAACCAGAAAAAAGGTGACATTGTTATAAAGTGAAAATGACTATGTTTTACAGTTTTATAAAAGTTAAGAACTGTGAGTGATGAAGTCAGATACTTATCTGAGACTATTTCTAAACCAATTGTTGAAGGAGTGACTTTGTTTCTTCTGATTGCTTATAGGAAAATGTCAAAAGAGAGACAAATTGAAGAAGAAACTTAAGCAAAAAGGACTCAGAAGTTGAAGACTTGGAAAACTCTCAGCATAATGCAAAAAAATGAGAAGATTTGTTCTGAAGAGAACAGTAAGGGTGTGGCTTAACAAGGATTTGATAAAGAGATCGTTAGTGTGACTCATGGATTGAATCAGCTGTTTCAACAAAAGCCAAGAATAGAGATGGGGTCATACCAACAAAGACACTACCAGTTTGAATTAAGAGGAAAGACTGAGACTAAATGAAATATGAATATGAGAATTCTTCTATCCCACAGCCTACACCATAGAGCTCTGGGTTGAGCACATATGGTGTTCTTTAAGAAAAGAAGTGTCCTGAAGGTGTTAATGCATTAGGGCTAATGCCTCAGTTTCAACAGGCCAAACATCCTCTAACAGAAGTCTTGTGGGTAAGGCCTCCCAGAGCATTGGGAAAACAACCCTTACCCTCAGAGCTGTGGAGGTGAGACTGCTGGCTACCTCAGTGAGTCCAGAGGTGG
This sequence comes from Leontopithecus rosalia, assembly GCA_028533165.1. NCBI lineage: Eukaryota > Metazoa > Chordata > Mammalia > Primates > Cebidae > Leontopithecus > Leontopithecus rosalia. Next base: position 11,607,734 of record CM052649.1, read on the forward strand.
AGTATCCAAGCACAAAGGATTATTTTTGAGCCTTAAGATATAGTAGAATTTGTCTTGCTAAGATTTGAACTTTCTTGGGGATTACCAACCTTTTCTTTTCCCCTTTTTCTTACTTTTAGAATGGGAACATCTACATGCCCCTGTCCTACAATTATATTTCGAAAGTGTATAACTTGTCTGGCTTCACAGGTTCCACACCGGAGAGAAGTTTTGCCTTAGTATGAGTCATACGTAAAGTCTTACTCATGTCTGATTCAGATAATATTTAGACAAAAAGGGGTCTTTAAAAGAGTTGATGCTGGAATGAGTTAAGACTTTGAAGCTATTAGGTTGGAATGAATGTACTTTGCATATAAGAAAAATATCAGTTTTGGGGGTCTGGGGCAGAATGCTATAGACTGAATCATGTCCTCGAAAAAATCATATATTGAGTCACTAATAACCAATTTGAGTTACTAACAACCAATGGGACCTTTGCAAGTAATTAGGGTTAGAGGACATCATGAGAGCCGGCCCTCATAATGGGATTTGTGGCATTATAAGAGACATACAGACATAACTCTCTTTTCTACCATATGAGAACACAGTGAGAATAAGCCTATCTACAAACCGGAAAGAGGGCCTTCAGCAGGAGCCAAATTAACTGGACTTTGACCTTGGAATTCCAAGGTCCCAGTACTATGAGAAATAAATGTGTTGTTTAAGTCATCCAGTCCATAAGTATTTTATTGTAGTAGCCTGAGCAGGCTAATGTAATTTTCCATATTTATCCATAAAGTAGCTCAACAAGGCAATGAAAAGTCTTTTTATCTAGATCATAATTATAATGTAACTATGTTTAAGTTATATTTTGTAATTCATCATAACTCACTGCAAACTCTAGCAAAGTATTTGTCAGCAATTTGAGTTTAAGAAAGTTTTGTTTCTAGGAATAAAATACACTTGTCAGTGTTGAAAATCTTAACATGCATTCAAGAATAGATTAGAAGGTCTGGGAAATTTGCAAATGCCCTCACTGGTCATAATATTTTCTGAATCTCAAGTTAACCATTGATTGATTACATATAATATAGTTGTGTGTGTACTTTTTTTATTATTATACTTTAAGTTCTGAGGTACATGTGCAGATCTTGCAAGTTTGTTACATAGGTATACACATGCCATGGTGGTGGTTTGCTGCATCCATTGCCCCGTCATCTGCATCAGGTATTTTTCCTAATGCTATCTGTCCCCTTAACCCCCACCCTCTGCTATTCCCCCCAGGTCCTCACCCACCAGGCCCAAGTGTGTGATGTTCCCCTCTTTGTGTCCATGCATTCTCATTGTTCATCACCCACTTATGAGTGAGAGCATGCAGTGTTTAGTTTTCTGTTCTTATGTCAGTTTGCTGAGAATGATGGTTTCCAGTTTCATCCATGTCCCTGCAAAGGACACGAACTCAACCTTTTTTATGGCTGCACAGTATTCCATAGTGTATATGTACCACATTTTCTTTCTCCAATCTATCATTTATGAGCATTTGGGTTGGTTCCAAGTCTTTGCTATTGTGAACAGTGCTGCAATAAATATGCATGTGTATGTGTTTTTATAATAGAATGATTTATAATCCTTTGGGTATATACAAAGTAATGGGATTGCTGGGTTAGATGGTATTTCTATTTCCAGATCCCTGAGGAATTGCCACACTGTCTTCCACAATGATTGAATTGATTTACACTCCCACTAACAGTATAAAAGCATTCCTATATCTCCACATCCTCTCCAGAATCTGTTATCTCCTGATTTTTTAATGATTGCCATTCTAACTGGTGTGAGGTGATATCTCAGTTTGGTTTTGATTTGCATTTCTCTAATGACCAGTGATGATGAGCTTTTTTTCATATGTTTCTTGGCTGCATAGATATCTTCTTTTGATAAAAGTTCATATCCTTTCCCCACTTTTTGATGGGGTTGTTTGTTTTTCTCTTGTAAATTTGTTTAAGTTATCTGTAGTTTCTGGATAGTAGCCCTTTCTCAGATGCATAGATTGCAAAATTTTTTTCCCATTCTGTTGGTTGTCGGTTCACTCTATTATTTTCTTTTGCTGTACAGAAGCTCTTAATTTTAATTAGATCCCATTTGTCTATTTTGGCTTTTGTTGCCATTGTTTTTGGTGTTTTAGTCAAAAAGTCCTTGTCCCTGTTTGCAGATGACATGATTGTATATTTAGAAAACTCCATTATCTCAGCCTAAAATCTCCTTAAGCTGATAAGCAACTTCAGCAAAGTCTCAGGATAAAAAATCAATGTGCAGAAATCACAAGCATTCCTATACACTAATAACAGACAAACAGATATCCAAATCAAAAGTAACTCCCATTCACAGTTACTACAAAGATAATAAGATACCTAGGAATAGAAATAACAATGGATGTGAAGGACCTCTTCAAGGAGAACTACAAACCACTGAGCAAGGAAGTAATAGAGAACACAAACAACTAGACAAACAGCCAATGCTTATGGTTAGGAAGAATCAATATAGTGAAAATGGTCACGCTGCCCAAAGTAATTGAGCACATTTATTGCTATCCCCATCAAGCTACATCTGACTTTCTTCACAGAATTGGAGAAAAGCACCTTAAACTTCATATGGAACTAAAAAAGAGCCTGCATAGCCAAGACAATCTTAAGAAAAAAAAAAAAAAAAAAAAAAAAAATCAAGCGGGAGGCATCATGCTACCTGACTTCAAACTGTATTACAAGGCTACAGTAATCAAAACAGCATGGTTCTGGTACCAAAACAGAGATACAGGTCAATGGAACAGAAGAGAGGTTTGAGAAAGAATGCCACACAACTACAACCATCTGATCTTTGACAAATCTGGCAAAAACAAGCAATGGGGAAAGGATTTCCTATTTAATAAATGGTGTTGTGAAAACTAGCTAGCCATATGCAGAAAATTGAAACTGGATCCCTTCCGTACATTTTATACAAAAATTAACTCTAGATGGATTAAAGATTTAAACATGAGACTTAACATCACGAAAGCTCTAGAAGAAAACCTAGTCAATACCATTCAGGACATAGGCATGGGCAAGGATCTCATATAGTTGTGTTTTATGCCACAATTAGAGATGCTGTTAACTCCATTCTGACCCTGGATAGGTGGTTAGCATTATTCCCTTATTTATGTAAAGTTCCTGCCACAAGTTACAAAGCAGAGGCTGGATCTCCTTGGAGAAATAATAAATAAAGCTCATTTCTCAAAGTCTTTGTAGAAAAGTTGTAACAAGCTCCCTCGATTGTTGATGCAGAGAGTTATGGAGAGAGTCACGAGCTCAGGTTCTCAGCACCATATGACATGGTCTATGAAAACAAATGTCCCTCATATAGGGACTGAGTCAGGATTTCCATGTTTATTGATGAAGCAGATGATTTCATGAAGCAAACTGTTGACTCAGGATCAAGAACAAGAGTTAAGTTATGTGGGTCCAAATGAAACTAAAGAGGGGAGTTTAACTTCAATGATTTGTCTTGAAATATTGTTCTTTTAAATAATCTATTTTTCTGGTGGACTTTTTTAAAACCCACTTTTATCCTTTGATTTGTCTATCAGTTTTAGAAGATTTAATGGGGAAAATTAGAATGACACAACTTTTCAATGGCATCTTGCTCTAACTGATATATCAAAGTTCATGAAAAATATATTGTGATAAATCACTTATGTATTGTCAATTAATAAATTTGCAACACCTCAGGAAGGTGGTTCTTTAAAAAAATGACATATATTGATAAATATTGTTTGATAAATGGTCAAATATTGATCCAAGTGATTTTTGTCTAATTTTGCATCCTATTTGGATCGATTAAAAAATATTTTTTCAACCATACCCCTGCCAGATATGTCAAATTTAAGGGAAATTACCACTTGATTAAGTAGGACAGTCCATAATTAAAGACATAAAGGCTATGTTTTGTATATGGAGATCATGACTCAAACTCCTTTCACTGATGGAGGGAGAAATTTTGAGTCACAATCTCCATATGCAATACATAGTGGAATTCCATAATCTCCATACACAAAACACTTACCGAATTCCTCCTTATAAAAAGCATAGTCTGTTGCTGCTCTGAGGCTTCCGAAATCCAGCCTTATAAGTGGAATACAATGCCATTTCTTGGTGAGTACATTGCTGAATTTTCAGACTCTGATTTTCAGAATTGGAATGGATGACAAGAAAAGGACCATGGAGTTATGCTTCACATGAGACATAGAGTGAGTAAATAACTCTAGATGCTTTAAAAGCCTCAAGATTTAGTATATTATATTCCATGTTTACATAATATGAGGATATTATTATATATATGTTTTTCCACATCATCAGTATCCCCTCTAGAAATAAAATAGACAAAATAGATCATATTATCAAATTAATGGTTCTCGTTCAGGAAAGTTGTTATTTAATTAAATACATACCTTACTTAGTAAATGACTACTACAAAGTATTCAAAGAGCCAATATGACACCTTGTCATTAGTCTCATCACAGATTTTGGCTATAGAAACACAAAAAATAGGTCAGAAAGAGGTCACACTTGAGGTAACCAGTGAGTTGTAGAAACTTCCTAAAGGCCATGAAAATTAGAACATTCCCCAAACCCTGAATTCTGAGATGGACCTTTTTCATTAATATTGGCTCAAGTTAATCATAATTGAATTGTTGTTGATGATATAGTAATTTAAACTACAAATACCACTTCCACTCTTTATTCTGGGAGCCAGTTCTGAAAGCCAATTCCTTTGCATGTGCCTTTCTATAACTAGAAAACTCATGCAGTGCTCAAAAGCTATCTACAAACTTCTTTTTTGAACATATGTGATATGCTATCACATGTCACAGAGCAGGATATTGCTGAATACCTGAGACAGACTGCAGAATTTTCCAATCCAGGAAAAATTTCAAACACGCCAAATCCTATGTATAGGGAAGGCTTGCCATTTACAATCTTTCTTTATGCCTGCTACAGGATTAATTTCACTCAGTAGAGGTTAAATGGACACTAATTATATTCCAATATTTTGTTATTCAGTGAAGGGTCAGAAGAAGAGACTCCTGTTTTATTAAGTAGGAAATTCAAAGGAAACCCTACTTTTCCTCTTCATTCAGGAAGGTCAGTGAACACATATACATTTGTATCTGACACTTTTAGTGCATAGTTGCTTCATTAAGCACCATACAGACACAATTTGTTTTACTGTGCTTCATTTTATTGTACTTTAAGACATGATTTTTTTTTACATTTTACAGTTTTGTGGAAACCTTTTGGTCAGCAAGTCCATTTGCATCAATTTTCCACAGGCATGTGCTTGCTTCCTGTCTCTAGGGAGCATTTTGGTAACTCACAATATTTGAATGTTTTGATTATTATTCCATCTGTTATAATGATCAGTGATCAGTGATGTTTAATGTTATTAGTGTAACTGTTTTTGGACACCATGAACTGTGCCCATATAAGACGGTAAATCTAATCAATAAGAGTATGTGTTTTGACTACTCCAATCTATCTCTCCTTGGGCCTCCCTATTCTCTGAGACACAAGAATATTGAAATTAGGCCAATTAATAGCCCTACTATGGTATCTACATGTTCAAGTGAAAGGAAATGGTACATGTTTCCCACTTTAAAATGCAGAAATGATTAAGCTTAATGAGAAAGGCATGTCCAAAGCTGAGATAGGCTGAAAACTATGCCTCTAAAGGAAAGTTTTCGAAGAAAATTACAAGTGCTATTTCACACAAAAATGATAAGAAAGCGAAACAGCCTTATTGTTGATATGGAGAAAATTTTAGTGGTCTGCATAGAAGATCAAACCCATCACATTATTTCCTTCAGCCAAAGTTTAATTCAGAGCAAGGTCCTAACTCTATGCAATTCTGTGAAGGCTGAGATGTGAGGAAGCTACAGAAGAAAAGCTAGCAGAGGTTGGTTCATGATGTTTAAGGAAAGAAGTTGTCTCCAGAATACAAAAGTGCAAGGTTGAAGCAACAAGTGCTGATGGAGAAGCTGTAGCACCAGAAGGGCTAGCTAAGATCATTGATGAAGGTGGCTGCACTAAAACAACAGATTTTCAATGTAGATGCGAAGTCTGGCTTCAAAGCTTGAAAGGATTGGTTGACTTCCTGGTTAGGGGCTAATGTAGAAGAAGACTTTAAGTTAAAGCCAATGCTCATTTACTGTTTGGAACATTCTGGGGCCCTTAGTAATTATGCCAAATCTACTCTACCTGTGCTGTGTAAGAGGTACAGTGAAGTCAGACGATGACACATCTGTTTACAGCAGGGTTCACTGAACATGTTAGGCCCACTGTTGAGACCTATAGCTCAGAAAATAAGATTTCTTTCAAAATGTTATTACTAGTTAAAAATGCCCCTGGTTATCCAAGAGCTTATACGGAAGTATACAAGGAGACTAATGTTTTCATGCTTGCTAACATAGCATCCATTCTGCAGCCCTGAATTAAGCCTATCATTTCAACTTTCAAGTATAATTATTTAAGAAATACATTTTGTAAGGCTATAGGTACCACAGATAGTAATTCCTTTTATGAATCTGGCTAAAGTAAATTGAAGACCTTCTGGAATGAATTTACCATTCTAAATGCTATTAAGAGCATTCATGATCCATGGGAGGAAGTCGAAGTTTCTGGGAATTAGGAAGACATTGATTCCTACCCTTGTGAATGACTTTGAGGTGTTCAACGCTTCATTGGAGAAAATAACTGCAGATGTGGTAGAAACAGCTAGAGAATTGATCAGAAATGGAGCCTGAATATGTGACTGAATTGTTGCAATCTCACTATCAAACTTGAATGGATAAGAAGTTGCTGCCTATGAATGAATAAAGAAAGTGGTTTCTTAAGATGAAATCTACTGGTGAAGATGCTATGAACCTTGTTGAAATGACAGTAACGGATTTAGAATATTCCACCAGCTTTGTTGACAAAGCAGTGGCAGGGTTTGAGAGGATTAACTCTAATTTTGAAAGAAGTTCTAATGAAGGTTAAGTGTTATCAAACAGCATCACATACTACAGAGAAATCTTTCATGAAAGGAAGAGTTCTCACTTTAAAATGAAGAAATGATTAAGCTTAATGAGAAAGACATGTCCAAAGCTGAGATAGGATGAAAACTACACCTCTTACACAAGTTAGCCAAATTTTGAATGACAAGGAAAGTTTGGCAAACTCTATCATTGAGGAAATTTCCACAGTCACCCTAACCTTTAGTAACCACCACCCTCATCAGTCAGCTGCCATCACCATTAAGGCAGGGTCCTTCAACAGCAAAATAATTACGACTTGTAGCAGGACTGAATTATCTTTAGTGTTTTAAAGTAATAAAGTATACTTAACTAACGTATGTACATTGCATTTTTATATATAATGCTATTACATACTTAATAGACTACAGAATATTATAAACATAATTTTTATATGCACTGAGAAACCAAAAAAATTGTATGACTTGCTTTCTTGCAATATTTGGTTTATTGTGGTGGTCTGGAATCTAACCCACAGTGTTGTCAAGGGTTTCATGTAACTGAATACAAAATTCACTGTATTTTGATTATTCAACAATATTTCTAAGTGTCAATTATGTGATCAGCACTGTCCTGGGTGCTTGTGATACATCAGTGAACAAAGCAAACATACTACTTTTGTGGAGCTTGAATATTAGCAGCTTGGAGTGAAACAACAAACAGCTTAAATACAATGTTTGTAAAAGCAACAAACAATGAATAGTAATTATAATAAATATAGAAATTTTCATAATAGAAAAATTTTACAATGGTTGTAAAAGCAACAATGAATAATAGTCATAATAAATATACAAATAATCTAGCATGTTAATGGAAAATGATATTAAAAAAAGGAAAACTGAAGCAATGTAAATAGAACGTAAGCCCAGTCGGTGGTGAAAAATGGAATGTTGCACTATTTAAATGCAGTAATTTTGATAAGTCTCATTGAGAAACTAACATTTTGAATAAGTATTTAAAAGAGGTGAGAGGTTTAACCATGTGGCTTCCAAGGTGCAAAATAATTCAGGCAAAAAAAAAAAAGCTAGATCAGTGTCCTAAGTTAGGAACATGATACTAGTGCTTCATGAATAGCAAGATTACTACTGTGGTGGGGGTACCTTGAGCAAGAGGGAGGCTACTAGGAGAGAGGGTCCAAGAGTGCCCTGGAAATCTATCAGGCATTTATGGTGAAATGAATGGTGATCATTGATTGATATCCTAAACAGCTGATTTCAGCTGATACATTAAGAAAATACAATTAGGAATAAGGAGAGAAGTAGGAAAACTTTTAAAAGAAAATGACAATAATGCAGATGATGACTGATGTGAGATGAGTCATGAACCACGGTGGTGGCATTGCAAGTAGAAAAATAAAAATAAAAATACATAAATACTTTCTATATATGTAGACACACACTTACTTTGAACTCCAATAATATAAATATACTTTTAAACATTTCACATGGAACATTTATATAATGAACATTTATATTAAAGCTTGGTTAATTGTACAAATGCAGAATAAATTCTTTAAAATATAATATACAACAATAATTTTATTTAAAGAGGAAACAAAATTTAAAAATTTGTTCCGTTAAAATAAGCAGTGAAATGAAAACATCTCCAAATTCAGTAAAAGCTCTTTTCCAGGAAAAGACAGCTATATTAATAAAAATAGTAAGCATAAAAATTACTAACACACGGGCCGGGCGTGGTGGCTCAAGTCTCTAATCCCAGCACTTTGGGAGGCCGAGGCGGGTGAATCACGAGGTCAAGAGATCGAAACCATCCTGGTCAACATGGTGAAACCCCCTCTCTACTAAAAATACAAAAAATTAGCTGGGCATGGTGGCACATGCCTGTAATCCCAGCTACTCAGGAGGCTGAGGCAGGAGAATTGCCTGAACCCAGGAGGCAGAGGTTGCCGTGAGTCGAGATTGCACCATTGCACTCCAGCCTGGGTAACAAGAGCAAAACTCCATCTCAAAAAAGAAAAAAAAAGATTACTAACACATTTAAACTTAAAATTCTAAAAAAAAAGGTTACTAGAGTAAGAAAAGAAAGCAGATGAAGAAAATTAATAAAAATAAAACAATTTAATGAATTGGAAAACAAAAGATGTAATTTGTCAATAAGTAAGTTGTTTGAAGAAAATCAATAAAATATGCAAGATAACAGTTAACCAAATTAAGGGAAATTGAAAAAATCTAAACCCCAGAAGGTAAAATATTAGTTTCATATAAGAAATAACAAAATAAGTTAATGCACAGAAAGGCAGTGATTACTGTGCTCTGCCATAAAAATCCCTGGCCTAGATAAATTCATGCAGGAAGTATTCCAAAGCTCAGATAATCCTGAAGCAACATAAGTTGTCCCACAGTATAGAGTAGGAAGGAAAATGTCCAAATATGATTTATGAAACAAGAATAACTGGAATCTTTACCCTCAACAAAGATTGCACTGGACAGGAAAGCTAAAGGCCAACCTTAATTATGAATAGTAATGCAAACATTTTAAGAAAATAGTAGCAAACAGAATTATTTACCTCATTTAAAAGAGAAGCCATCATGACAAAGTGGGATTAATTCCAGGGACACAAGGATGATTTCAATATTAGGAAATTTAAAAGCATAATTCACTGCATTGATAGAAGTAAAGAGAAAAATTATAGCATCATCTTCACTGATGCAGAAAAGGCATATAACAAAGTGCAACAGTCTTTGGGGATTAAAGAATACAATAAAAAAGAAAATCATAGATATTTTCTTAATACAAAGTTTATGTATAGAGGCCAATGGGTAAAAAGGAACTAGGGTTAAGGAAATAATATCTCGCTACTACAGCTAGAGCTTAGAGTGTGAATGTGATGAAATTGAAATAAATTAAATAGTCAAGGAGAGATCATACAGGGCTTTGCATGATATGCTGAGAACGTTTGATTTTGTCTTGACGGTATTAGGAAAGATTCTGTACAGCTCACTGTTTCTATATGTAGACTAGAGAGGAGTAAAAGTGAGGTAGATTGGGAGGCTGGTGCAAACCGTGTTGACCTGAATAATAACTATCTGCAGGCAATGAGGTATGAGTACAATTCCTGAGTAGGACTTTGACAAATACAGTCTGTAATTCACAGGCACTTTAAAAAAATAACTGGAAAATAATTTAATGATCTATTTAAAAATCCTTAAAGATATTGCAATAGCTTGAAGTCAATGTTTTTTGCTACAAAAATATTTTGTAATTACAGAGATTAATATAACATAAAGCAATAAGGAATTCGCCTTACAACATCTGTGTCTTTTATATTCTGCTAAGGTGTAAGATGTGATTTTTGCTTTTGTTAGTAGTTTCTTGTTTTTTAAAAATATTTTATTTGCATAGAGGTGTTTACAGTATTCTCTGATGGTTGTTTGTATTTCTGTGGGGTCAGTGGTGAAATACCATTTATCATTTTTATAGGGTCTGATTCTTCTCTTTATTCTTTATTAGTCTAGCTAGCAGTCTATTTTATTATAACTTTTTCAAAAAGCAAGCTCCTGGATTCATTGATTTTTTGGAAGGTTTTTTTGTGTTCTATCTATTTCAGTTCTGCTTTGATATTGGTTATTTCTTGTTTTTTGCTAGTGTTGGGGTTTGTTTGCTCTTGGTTCTATAGTTCTTTTAGTTGTGATGTCAATCTTTTAGTTAGGGTGTCAATTTGAGATCTTTCTAGCTCTTTAATGTAGGCGTTTAGTACTATGCATTTTTCTCTTAATATTGCTTTAGTTGCATCCAACAGATTCTGGTACATTGAACAAAGAGACATACTAGATACTATTTCACACCAGTCAGAATGATGATTATTAAAATCTCAAACAACAGAGGCTGACAAGGTTGTAGAGAAAAAGAAATACTTTTAAACTGTTGTTGGGAATGTAACAAGTTCAAGCATTGTGGATGACAGTGTGGTGATTCTTGAAAGACCTAGAACCAGAAATACCGTTTAACTCAGCAATCCCATTACTGGGTATATACGTAAAGAAATATAAATCATTCTGTTATAAAGATACATGCACATGTACGCTCACTGTAGCAGTATTCACAATAGCAAAGACATGAAAGCAACCCAAATGCCCATGGATGATAAACTGGATTAAAAAAATGTGGCACATATATACCCTGGAATACTATGCAGCCATAAAAAGAAATGAGATCATGTCCTTTGCAGGGACATGGATGGAGCTGGTGGCCATTATCTTCAGCACACTAACACAGGAACAGAAAACCAAACACCACATATTCTCACATATAGGTGGCAGCTGAATGATGAGAACACATGAACACATCGGGTGGGGGAGACAACACACACTAAGGTCTGTTGGTAGTAGTGGTAGGGGAGGGAGAGCATCTAGAAGAACAGCTAAGGGATGCTGGGCTTAATACCTAGGTGATGGGTTGATGGGTGCTGCAAACCGTTATGGCATATGTTTCCTATGTTACAAACCTTCATATTCTGCACGTGTGTCCTAGAACTTAAAATATAATTAAAGTAAAATTAAAAATACATATTTTTAATGTAATTTTTTATTTGCATTGTTAAATAGGGCCAGAAACTATAGATGAAATAAGCTCTTTTAACAGAGATTATTGCACTTAGATATGCAAAAAACAAAATTCATAATGTGTGGGAAAAAACTCCTCAGGGGCACAGATTGTGTAACATGATTTTTCTCTAGCATTTGTATGGTGTTATTTTCTACATCCTGTATTTAATGACATGAAAGAAACAAATCACATATGCAGTTGCATATATTTACATTTTTAAACTGTTCTTACTAGAGTTAGCATGTTGTCACTCTCCACTAAATAAATTATCTCATATTTCTTTGATTATGAGCAATGTACACAATTTAAACTTCTATTTTCTCATTCTCTCATGGTTTCTACTATCATCGAAGTCTTTAAAGAATGAAATTAGAGACAAATACAAGATAGTAAGCTATGTCTCTTTAAATGATAAATACAGTAAGTGTACTGGAATTTTATGCAGGGAGCCATTGGATTTATGAAAGTGAGGCAGTATTGTGTCTTGAAAGATGTGAAGTATTTGTCTAAATGGAGGTTAACTGAATTCCAATCCTTTAGTTCAAGTCCAGCTTAAGTTATTCCAAAAATAAATAAGATTGATTTTAAATTCAAATGCAAAAAAGGATCCCATTTGCTAATTAATATTACTGCTATTGAAAGTTTTATTATTCATATAGTCTTAGAAGCACAAAATTAACTATTTTTACATTAATGCTTGGGCTTGTTGCTACTGAATTACATTTTACGTGTCAAGGCTCACCTTTTGATAATCACTCTTTTTCAATTAATAAAAAAATAACTTAGAGATTATCTAGTTCCCCCAGCTCACTTTTGGAGTGGAAAGAAATTTAGGAGAGAGTCAGTGGCTCAGGCAGAAGCTCACAGTTTATTGAGTCAGAACCGAGGATGGGACTGAGACAACACCAGGGTCTCTGGATTCTTACCTAGAAGTCCTCTTACCCCTTCAGCCATCCATTTACATAGACCTTTGATACTTCCTCAGATATTTTAAAACTTGAACACAACTGTCGAAGGCTATCTGAAATAGTGCAAAAACTCAAATTGTTTTAATAAATAGCTATGAGTTAGCAGAGTTTCGTATCTGGCACACTGGGGGAGTCAAAAATATGCTTTGAAACTTAATTTTATTGTTTTTTAAGTGTGACTTTTGTGGTAGGTCTTGTTTCAGTGAAGAAGTATTTTGCAATTGGCAAATTGAAATACAGGCCTAATATGGTTTTTCTTGGCCAATATTAATAGGAAATTCTATGTGAATGCAAATTATTAAGAAGTTTGAAAACTTGTGTCTAAACTGTAAACAATGGCTGTCAGCAAACATTTCAAATATGCTTTTAGAGGCTCTGTGTGGTGGCTCATGCCTGTAATCCCACATTTTGAGAGGCCAAGGCAGGAGAATTGCTTGAGGCCAGGAGTTCAAGACCAGTCTGGGCAACTTAGCTAGATTCTATCTCTACAATAATGAACAAACAAGCAAGTAAATGCATACATAAATACATATATAAATAGAATTAGCCAGGCATGGTGGGACATGCCTGAGGTCTTAGCTACTCAGGAGGCTGAGGTTGGAAGATAACTTGACCAATAAGTTTGAGGTTGCAGCGAGGTGTGATTATACCACTGCACTCCAGCCTAGATGGCAGAGCAAAACCCTGGCTCTTAAAAAAAGTTTTTAAATAAACAAAATGCACTTTTTATATAGAATCTAGTCAGTTCTTGAAAATTTCCTACAAAACCAATAATAGTAACCTTCCATTTTAAGATAAGCAATTGAGGCCAGAGAAAACATATGATTACCCAAGCTAATCTAATCCAGTAATGGTAGACCTGGATTCTAAATTAATCTGTTGTGGCTTTCAGGTAAATATTATGTGTATTAATATTTCTTCAAATCACCAAAAACTCAATTGATCAACTAGATTATTTTTAATATATATATTCTAACATTTTCAAATTAAGAAATTAGAAGGTAGGATACTTCTTAATGGCAATAAAGGGAAAAACTGTAATTATGTTTATTTGCAAAACAATTGCCCTTAAGTATGAAACAGTTTTTTTCCCCACAGTTTACACTGGAGTATAAAAAACTGTGTTCTCAGATTTCTCAATTTAGTTTCCCCTATGGAATTAAACATTTACTTGTAACTCTTATTTTACCAAAACTTAGCATAATTTTACTATAGCAAAAGTTCAGACATTATCAAAGCTAATAAAAAATATTAATATTTCCAATATACTCTAGGTTTTGTCAGGTATATCACCTGTATGGTTGACTGATTTTACATAGGAAGCTAAAAATTTATTTAGGTGCATTTAATAAAACATCTCAGTGATTCACTTAGACAATGGAAAATTATTTTCTAACTCATAAAACTGCTATAAGTTTTAATCAATTAACAGTTACTAGTTGAACTCCAACTATAATAAAAATAATCTCGGTTTTTACTGCACTTGATAGATAAGGTTCTCTTCTATAGATACCACCTGTTAAATCATCATCCCAATGATTGAAAACAGTGAGATAATTACATTTTATAGGCAGAAAATATGCTGCAAATGATCAAGATTACGTACCTCTGGTCTTGCATTCTAAACCAATTTAGTTTTTTTTTTCCCACTTTTTACTGCATGGTATAAACGCTTGAACCTTCACAGTGTGATGAAAGCCAGTAACTTCAAGATGCTTTTTAATTTGTTAGTTAGGTCTACCAAACATGAAACAATAAAGTAAAAAGGAAATTTTCCTAGTGATTGCACTGCTTAGAGTAAGTTTAATATGGAATACAAACCTGTAATCAAAATCCTGCACTTCCTCCAAGAAACTTTTGGAGATTCATCTAGCTCAGATTACTCTCACTCTCCACTGTACTGCCGCATCACTTTATTTAAATGGGAACATTTTATTCATTGTGACTTGCCCTTTCTCTGATACATATGATGTGATTTGTTCTCACCTGAAATAGCTAAGGTTCCAGAAGACTAGAACTATTATCTATTTCACTTTTATATTATTCTTAATATTTATCAGAGTGGTTCTCAACAAATGTTAGTTGAATTAAAAAATACATGGAAAATGGGTAGGCAGGAGTAGTACTGATTTCAATGGGAAGGAAAGATTAATGTGTTTGGGCACCTATTGTGTGTCAAGTACTAGGCAAAGCACTTTTCAATCCTCTGTAATAATAATCACTTTAGATAGTCTAATCATTAGCCTATCTGAATAAACTGATATTTGCACAATTAAGAAGATTTTCTGTAGGGTATAGGTGACAAGGTCAGGAAGTGGTCCAGTTTTATTTGTCACCAAAGTACCTGCTGCTTTCCATTACCAAGTAATGTCCTCCATTTGAGATATCATTTAGTAACAGACAATAACTCACAGCCTAAGTGGGCATATCATATTTGCGATTGTGGTTAAAAGTATAAGAATCTTACTTAAATTGTTTTCACACAATTCTGGGCCTGACACATCATATGGTTTGGCTCTGTGTCTTCACCCAAATCTCATGTTGAATTGTAATCCTCAGTGTTGGGGAAGGGACCTGGTGGGAGGTGATTGGCTCATGGGGGCAGATTTCCCCCTTACTGCTCTTATGATAGTGAGTCAGTTTTCATGCAATCGGGTTGTTAAAAAGTGTGGAGCACTTCCCACTTTGCATTCTTCCGCTACCCTGTCACGACGTGCCTGCTTCTCCTTCACATTCTGCCATGATTGTAAATTTCCTCAGGCTTTCCAGCCATGCTTCCTGTACAGTCTATGGAACTGTGAGCTGATTAAACCTCTTTTCTTTATAAATTACCCAGTCTCGGGTAGTACTTACAGCAGTGTGAGAACAGACTAATACAATACAGATTTCTACTTGTACTTCTTCAATTTTTTTTTTGGAGTTTTACAGCAGCAAATCATTCTGCAGTCCAACAGCAAATCATTCTGCTTTTAAGAAATGAATTTTCCACCATACATTTACCAAGGTCCAGTTCTTGCTCTTAATTTTGTTAGGGAAATGAATGAGACATCTTGAGTGCCTTGGGAACAATCTTCAAAAATGACTCCCTTAATCACTTACCTTATTTTGTTGCCCAGGCTGATCTCGATCTTGTGGACGCAAGTGGTCCACCTGCCTCTGTCTCCCAAAGTCCTGGGATTCCATGTCATGACCAACGCTGCCTGGCCAAGTATTTCCTTATAGTGAAAGATATAATTTCCTGACAGAGTCAGCATACCTAGTGGTCCAAATGCAGCAGAAAATCTTGAGAAATCAGTGAATCAGAAAGAACCTTGATGAAAGCAATAATTTAGAATGGCTTTCCATCTAATCACTCATAGTCATTTTTTAAGTACCTCCTATGATCCAGGTATCTTGCTTAGACATTGAGATACAAAGCTCAGCTATGCTGACTGCTACAGGCAGTTCACATTCTGGTAAAGCTGCAGTTATTTAAACAAGTTTTTATAACACAATGATAAAAACCCAAAGAAACCCAAAGAAGAGCAGAATTATAAACTATCTGATGATGTCAGGCTTTGCTTGTTTAAAACATTCATCTCTCCAAACCACATGAAAAGTATTTCCTCATCAATTCCTTTCAAGTGTCATATTCCTATGGTTCTATTAGCTTTTGCAATTATAGGTGTTTTCTGGCTTGTGCCAGGTGATCAGTAAATGTGTTCACCAGGCTTGCTAAAGATGACAAATGAGCTCGGAGGAAGTTGGTAGATCTGAAGAAAGCAGCTAAATTTGAATAAGAACAAATGGAGAGTGAGATTTAACTAAGAAAAATAGAGACAATTTTTGCTTTATTAACCTTTATCAATGAATTTCTTATACAGTGCAACCTACTAAATATCCTCAAAATACATTGCAAAGCCTTCACATTTGTTAGGGCTTCCAAGAAGGTCTAAATTGGAAAGCACATATATGGTAATGCCTACGATTGCAAATATAAAATAGGTTCTCTAGTGAACTTGTGCTATCAGAGTGGTAATAAAGGTTAAGTATTCACTCAACGAGCAGAAGCTATTTGAAAAATTTTCATTTTATTTTAGTGGGCAATCCAAAAATAAATGGTAGTCAAAAGTAAAGACATTTTCAAGTTCTCTCTAGTGACAATATAAGAAAGATAAGTGATATATAGGATTTCACCTCTAGAAGCTAGCAGAAAAATAGGTGAGAAATAAAGTAAAACCTCTGGATTTAAGATTCTCAAGACTATGTTTTCCTTCTTTTTTATTAAAAGAAAATCCAAGTCATTTAATATTCTTGTATATTACAAACACTCGAGGGCAATGGTGCAGTTTGTGAAAACAAAAATGAATAAATAAAAATGAAAGAAAGGAAGAAGAAAAAAAGAAAGAGTAAGAAGGAAAACAATTTGAGAATCATTTGGAGATGTCAAGTTTGTAAGGCCAGTTGCCTTGCCCGGAGTCAAATGGACACATTCATCACTCTCTGTGCCTGATAACTGCATCATCACCCAAGCTCATTATCTGGCCTCTCCACATGGCTTTCCCCACACCCGCCTCTGCATACCATACACAAGCCCACACTCAGCACTAAATTATGCATCCAACCTCCAGCCCACTGTTAAAAAACTCTGCAGAAAAAATTTTTAAAGAATCCCCACCATACCCTGCCCAACAACAGCCTGCTCTGTACGCCTCCCGGCAGGCCCACTTACCCAAGGTCCACCCGCCTACCAATGGCAGCTAGTTTCATGTACTTCCTACTTTAACTCCATGTACTTCCTGCTCCTCAACGGCCAATAGAAATACCTTCTCGGCTGGTCCGAGTGCAGTGGTGTTTACAACTAATTGATCACAACCAGTTACAGATTTCTTTGTTCCTTCTCCACTCCCACTGCTTCACTTGACTAGCCTAAAACAAACAACAAAAAAAATACCTTCTCTTTGTTTCCCCAATAGCCAATGGATTGCCTGCCATCCCCATAAAACCCCAAGCCCTAAACAGCCAGGCATGACTTCTTTAGCCCCACCCTAGACCACAGAACCTCGCCTGGGAGCTGAATAAATTAGCTTCTCACTTTCTTATACTTGCTTCAGTTTCCTCATTTTACCTCAGCAATAAATCTTACAAAGTTGACATTGTGAATTTTGAAATAACAGATTATTGATTTGGGTATATCATGCTACTCCTCTTGAGATCTTTGAGAAACAAGCAGTATTTCTTTCAGTGTTTGAATGGCATCATTCTTTATGTATACATTTGTGCCTCTCAAAGCAATATGTTTACTAGACCTGGAACTTCTCCAGACTCCACCCCCGATATACTAAATAACAATGGCAACTGCCCTCTCATCACCACAATTTCATTAATAAGCAAAAACATTCTACCCTTTTTACTGCCCCTCCATTTACATACCCTTAGGAGCCTGGCCTTTCTCCTGATTGAAACTATGTATAGAAAGGGATTGGATGAATGAGAACATGCCGTGTTTGGTTTTCTGTTCTAGTGTCAGTTTGCTGAGAATGATGATTTCCAATTTCATCCGTGTCCCTGCAAAGGACGGGGAATCATCCTTACATATACACCAGGAATACAGCATAGTATTTTTAAATTTTTTTAAAAGAAAGGGATTGAATAGAAAGAAAAAGACTGAATCTCAATTAAGGTTTTCTTGTTGTGGTTGTTAGATTGTTTTTGTTTTGATTTTGTATTCATGAAACAAAACGATTTTGGTTAACTGAGGAAAAACATAGTCAAAAGGTATTTATCAGAAGAACTAGAAAAATTAAAGGATGGTTAGAAATCAATGTACCTCCTAGAGTTTCTGGACCTTTCTTACTATTTTTGTTGCTGCCTTATAGGATGATTTGTCCCCAACAGAGTGGTTATATGAGTATCTTTTCTCAGATTTCAAATCTCCAGCAGGGAATCCTCTTGGTGCAGTTTGAGTCATGAAGCTCACATAGGAGTCCCTCAGCTCGAGCCAGATAGTAAACCTAGGATGGGCCACTGGGTAAGTACTGCTGTGCAAATTGCCTTATGCAACTAGACATAGTCTACTAAGCCTTTGCAATATTTCAAATTGTTTGACTTAGGTTTAAAAATCAGAAGGTGCTGTGAAAACACTTTGAAAATGTTATTCTCAAGATATATTGAGATGGTATTTCCTCATCTCTGCAAATGACTAAAGTCAAGAGGTATTCCCCTTTAGATGGGGTATTCACTCCCTGTGTGTCAGCTAATGAATGTTAGTCTTTTAAGTCACCAAGCTGGCCCTTGCCAATTGAGTGTGTGAGTCCCACATATATGAGCGAGGTGGTTCTTAGAAGTGTTATTCTCTTGGAGGGACAAAGAAGCATGCTAAGAGAAATTTATTGTAAACTTTATATTCAAAGCAATGCCAATTTAAAAAGTAAAAAATATATGCAGATATGATGCATCAAATGTGTAGCTTTAATTTTTCCTTGTTACTATTATTTCCCTTGACAGAAAAAAAATCTAATAACTACCTCTAAACATAGAAATAAAAGAAAAATATGTCAATTTTCAAGAAATAGCCATGTGCTATTTATAATTCCTTTTAAAAAGCAAGTGAGTTCCTGGAATGTGCTGACTATCCTATTTTTGGAAACTTCTCCCCTGCTCATTAGCTATTTCACACAAAGTAACAGGACAGTTCCAGCAGTAGTACTGTTAATTCATTATATAGTGGATTGAATTTTCAACTTTACATTTATGTGATATCCCATGCATATTTATTCCTCATTAAAATGATTTCACTTGTGTACTTCACTTTTGGCTTTTATTTTTTGGCAAAAATACTGTTTTTCCCCCTTTTAGCTACATTTTAACATGCTATTTGTTCCAATCAGCAAAGTATTTTTTTGCTCTTTTTTTTCTATTTTTTTTTAAATCAAGTTCAAAACAGTTGGTAAACAGATGTCTTTTGAGAAAGGAAACAATTTGTTTTTGGGGATTTCTATTTCGAAGTAAAATAGAATTTCTATTTCTAAGTGAAGTAGAAATTCTTGAAAATTTACCCCTCAATTATCAACAATGGGAGTGATAATATTTCTAGCTGTCACTATAATAACTAGATTTTAAAAAGATTTTTAAAAGATAAAATGGTTGCATTGATTTTAATTTTGAAGAAATATTACAATTGGGTATTGAAAAAGGGAAATAAAACTAACATCTAAACTTGGTACATCTTTCTGAAAATCAGAGTAAGCTCAACATTTGAGAATTTTCTCATAGTGAATGCTTAGTCAGAGTAGTTAGTCATAGTAGTTATTCATATACCTGGACACAGTTTTCAAATTGCAACAATATGCTGAACTCATGATGTACTGTATTGTTTAAGCCAATTGTTGGAAATATGGATGAAATAATAGAATAATTGTAGTCATATAATTTGTGCAAATGAAATAATAGTACAATTAGAATCTTTGCTTTCTTTGATACAGAATTAATTGTATCCATCAAGTTACTTTGCTCATTTCTAATCAATATTAAGAATTTGCCTTATATCATATTGAACATTTATTTCTTATGGTAGTCTTAAATAGCTTGGTAAGCAGGAAAATATACGAAACAGACCAGACCTGACAGAGTGCTGGCCTTGATTTCTCTGTGGTAAGAATTACTCTTCTATGAAATCTTGCAATAAGTCTCAATTAATCCTTCATCTACTGAAACGATATAAATACAGTTTAGAATCAGCATAAAAGTGAGTTTTCTGTTTGTATTAGTTATTGATTACTATATAACATACTGCTACAAATTTAGCAACTTTAAATTATTTACACTTACAGATCAAAGTCCAGACAGGAAGCTGGGCACAGTGTCACATGCCTGTCAGCCCAAGCTACTCAGGACCTGATGCAGGAGGATCACATGAGCTCAGGAGTTTAGGGCTGTAGCTCACTATAATCATGCCTTTGAATAGCCACTGCACTCCAGCCTAGGCAGTAAAACAAGACCTCATCTTTTTAAAAAGAAGAAAAAGTCAGGCATTGCTTAGCTTGGGCCAATTTTTAAAGTGTCTCATAAAGCTGTAGTCAAGGTATCAACCTGGGTTGAGGTATCATCTGAAGACTCAACTGGGGCAGGATCCAATTCCAAGTTCTCATGGTTGTAGGCAGAATAGATTTCTCCTTGGGCTGTTGGAATGAGATCTACAGTTTCTAGCTGTCTGTTGGCCTCAGGCCACCCTCAGTTCTTTGTCTCATTGGCATTTTCAAAATAAAAACTCACTATGGAGGTACAATTTTGTATAACATCATCATGGAAGTGACACCCCATACCTTTGCCACATTCTATTGATTAGGAATAAGTTGTAGGTCCCACCCAAAGACAAGGGAAAAGAATGTATAAAGTATGAATACCAAGAGGCGGGGACCATTGAGGCCTATCTTTGAGTCTATTTACCATGCTGTTGCACATATTAAATGTTTTAGTCCTTTTTAGATTCTACTGCACTATTCAATATAAAATATTAAAGCATAGGCATTGCAAAAAGGTGTGTTTTATGTTATTAAAATCTGCACCAAATAAATACAATAGTGCACTAAATAAAATTTGCTATTGTATTTGACCTTATGACTTATTTTAGTAATACTTCATTTGAATTACATCATATATGGAGAATTGTGAGGCTGGTCACTATATCTCAAGGCTATAAGAAGTAAAACTTATTTGTAAACTTCTTTGTGACTATGCCCATAGCATTTGTGAGAAAAAATTTACCAGAGATTTTCCAATTTAGGCACAGATTTGTATATATTGGAATGTACAATTTTGATCCAAGAAGAAGGCTTCATTTTGATCAATGAAGGCTGCCCAGACTCAAATTCCATCAGTATCTTCAGATAACTTGGGAATATCATCACAATGTAAGATAAACTTGAATGCCATATGACATATTCTAAATATGCCTTGAGTGACATATTTAAATATATGTGCTTTTAAAAAAGCACTTCTGATTCCCAAGGGGAAAAGCTGTATTATGACGATCAATTAAGAATAATAATTTGAGGAACAAATAAGCTACAGTTAAAGGAGGCAAATTAAAAACTTTTCTACTCAATGAATAACTTTCCATAGTTGGCATGTTATTTGGTTTTAATACAGTGATATTAGCTCTAATCAAATACAGTAATAAGTCCTGCTTAGATAAATCAATCTTTCTTGAAAACATGCACTCTTGTTTTACATATTGGTAGATTAGGTACTGCATAAACCAAAAATTTCCCTATTTATGAAATTTCCCCTTTAAATAATGAGCTCTGCTAACCAAATGGTATCCACATTTGGAGGCACTGCCAACAGAAATACCTATTTATGGAAACTGGAATTAAAACATTATAGTCCACTTGTTTGCTTGATTTCTTTATTTGAAGTGACCTAAACATATAACTTACCCTATTCATAAGTTTATATTTTGGGGCTTATGTATACAAATTTAAGTTCATGTTAAAGGTAAATGAATGACTTAAAAGCAAAATTTCCCAGCTTTTTTTCCAGGTTTATTGTCATTGTATCCAATGTTGCTTATTGCCATTTAATCCATTTTATTCAATTGTCATTGTATCTACTAAATAGAGAAATTGCTAGGAGATTGAAATGCTGATATAATTCAATATAGTATCAATAATTCAATTTTTGAATCTACCTTAGGACATTCTACTGCATTATCTTTGGACTTTTTTGAGTGCCTTTCTGCCAATTAGTTTTTATCCTTAGAAAAAATTATTAATAAAACTATTTATAGTTTCTTTACATGTACTCTTAGAGTGGTAATACGTGATTTAAATATCACACTTTCACACTTCTACATAAAATACAGAATGAGAAATTTCTAGATGATGAGATGGTCATAAAACACATGTCTAATTGTCTTTTCTTATCCTACTGCAATGTTTTTCACACCCAGCTTTAGGAATGTATGTGGTTTAAGAGTATAATAATAATTGTTAATGCAAAGCAATGTGAAAAGTCTTTGCATAAACAAATATATTAAAAACAAAAATTGATAATGAATAATTTTAATTCAACATAATGAAAAACAAAGTGAAATCAATTTATACTATCCCAAACTTATTGTTACTCAGTGGCTTTGAAAGTAATAATTAGAAAACAACCACAGGAAAATTCAATATTTTATGTGCAACTGAAAAAAACTTTAAGCCCATTTGAAATAAGTGACTAGAATTTACTGATTTGTATGTTTCCAATAAGTGCATTATAGTATTTGGTATTTTCTGAAATACAGTTACTTAAGAAGCAGGTCAAATCCATTTATAAGAAGCTAAACATTTACTTCAGTAATTTTGCTTTATAATATTTAATATTTAAAATTCTGATTAAAAACTCACAATAAGAGGATTATTTCTGTCAGTAATAAATTTTAATTTAAAAATACATGTGTTGTTATGTAAAAGATAAAGTGATTATTAAAAATATTTAGCCAACTTCTATAAAAATATAAAAATTATAGATTGGTTCATTTGATATTCAAAAGAGAGGCCACAAAATAGTCTAGATATTTTAAGTCATATTTATACAATTTAATACAGTTGGTTGACACATTGAGTTGGCTGAAACATTTTTTCCTATGGTCATTAACTTCGAATTGTGCCTTATGCCCAATTTTGAAGCTTATGCTTTCTTTCTCCAGACGAATACATTTGCATTAACCTAAACCTACTTTGTCTTAAAGCTCCAACAGAAGTTATTTGTTTTCCTTTAGGTCTTATCCTTGTGGTTTAAAATGCTTACTCTGCTCAGTGTTACTGTCATCAGATGTTTTGCCATTGAAATATGTGCTGCCTTGCTCTGAAATATGTTTTCATGTTTATGCAGGAAAGTTCTAGGGCTACAAGAAATACAATGTCATCTTTGGTTCATTGATTCCAGTCTTGTAAGACTTTGTCATATGAATGTTATTATATACAGTAACTATTATTACACTACTGCTAAGTGGAGTGATAATTCTGGCATTTGCCTTACCAAAAGTAGAGACTTGGAGTAGGCAAGTACCATTCAAAGGCTTCCATGAACTTGATCTGTGTCACCTGTTGGCTTACATATGACCATTTTTAATCAGAAATTCTTTACTGTTAAGTAAGACTAAATTTTTATGATAAAATGCAAAGATAATACATCAAGATTGTTGATTATTCATTTTGGGGGTTACATTAGTTTGACAAATTCTTTTTGGAGAGTAAATTTTGAAAACAGAGAACTTGAGAGAGAACATTGCAATAGGTATATGGAATGTAGCACTAGATAACACCAGATATCACCAAAGTTTAAGAACTGGTCTGAAAAGAAGAGTGTACAAAATATTTGTGTTAGATGCAAACTCATCAACTTTTAAATACATCATTTTCTTCCACTTACAAAAATTATGCCACTTAGTTGCATAGAGTGGTAGATGAATACCTGTCCACTCTCTTTGTAATTTGTATACTTCCTTTCTGAATAGAATCCAATCCTTTGAGTTTACTTGATCCTGAGCAAATTTGAGGGTTGATAATGTGTATAGATTAATCTAAATGCCCGTAATTTTTGAAACTGTGTAAGTTACTTGTCTATGTATTAGCAGTTGTCAAAAGGACATTTAGATGTATAGTGCTAGATGATAGTTCATAAAATTGATTTTCTTATTTAATGAATTTTAAACAGCAATTTATGCCAGGGTATGTTCATTATTTTCAAGGAGGAAAATAATTTGATTCAGTATAGTAAAGTTCTGGCTTTAAATGGTAATCCAAATTACCAGCTAACTTTTAATTGAATCCAAAATTAAACCAGAGGTGGGAGAATCATGGGTATTTGAGTAATATTTTACCTCAGTGGCTGTTAATTTATTCTTCAAATTTGGCAAATAAGACTTCTTAATTTTACATTTTTAGATGATTTGCCTTCTTACAAAATCACTGACCTAAATATGGTATGAAAAATTTAAAAACAGGTTTTGATCAGTTAGGAAATTCACAGTGTTTTTGCTATATGATGATTTGTTTTCTACAAAAACTGGCCTGTATTTCAAAATTTTATAAAAACAACATTCATTGTTATTTAGACTTTAAACTTTTTTCTGAACAGGAACTGAAAAACTGTAAAAAATCTTCACAGTTTTTAATACTAAGAACATATATCCCAGAGAATGGGGCTTTCACTTCTGGACATACGTAAGTGCAATTTAAGCAGAATGTATGCTTTCAATTTATACACATCTAGATTTGCAACCTAAATATTTGACTAAAATTTGTCTGATAAATACAAAGCAACACATTTGTAGTGTCACACTCGGAGTGGCTTACCTGTGTGATAGGGATGATCTACCTGTCCTCAACATACCAGTTATTCAGGATCCTGATCCATGTTTAATAAGATATTATTAACAAAGTTTACTCTTTATAATGCAGTTTATATGTTTAAGATTTTAGTCCTACAATCTAGTTCACATGTAAACAAGTTGTAAAATACATGTATTTGCTTTTCAAGACTTATTTGTGTATTTTCAAAATGTCAGATATACCCAGATTACTGTGATTCAGTGACCTATTCTTATAAGCTGAACAATGAATGCAGTTAAAGAAAAATACAGATAAAACACTGCCACCTAACACATCACTATACTGGTTAGACTTTGAAACATTAATCAAAGCACACTAAACACTTAATCTGGAATGTGTGGAAGAACAAAAAAGATCTCTGAACATTGATTGAAGGAAGAAGAGTCTAGCACTGGAGACCTGTAATCATGATGGCTTGCACTGCAAGATGCTGATGATTGCCATAGCAACAGACTGTGTTTTGTTACATCATGGAAATCAGGAATGTGTGAGTTATGAGTGCAGCACCCCACTGAGGGGACAAATTCAAAGCTATTATGAGAAAGGGTAATATAAAATGTAGTCATAGGTAAAGATGAGCATTTTGAAAAGGGTAATAACAAAAGCACACGAAGATAGATGAGCAGCTCATGAAAATTCAAGTCTACTTTTGTAAGTGAGGCTTTTACTTGTAACCATTCTTATTCACTGTTATCACTGGCTTATTTTCTTCTTCCTTTTGTAAAATAAGACACAACTGCAAGAAGCTTTGAAAATAAAGTTCAATTTTTTTACTTGTTTTATTTCCTAGGAGACTATATTTTCGACTGCTATCAATTCAAAGAGAAGTAGAAAAGATTTTTAACTTTCACATATTGTAAATATTGTACTCATCAAATATTCAACTGTGCTTATATAGAGAGGTTATAGATGTCACATATTAAAAGGTACATACATGTTTCTAGCACATGTACATGTATTTCATTGTTATGAAGCAAGTTAGACTCAAATGTGTTGATATGTTACCAAATACAGCACAGATTTCTATAAGAAACCAATGTTTAAAAAAACCCCTCAGGATATTTAGAATTGCATTTCTAATAATGTAGTGTAATGTCAAAGTGGACTAATGTGGCTATAGATAGCAATAATAAAATCTAAACATAATGCAATAAGCAGATACCTGAAGGCACTGGGGAATGAAGAGAAGCAGGCAGGTGTGGAACACAGATTCTGACGGAAGCTGTATGGTGTGAGTTCCCCTCTGTTGTTTCAGTATGAGGAATAGGAGCAATAAGCACATGTAGAGCCAGGAAGAAAGTAGCAGGGGAAAGACCACAGTCTGCCTGGTCTCAGGAGCCACAGTTAAGAGTCAGGAAAATTCAGCCCAATTGAAAGTGGGGTAAGATACCTATGACAACATCTTGTATTACATCTTGGGGAAAACAGACCCACCCTTAATCTGGTGGCACAATCTAATCAGCAGTCAGCTAATACAAAGCAGTCAGAAAAACGTGAAAGGATGACACTGGCCTAGCCTCCCAGCCTACACCTTTTTCCCATTCTGGATGCTTCTACCCTAGAACATCGGACTCCAGTTTCTTCAGTTTTGGGAATTGGACAGGCTCTCCTGCTCTTCAAGCTTGCAGACAGCCTATTGTGGGACCTTGTGATTATGTAAGTTAATACTTAATAAACTTCTATTAGTTCTGTCATGCTAGAAAACCCTGACTAATAAACAGCTTTCAAAGTGGTCATGTGTGCAGGCTGGAATTCACTTTGTCAGTGAATCCTAGAAGCCTATCTCTCCATGAAGAGAGTGTTAGAGGCTATTCTGGTAAGGGCTCAGAAAAAGATGTGAGCTGTAGAGATAGTTAAAATCTTAGAAATTGCTTAAGTGGTCATTATCAGAATGCTGATAGAAATATAGACAGTTAAGATCATTTCAATGAGGTCTCAAATAAAAATAAGGAAGAAAGTATTGAAAATGAGAGGAAATGCCATATATAAAGTGGCAAAGAACTTGGCAGTATTTTGTGGAAGGCAAAATCAATTGTTAGAATAGATTGCTAGGCAGACACAAGCAGGGCAGGAGAGGCACCCCCACCCCGCTCAAGAATGTTAGGCAACCTTAACAACCACATGATAGTCATGTGGTCACCAAATGGTCTGTCTAAAATAATAATTGTACACAGCCAGCAGCAGGGAAAGATGGTCTCCCTATAGATAGAAAACACCTGAAGTTGGTGATCAGCAGCTTCCAATAAGATCTCAGGAGTTGGGCGAGCAAGCTCAAGCATGCATACTGAGAGGTGAGTGGTGGAATTTAACTGGTATAAGACCTTCCTCTAGGAACATTTGACTAGTAGGGGAAAAATGCCTCTCATATGGTTTGGATGTGTCCCCACCCAAATCTTATCTTGAATTGCAGCTCCCATAACCCCCACGTGTTGTGGGAGGGACCTGGTGGAAGATATTGAATCATAAGGGGGGGTCCCCACACACTGTTCTCGTGGTAGTGATGAAGCCTCATGAGATCTGATGGTTCTCTAAGGGAAAAACCCTTTTCACTTGGCTCTTATTTCTCTTGTCTGCTGCCATGTAAGACATGACTTTTGCCTTGTACCATGATTGTGAGGCCTCCCCAGCCACGTGGAACTGTGAATCCATTAGACCTCTTTTTCTTAATAAACTACCCAGTCTTGGGTATGTCTTTATCAGCAGTGTGAAAACGGTCTAATATATCCTCAAATGAGCATGTGCAAAACTTCAGTAAACACATTGCACACGCAGCTCCTCCCAAGTGCCAGCAGGCCACTGTATTTGTGGAAAGGCTGCCCCAAGGAAAAATCAAAAGAGGAGACACATCAACCTCAAAAACATGCCAATGTATAAAATCCCCAAGTCAAAGGTTGGATGCAGCACTTGGATCTCTCAAGATGCCTATGTGGCCCTCTTCCAAGTGTATTTTACTTCCTTTTATTCCTGTTCTAAAACTTTTAAATAAACTCACTCTTACTCTAAGATCCGCCTCTCTCTTTCTCTCTCTTTCTCTCTCTCTCTCTCTCTCTCTCTCTCTCCCTTCCTTAAAACTATTTTGGCCTCTTGGCTGAATATTTTCCTCTGAGGAGGCAAGAATTAAGTTGCTCCAGACCCATCTGGTAACACAATGAACTAAGATACTTGGTGGAAGAAATCTCAAATGAAGTGTTGAGGGTGCTACATGGCTTCTCTTGATTCTTATACAAAATGTGAGAAGGAAGGATGAATTAAAGGTAGAATTTATAGTAAAAAGAGAAGCAGACTTAAAAATCTGGAAAATTCGAAGTCTGACCGGAATGTAAAGAATAAAAAGGCATGTTTTGGAGAAAACAACAAGGGTCCTCCAAGTGAACTTTCTATAATATCAGCATGCATGACAATGAAAGAGTAACCTCAAATGCATTTTGGAGATTTTCTTGGCTGCCACACCCATCAAAGGACAAGAGTGCCAGGACCCTGAGGGCAGAATAGTTTCAAAAAAGGGGTCTAGAAAACCCACGGGATTTGGGGGCTCACTGCCCAGTGCTCCCTCATGTCTCTGCTGACTGAATACTAGTGAAGCACTTTTTGGCTGCCCTAACCATGGCTCAAGGAGTCCAGGTACACCTTAACTGGACTCTCCCGAAGGCACAAGTAGTAACCTGGGTGATATCTGTGTGGTGCTAACTCTGCAGGTACACAGAGTACAAGAGCTGTGGGAGCATGACTACCTCCACCTGCATTTCAAAGGTTGCCCTGGAAAGCCAGGATTCACTGAAAACCCTCAATGATCAGGCAGAGAACTGCTATAGCTAAGAGCTTTTGCAGAGAGTCCCTGTTAGGGAAATGCCTAACAGAGCTGTGGGGTCAAGGCCACTGCTGAGAGCCCCCACTAGAGCAACGTCTAGTGAAGCCATGGGAGGGAGTAGCGTGAGGGAATCCCGCAGACCTGTAGCACCACTAGTGTGCAACTCCAGCCTGGGACAGCCACAGGTATAAAACTCCAAACTGTAAGAGCTGCGTTGTAGGCTTTTCTCAGCAAAGCCATGAGGGTGGACACTTGTGGGCTCAACCCATGCCCCAGTGTATCTGGAAGATGAGACACAGAGCACAAGAAGATTATTTTCAGGCTGTAAGATTTAATGTTGTTTGCCTTGTTTGGTTTTGGACTTACTTGGGACCCATTGCTCCTTTCTTGTCTATTTCTCCCTTTGGACTGGGAATGTCTATTCTACGCCTGCCCCACCATTGTATTTTGGAAGCAGGTAAGTTGCTTGATTTTTCAGGCCAGCAGTTGGAGAACTTGCCTGAGGCTGAATCACACTTGCAATCTCACCTATCTCTGACTTAGATGACATTTAGATGAGACTTTGGCCTCAGACTTTAAAATTGATGCTAGAACAAGTTAGAACTTTGGGAACTATTGAGATGAAGTACATTGCATGTGAGAAAGGCATGAATTTGGGGGGAAAGGGATATAATCAATGGTCTGAATAATTCTGTCCTTCCAAAATTCATACTTAATCCCATTGGGGTGATATTAAAATGTGGGACGAATTGAGGACTGATTAAGCAATGAGGGCACTGCCCACATGAATGGGACTAATGCTCTTACATCAAAGGCTTCCAAGAGCTTCTTGGCCCACTCATCTCTTCATCATATGAGGACAGACTGTTTGACCTATTTCTTTCTGAAGGATGCAACAACAAGGCATCATTTTTAGGAGCAGATTAAGCCCTTACCAGACACCACTTCTTCCAGCAACTTCATCTTGGACTTGCCATTCTCCAAATCCACGAAAAATACATTTCTATTATTCCCAAATTACCCAGTCTGTGGCATTCTGATATAGCATCAGGAATGAATTATGGACAGGCACATTTAAGGCAGATTTTATTTATTGCATGTAGAGAAAATTTCAATATAACTAGATTTTTAAAAATACTTGCGTTTTTAGGTTGTTGATATTGAAACAATATGCAATTTAATTATAACTTTATATACACACATAAATTGATGTACTACATTTATGGAATTACTGTGAAGATGAATTTGTACTGATTATACATGAGATGATCTATAGCTTATTACAAAATTGCTATTTAGTACATAAAAACAGTTTTAATGTTCATCCCATCATTTCAGTAATGTTCGTCTGAAACTAAACATTCTGCATAAATTAGCAAGAAAGCTACAAAGTTGTGCTAGTATGTTGTATAGGTAGCATTTTGATTCTACTAAATTCAGCCAGAAATTATTGAAACAAAAGTGTTATCTAAAGACTCATTCATTTTAATCATTAAAGCATACTAAAATTTATTTAATTGCTGTCTTGTATTTTCCTTAAAATGAATAAAGCAATGCAGGAAATATTTTGGCAGCACATAGTCCAGTTTTCACACAATTGTCTTGAGAAAATAGCTATCATAATTTAGTAAACCTAATAAAAATAGCCAAGGTTTATTTTCAGAAAAATTCTAATTTTGAATCCCAAATTTTTTCCCATATGATGTAAGAAAAGTTACCTTAATGTATTATATCCTAGTTTACAACAGTTACAAAGGGGGCTGCAAGAAACAGATGACCCTGTGAAACTGGCAGAGACAGGTACCAGAATCTCCCCTGGAACCTCCAGAAGAAACCAACCTTTGGACGTCTTGAATCTAGTACCATAAGATGGTTTAACATTTTTGACCTCCAGTCCTCCAGACTTATTGGCATATTATTTTTCAATTGTTACCATAACAATTACACAAATAGTGATGTAAAACAGCACAGATTTATTATCTGAGTGTCTAGAGGCCAGAAATTTATAATCAGCTGCAATTTACAGCAGGTAGGTTTCCATAGGGCTGGTTTCTTCTGGAGGCTCCAGGGGAGCCTGTACCTGTTTTTCCAGCTTCATGAGGCCACCTGCACTTCTTGCTGCCCTGTTTCCACCTTCAAAGCCAGCAGCACAGCATAGTCCAATTTCTTCCTCTCTATTTCTGAACTTCCTGCCTCTCTCTTACAAGAAACATTCTGATTACATTGGGCCCAGTGGGATATTCCAAAATAATCTCCCCATTCCCAAAGAAACATTCTGATTACATTGGGCCCAGCGGGATATTCCAAAATAATCTCCCCATTCCCAAATCCCGAATTTAGTCAGATTTGCACATTTTGTTTTGCTGTTTAAGGTAGCATATTGCTGAGTCTGGGAATTAGGATAGGAACATTTTGGCTGTGCAGTCTCAGCCTACAGCAACCAACAACCCCAAATGGTGCCATCAGTTGAGGCTTCTGTGGTGACTACAAAAGACAAGGGCTCAAAGTAGGGCTACAAAGTTACGGACTTCAAAGTAGGGCAGGAATTTTAATAAATCCTATCAAGGTGATGTAGGACAATAAATAACATATGGCAAGTGGTAGACACAAAACCCTTACGTAGTTATCAGTATTTAAAGAAAGAAAATGAGAAATGCAATGTTTTACTTAGTCCACATTAAAAAGTAGTATTAATTTAAAAATGGAAATTAAATAAAAATGTTTCTGTAAAACTTATATGGAGAGATGAGAAAAATAGCAGAGAATGACATTCCAATAGTATTTTTTCGTATATTTTTCTGATGAAGATTAAAGAAAGAGTTTATGTACAATAAAATTGAGTAAATATATCTGGCAGAGTTTTTGAGTCCTTTTTATTAGCAGAATCTATTATTTACCCAAACATTGGTATGTAAAGATAGATCTACAGTTTGGAGGATCAGCCCGTGAGCCTGAGAAATCCTAGCCAAAATGGTTGGGACCCAGGACTCAGCATGAGTTGGGCCAGAGTCTAAGCACTCTGGGGCACTGCTCTTTCAAGAGCAAAGTAGTTTGTGATGTTCTGGGTGAAGAACAAGGAACAAAGTGTTAAAGCCCAATGAGACATCAGTGAGTGGACAAGCACAGGTAATCAGAGGTGTCATGGTGACGGTGCTGACAAAAGGAAAATAAGTGTCTCCAGGAGCATCCCGGCCATGTTCAACACTTCAGTTAAGCCATGATTTGAACAGCTTTGCTGTTAACATGCACAAAGTAATTTTCTTCACCAGAGATTTTTTTTTTTACAGAAGCCTGTGTTTTCAGCCAATTTATTCAAATTTGTAGAGATAATTGCAACTGTAGTTTTTAAGCTATCTAGTGATTTCTTCAAAGTAAACTCCAAAATAAATTTATTGCATTGAAGGGTCATTTTTTTGTTTGTTTTTTTCTGACTAAATTTTGTATTTCTTTAGAGACAGATTTACACCGTACTTCCCAGACTGGTCTCACTCAAATGTCTGAGCTCAAGCAATCTAACCAACTCAGCCTCCCTAAGTACTGGAATTACAGGCATGAGCCACAGCGCTTGGCCCTTCACTTTTTAGGATTAGTATTTTTTTTAAGTTTAAAAAAAATTATTATTACACTTTAATTTCTGGGGTACATGTGCATATTTTGCAGGGTTGTTACATAGGTATACCCTTTCATGGTGGTTTGCTGCCTCCATCCCCCTGTTCCCTACATTAGGTATTTCTCCCAGTGTTATCCTCCCCAATTTCCCCACCCCTTGCTATCCCTCCCCTAGCCCCCCAACCCTACAACAGACCCAAGTGTGTGATGCTCCCCTCCATGTGTCCATGTGTTCTCATTGCTCAACACCTGCCTATGAGTGAGAAAATGCAGTGTTTGTTTTTCTGTTCTTGTGTCAGTTTGCTGAGACTGATGGTTTCCAGATTCATCCATGTCCCTGGAAAGGACGTGAACTCATCCTTTTTGATGGCTACATAATATTCCATGGTGTATATGTGCCACACTTTTTTTTATCCACTCTATCATTGATGGGCATTTGGGTTGGTTCCAGGTCTTTGCTATTGTAAACAGTGTCACAATGAACATACCTGTGCATGTTTCTTTATAATAGAATGATTTATAATCCTTTGGGTATATACCCAGTAATGGGATTGCTGGGTCAAATGGTATTTCTATTTCTAGATCCTTAAGGAATCTCCACACTGTCTTCCACAATGATTGAACTAATTTACACTCTCACCAACAGTGTAAAAATGTGCCTATTTCTCCACATCCTCTCCAGTATCTGCTGTCTCCAGATTTTTTAATGATTGCCATTCTAACTGGTGTGAGATGGTATCTCTAATGACTAGTGACAATGAGCATTTTTTCATATGTTTTAATGAGCTTTAAAATTATTTCTTCTAACAATTTTTTTTCTTTGTAACAAATTAAGAATTTTACAACTATTATTTTGGAAAATTTTATGATACATACATTTTATTCTACTTTCCAGTTGCTTTTTGTATGTTAGGAGCCTGGTAACATTGTCCCAGAATATTTAGTAGTCCTGGTAAGAGTTCAAGTTTATATATTTTTTATCTACAACTTATTATATTAAATTTTTCAAACATATATAAAAACGTACATGAATAGCTTGTATCCATGAACCCTTTATCCACCACAATTATTTATATTTTGATGTATTTATTTATCCTTTTGAGATATTATTTGAGATAATCCTTTGAGGTATTTTGAGATAATATAGTTTTCTTTGGTGAACCATTGAAGAAAAAGTAAGTTGTAGACATGATGACATTTCACCTCTGAATACTTTATGAATAATTTTCTAAGAACTAGGATATTCTCTCCAATGTGCCACAATACAATTATTAACAATTATCATGTTCAAGGACTTTCATGTTTATAACATATTCCTGTTCGTCCAACTTTCTAATAATATATTTTATGATATTTTTGATATAAAATTCATTTAAAGGATAAACACTATAATTTTTACATTTATTTAACTTTGTTTAATTTAGAATCATTATCCAGGATTTTTTTATTTATTGCATTGATAATTTGCAATTACCTAAGTCACTTGTTGTGCAACTGGATTTTTCTGTTTCCTCATTATTCAGTTCATACAGTGTGAGTTTGTGCCATCATTAGCGATGTTAAATTGAATCCCTTGGTTCATTGTTAAAAGTGTCATTTTGTCTTTGTAATGACCAAGTCATCTATAGGATGATATTTCAAGATGGTGATTATCCTGTGTGCCAACAACATTTTTACTCAATGGTTTAGTATCCATTGCTGATTCTTCCCTCATTAATAGTTGCTTGGCCATTTGGCATTTATCATGCTGCAGCTTTCTGAAAAAAAAAGAGCTTTATTATTTCTATTCATTTTACAATTTTTATTGTAATTATGGATGTGTGAATTTTTTAAAAATTCATTGTAACTCGTACTGTCATAATTTCCTTAGATCCTGGCATTTTCTCATATTTTGTGAGTGGGGACCCTGTAAAACTGGTCCTTGTGTTTTTGGAAATATCTGCATCAGTTTTTGAGTACTTCCTTTTTTTCCAGGAAAACAGAATCTTTCAAATGCTTCAGTTATTTTTATTGCATTACATCTGGAACCTGTTATTTTTCTAAGGAACTCTTCTTGCTTTTATTGGGGAATGATACTAAAGCCCAATATCTAGGCACTAGGTGTGCTCATTATTACTGGGATATCATTGCCTCTAGGTCATTACAGCCAATTGAGCAAGAAAAAATACTAAAACTTGTTAAGTTCACACTGATACCTTCTCAGACAACAACACAGGATTTCTCTGCTTCTCCTATTCATATTTATATCATGCTTCTCCCATAATAATCATTCTACTTCCCCAAATGACCATATGTTTACTAGTCAACATTATAATATAAACAATACATATAAAATAGTTTAAATTTAGTAAACTAGTGTTACAAAAAAATTTCAAATTTAATTGAAGGTGGTTTTTCTCTCATAATTAGAATATATCTAACTGATATTATTTAGTAAGAACACTGTAAAAAATTTAGTTAATTTTTTCTGTTTCCAATTATATGTACAATTAGATTTTTACTTTTATGGTTATATTTAATTTTATTCCTTCTATTCTTAATTTAATTTTGTTTTTTGAATACATAAAACAACAAAATCAAAACCATAGAAAAAGTATCCTTACAAAGATTTTATTTCACTATTTAGAATTAGATTGTTAATTTATTTCAGGTCACTTCATTATGATGTAAAGTATGAATTAAAACTTACCTACTATCAGTTGGTTACTCATTTGTTCAAGCACCATTTATTGAAAATTTCAACTTTTTTTGATTGATTGCAAACTATTTGTGTACATGTTCATGTGACATTTTTCTGAATTGGTCCATATCTATATATTACTAGTACTTACAGGCTTAGTTTTTTAACAGATGAGAAAAATCTATGTAAAATTATTGACATAACTGATATATTTAATCTCAAACTGGTCTATGTGTGTGTGTGTATATATATATGTATATTTAAATATATATGTGTACATGTACAAATATTCTGCATTGATTTCTCCATATTATACTTTCAAAAATATTTTTATATTGTTTTGGTGTTCAGAAAGGGTTCACATTTTTTATTCTAGTGTTTACTTTTATATTGAGACCTTACATAATACTGTAAGTCTCAGTTATTATTAACTCATTTTCTACTCTATGGATTTCTGTTTCATCAGATATTCTTTGACACAAACTAATCTAGGGAATACGTTTACCAGCTGAAATGCTATTTATCATTTTCTAATCTCACTGACTAGACCATTAGCTATGGCTAGTCAATGAGATTATCTTGCTCTACAATTTTTTAAAAATTTTCTACCCGTATCTTGTATTTCTTTTCAGTTGGAGCATACAGTATTTGTTATTCTTCTACTTTATCTCCACTTTGTTTCAATCTCATATCTGCTGTAAATACATGAATTGTTTACTGTTAGTCTTTTTGCTAAAATTTCCCCCACTAATACTTGGGGAAAGTCAAAATTTGTTCTTTAGGAAATTTTAAAAAACGGGTTTCAGAATGTGGTTTTTATGGAGTCACTGCATATATAAAACTCGTTTTCTAAGACTTCGTTGCTTGAAGTACAGCTTTGTTGAATATAGTTCTTGGTTTATCCTTTATGTGTTTTAATTTCTTGCAAGTCTGTCCCATTTCCTTCTTGCAAAAACTCTGATACCAAGTTGATTTTTCTTTTTTCCTCCTCTAATTTCCTTTTTCTTGGTGGGGTGACAAATGATTAGCATCTTTTTCCTGGTGGCCCTGACAGTTTTTGTTTGCTTGTTTGCTGTTGGCTTTAAAGTCTAATCATTTTGTTAGGGTTGGATATATTATGAGATGACCATTTCGTATTAATTTCCCCAGATATACTAAGGACACATTCTATATGAAGGTTCAAGTCTTAATTTATTTGTGTGAAGTTTTCTTAGAGTTTTAAATATATGTCCTATTCCATTATTTTGTTTTTTAATTGATTCTATGCATATTATATAGTGTATATTCCTAGCTTGTATATTGATCAATAAATCTTTTCACTTTTGTTTTGTTTTATTTTTTACCTCTTAATTTCTTTCTCATTGTCTTGACTGTTGACTTTCTTCACTGACCCCCATAATTTAGCCATGATATCTAAGATTATTTGCAGTTATTCAAAATTTCTTCATTCATTATAGACGGTTGTTAATTTTTATCAACTTATTTCTTCAGTTCTGTTACTGACACTGTAACACAAGGCATTCTATAGTATGCAAATAATTTATTTTAGGAGTTTTTTGTTACAATTTTCTTCTACTTCATGCATGTTTTCTAGAGAATACGTTTACCAGCGGAAATTCTATTTATCCTTTTCTGGTTTTTTTCTCACAATGCATTTGTACGAATGCTTTTCTTTATTCCTCATCAATAAAAGTGGTGTGTGGTCATGCTGAGGATTTTGGTTAATTTATTTCCCAGGTCATGCCTGAATAACAGACTCTGAAGCAGTTTCACCTCCAGAATACTTGTTAAGGGGCACTCAAGATGGACCCCTGGAAGGTAATGAAAGAAAGCCATAGTGAGTAGCAGAGGGAGAAAGAGATACGGGATTCAGGCTCAAGAACAGCTTTGGCTGTCCCCTTGGGGACATTTGGAGCTGGAATGGCCTTTCAGAGTTGCCCCAAGTTGAAGCAAATGGCCAGGTCTTTATACTCTTGTTTCAAAATGTCTTGAGAGGGAGCCACTGGGAGAGAAATGTGACGTTTCATGAGGAATGTCTCTGCCTCTGGGACACCCCTGAGAGGCTGACACTTGAACCCATCTGACAATAACATTGATACAGTCAAATATAATTTTATTGAACTGATTATGCTCATTGGAGAAGGGTGAAATGTTTTAGTATGTCTACGGCTCAGATTTCTTTATCGTTTCTCATAAGACATTTGACTTCTTCCATCTGCCTTTCTTTCCGTTTATCACCACGTCTCCAGGGAGCAGCTCACACTCCAACTTACATTCATCTCCTGAAGCACTTCTTCCTCCTATGAACTCATGAATTTCAAGTTTCTTTCTTTGAATTCCCCCAGAAGCTAGTTATTTTGGCTTGTGTTCTCCAGAAAAAAAAAAAAATATATATGCACACACACACACACGAGCGTGCGCGCATACACGTATTTCCAAGGAGACTGGCAAGGAAGTTTAGAAAACAGGACAGGAATGAGAAGGAAGCCAAGCAAACTTGTGATAACTGGCAAAGTCCCATGATACTCAGAATCATCCTGATCATCAGCGGCAGGGCTGAGCTGGCACACTCCACAGTCTTCAATTCTTGGTGAAGGGCCACCTCTCGTTCCCTGTGCCCGCAAGTAAAGAGGGATCCAGAAGTCTGAGAGAGATTCTCTGGCAAAGCATCTATAAAGATGTTGGCTGTTGGATGGACTGAGATAGGGTAGGAGCACATAAAAATGCCATCAGAAGGAAGCTAAGAGGATCTGGGTGGTGTGCTGCCATTATCCAACGACATTATTCACTAAGCTCTGCCAGCTCCGAGAACTGTTTTCAGATTTTCTAAATCATTCTGGGATCTTCAATGTTTCAGGATGACTGTGTTTTTTTCTCTCGAAGGTGCTTCTCTCTTTTTGTGTTTTCCTCAAAGTGCCTCTTAGTCTGTTTTCCGTTGCTTTTTGCAGAATACCGGAAACTGGGCAATTTATGAAAAGTTATGAAAGCTGAGAAATGCAAGAGGGAGAGGAAGCATCTGTGAGAGCTTTATTGCTGGGGAAAACTCTCTTCAGAGTCCTGGAGCAGCACAGGTCATCACATGGCCAGGGGTCTGAGCATCCCATGTGTAAACTCAGGTCTCCCTTCCTCTTATAAAGTCAACAATTTCACTTTAATATTAACCCAGTAATTCACTAACCCATTAATCCATGAATAGATTAATCTATTCATTACGGTAGAGCCCTCATGACCCAATCACCTCTTAAAAGACCCAACTCTCAATACTTCTAGGTTTTGAATTAAATTTCAACATGAATTTTGCAATGGACATTCAAACCATGCCAGATTTGAATGAACTCTTATGACAGCTCAGCTGGATTTGGGTGTTTAATCCTTATTTATATATTATTAGAAGTTTGGAATATTCTCTGTCTCCTAGCTGTGCTGTTTATCTTGATTAAATATGCTTTTTGTTTTGCTTTGTTTTGTTAGGTGAGTGAATTAAAAAAAAATCTGTATAAGTTTTTGGAGTTTGAGAGGAAAGATGTGGATTTTGGCTATTATCAGTATTTTAGAAGACTTAGGGAATTGTTTCCTTAGTACCTTCATCTAATGATTATTATTATTTCTTACATAAATTTACTGCTTTATGTAATATGCAAACATTTAAAATTCATTATTTCTTCAATACCCATGAGCAAATTTTTATATTTTTATTAATGCTACATTTTTGAAATGAGGAACTTGTGGATCAATAAGGTTAAATGATTTGGTCTAGGTAATGTGAGTGAAACTTAATAATTCAGGATTTATTACCTAAGGGATTATAGTAATCTACCACTGAGTTAAAATACATGTCGGCAAACTCATATGTTGTGAATCTAGAAGCTTAGCATTCTTGATTAGTGGCTCCAGTTGAAACAAATGTGAAAACCTCCAGTTAGTTTGAAACTGAAAATCCATAAATTCATCATTTCAAGCATTTATTGAATTTTTATTAAATAGTTTTTTTATTTCTAACTTTATCAGAAAGGTTTTTTGCTAGCCTTATGTACTTCCAAAATTTTATTTTAAATACTGCTGTTTATTTTAGCTTAATTTTGTACCATCATTGGAGTTCTGGTTACATCATTTCTCCTTACATGGTCCTTGGGTTTACCCTTGTACGAGTACGTTAGGTCCGAGTGGTAACTCATGCCTGTAATCTCAGCACTTTGGAAGGCGGAGGGGGAAGAATTGTTTGAGGCCATAAGTTCAGGACTAGTCTGGGCAACATAGTGTGACTCCATCTGTACCAAGAAAAACAAAAAGAAATTAGCTAGGTGTGGTCAAACACACCTGTGGTCTCTCAGGCAGCTGAGGCAGGAGGATCAAGTGCCTGGGAGGTCAAGGCTGCAGTGAACTGTGATTATGCGGCTGCACTCCAACCTAGGAAATAGAGAAAGACCCCGTCTCAGAAATATTCTAGTATTGATGAAGTATTTATAAGATTATTTTGCTTAAATAGAATCTCATTTCATTATGTAACCAGTATTTGAAATTGTTAGTATTACTAATCAAACTCTATATGTAATTATATTTTCATATCATATCTTCTTATGATTTTTCCAGTAACCAAAAGATTTTAGCTGTCCCAATAAATCAATTATTGTAATTCATCCAACATTTTTCTTATTGTAGATTAAAATTGGACCCAGCTTTAAATATAATCTTAGTTCTATTTTAGTTGGCAGATCCTCTGCTGGTTTCTAAAATTTAAAGGCCATTTTGGGGCAGGGTGGTGGTGTGCTAAATTTTCTGCTATAGATTTCAACAGGGTATGTTTTATATAAATGTAGAACAAACAATAATTATCTTGTTATCTTTATTTTCCTTTTCCATTGGGTCTTCTGTCAGGTATTAAAATTCTACTACAGTTTTCTGGGATTGCTTTATTTCACGGATCCTTGATGAATCCCTGCTAAACTGTCAGGTGCTAACTACCAATAAAGACTTGCATTATGCTTTCTCAGAAGTATAATGTAAAATAAGCAAATTCTAATGACTGAAAATATTGAAAGCTCAAAGACTTAAATCATAATTATGATGATTACGTGTTAGTAAAACTTTTCTTATGAAATGGTGAATGGAGAATAGTGTTTTATAGTTCCATTGTACTATCAAAAGTTTGAATGTCTGATCTACTGAGACAGTGAGTTACATTTTTGCATAAACCTAGGATTAATACAAACCAGACTGGGTTGTTGAATAATTTATTGCATAATAACTTCATTAATACATCCAGATTCTTTATTTAGTGAGCTCTTTCTTCTAATATCTCATGAGAAACTGATTTTTCTTCTGTTTTAATCAGTCTCAATAATATTAATGAGATCTGAAATCTGCCAATATTTCAGGTGGAGTTAAACATAAATTAATAGTAATGACTCCATTTTCATTTTATTCATTTATTAATGATCCTTTCAATCACAGTTTTGAAAGGAATCTTTTATTCTGATATCATATGGTTTAAACATCTGCAATTAGCCATTTTATTATATCAAATGCACAGTGTGAAGTGAATAAATTAACCAAATTTAAATACAACTATTCAGGGGAAAAATGTATTATTTACAAATGTTTTGATCAAATTTCCTCAAATGTTATGCAAAGAATTCTCTTCAACTTCAAATACCTTCAGTTCTCTTCGACTTTTTAAACCAGATATTTATTGATATTTTCAAGATTCTAGAAATATAGTTTAGTTTTCTATTTCATATCTCCATATATCTGAAATAAAATTACTTTTATTTGTTGGGTATACATATAACTGTTTCAACAAATGTATTTTCATTTATTTAAGAAAATTAAATTCAATGAAATAATCTTAAATGATTTAATTTTTAAACTTCTGGATTGATTTCAATTTCATCCATTAGTTATTCCTAAGTCTTAGTCCTTCTGCCTCTCTGGCAATAACATTAAAATTCTTTAAAATACTAAATAGCAAACTGATCTATTATGAGGAATTCAGTATATTGGTTAAGAGACAGTTCCTAGAATTAGATCATTCTGCCATCCACAGTCATCTTCAGGTGAACATTGGGATAAACTGAGTGACAGAAATCCAAAGCTAATGCTGTAAGTCTGTTGTTCTTGAACAACTGATGGCCGTATACATTAGAATCATGAGTGCTTTTTGAAAGTACTTTTCACAGATGACAGCCCCAACTCCAGAGCTTCTGACTTAGTGGGTTTTGGTTGAATCTCAAACATTTATATTTCTAATATGTTTCCAGGGTTGCTGCTGATGCTGCCAGTCCAGGGGATCACACCATGAGTAAAATTTCTAAATCCAGGTGCTCTACATAAGCCCCCTTTTCAGCTTTGCAGTGATTATTCGAAGGAGGCAAAAGGAGGCTTGGAACTCTGTGCTCCTGGCAAGTGTCTACTGCACACTCTTCACCAGTCATATGCTTACCATCTCGTCTGCCATAGAGAGACCATGAAGATTAGTAACATGAGTGTCACAATGATAAGGATGGCTCAGGACTCCAGGTCACCTGTTATCTCTTGCATTCCAATTCTCCTGCACCTCTGCACTTCCGTGTTTCATTTACCTTATTCTATCTTTCCCTAATTTCAATTGGGCTCTTTGCTGAAGCCATTGCTTTCTCTGCAATCCCTTCAAGTAATATTTGTTTTCTCTCCCATACCTCCCACTATGTGGTCTGGAAGTGAAATAGCTAAGGTGGCTATTTCACTTGAAGAGACATTAAGAAAATGTCTCTTCATTGCCATTTCCAAATTAATTTCCCCTCTTTTTTCCTTAATTTCATCTCCACTTTCTTATGCAACTGACATTAAATTTTGTACACAGAAAACATTTGACGTGGCTTTTGTGTTGAGCCAGGATAAGAATCAGGATGTGAAGGACTATGCAGAAACTTTAAAAAATCTGCAATTTTAACCTGTGTCAGATCCAGAGTCCTTCACACGATGTGTGTGTGCATGTGAGTGTGCACAATTCTCTCTTGGTATGGGTGCATGCCTGTGTGTGTGCATCTAGGTGGACATGGTGACAGTGATTATTTGTCTCCAGTGACACAGAACATTATCCACAGTTTCTTGACACCTGGATTTTATTTCCACAATGCCAAATCAATAGCCCAGTTTTAATTTTGTTTGTTTACGGTGAAGTTGAAATATCTGTATATCTGCATGTTTCCTATTCAGTTCCAGATACATAGTCACTGTCAGTGGAGACCTTTTATGTTTATACATTGCTTTACCATTTAGCATATGCTCAGCAGATTAAGCCCACTATAAACATATATTAATTGAATAAATACACTTTCAAAAGTGCTAAAATGTTGAAAATATAAGGCAAAGACAATAAGAATTTTGTAATGTTTCCTAGCATATTTTAAATATATGCTTTTATTTTACATAAATGTTTTCATTTGTAAGCTAAAATTTTAAAAATATATTTTTATTTAATTTTACAAATCCATGAAAAGTTATTGAAAGATGTTTAGAATAACTGGAGTCTAGCATCACCTTTTTGGGACTTTTGGTTATTAATCTCATTCAATATATACTTGATATAATTTTCAGAATAAAACCAATCAGGCAAATGGAAGACATGTGTGATTCTATGTAGAATTTACAACGTTCTTATGATTCCTAGGGCTACATAAACTAAATTGTTTAAGCCCTGTAGTTATTGACATATATTTATATCTCAACACTTCTGGAAAAATGTTTTTGCATTCTCTAGGACATAACACATAGCATATTAAAGTACCATATTTAAATATACTCTCAAATTTATAGGGTTTTTCTTATCAAGGATGCATAATTATTTTCATACATTTTTTCAATTAATGGGTAATTGATTTGTTCCTATAATGATGCCTATCTCATGGCAATAGCTATTTGATCTGTATTCTATTTTTCATGTGTTTTATTGGCAAACACTTTAAAATAGCTTCATCAAATATAAATTATAGTGATTAATTTAATGCAGCATCCAAAATGAATAGGAGTAAGCATTTACATTTTAAAAAAACCTAACATTGTCGTAATTCAACACAAGGACATACAAAGTGGTTTCCTTGGCAACAAGAGATAGTAAAAATGTATTTGTGAATTTAATATTATATTACCTCATAATTTGATGCACGTTCTCATTGTGGGGGAATTTAGTTTTATTGTAGGGAAATTCTTTTGTAATAAACAAAACTGGATAAAATAACTCTACCTTTATAAAAGAGAAAATGTTAAACTTACCCAGATCCAGAGATCACAAAAGAAATGTTGTTAAGCACAGTAGACTTGCTTCAATTTAAATAAAAACAGTCACAAAACAATTAATTTACCATTTTTGAAAACACTCAACAATGTTATATAAATAAGTGTGTAATCAAGTGAACCTGAGATTAAGATTATTTAAATGTGTTGGTCTCCAGACACATTCCTGATGTAGGTTCTTCCACGAAAGTAAAAAATTAGACAATGAACTTTAATTATTTCGATTATCAATTATCATTAGTAACGTTCATTGAAAAATAATATTAGTAATGGCAAAATAGAACTACTATATTTGTGAATCGGTCAAATTTCTTCAG
The DNA here is from genome assembly GCA_028533165.1 of Leontopithecus rosalia. Classification (NCBI taxonomy): domain Eukaryota; kingdom Metazoa; phylum Chordata; class Mammalia; order Primates; family Cebidae; genus Leontopithecus; species Leontopithecus rosalia. The sequence goes on from CM052649.1 coordinate 11,651,393, forward strand.
AAAAACAGAACCAGTAGGATACATATACATTAAGGAAACTGGCAGGTTGAAGATTCAATTAAGAGTCAGTGTGGTAGTCTTGAGTCTGAAGACTGGGATCTCAGGCAGAATTTCCATGTTGCATTCTAGAGGCAGAATTTCTTCTTCCTTGAGAAACCCCAGTGGTTATTTTTAAGGCTTTTCCTGATTGAATGCAGCCCACTGACATTATGGAGGGTAATCTGCTTTATATAGAGTAAGCTGGTTGTAAATGTTAATCACATCTAAAAAATGTTTTCACAGCAACATTCATCTAGACAAGTGTCAAAGCAAGTATACGCTCACCCAAATCTAGTCAAGTTCATATATTAAATTAATCATGCCATTAATAATAAGGATTTCAATTTTAAGTAACAGAAGCACAAACTTCAAGGGACTTGAAGAGAAGGGATACTTATTTCCTTTCATCAAAGTGAATCCAACATGACCCCGGTATTGGTATAACCGGATTTTTTCTGTCCTTCAAGACTTGAATTTTATATGTTGACTTCATCTTCAGACTCATGACAAGATAGCTATAGCATTTTAAGGCTTCACAATCCAGAAACAGAAGAAAAAACACTTTTTTCCCCTATACCTCTTAGGATGAAGAAATACTTTCCACTATCAGACTTCCTCCTCACATCTCAATGACCAGAATCAGATCATGTGCCCTCATTTCTGCTCAACACTGTCTAGAAGAATGACAAAACTCTGTATGGCTTAGACTGATCATCTGATAAGGAACAGGTATTTTGGAGTCATCTACAATGTCTTCCATGATCAATTATATTTTTATTTACACTTTCATATTTTCTGGAGGTATACCTATTTGCAGGTTTTGCTGTTGATCTAAAATAAATGCTGATAACCACATAAATATGAATTGCATGCCTTGTACTTTCTTCTGTGTCTGCTGAGCAATTTTATCCAAGCTTCTGAAATTCTACATTTTGAAGTAAGCTCTTAGTCTTCCTCTTTAACCTAGTATGACTTTTTGTTAGTCGGTAGGATCACTATCCACTCAGTTACTCTACAGATAAAATTTAGAGTCAACCCAGACAATGTATATTTTCACAAACCTGTACCTAACAATTTACCAAATCTAACTGTTTTGCCCCAAACTATGGGCTAAGCCTTCTCCTCTCTATTCTCATTACTACTTTCCTGATCTAGACCATTTCATTCAAAATGCTGAAGGGGAATGATATTTTCAAATGCTTCCCATTTTTGAGGCATACTGCAGCCTCCAAAAATATATATGCACACGTATATGCATACATATGTGTGTATATATGTACATATATATGTGTATATATGTATATACTTTTCAGAGGCTATATTATTTATATATAATATATATTAGACAAGAGACTGTAAATAATATGTACACAAATATATATATAATATATACACACATAAAATGCATATGCACACACATATGTGCATGTGTGTGTATTTGTGAGTACATATGACATGTGGGTATACACATATTCTTTACAGCCTTCTATCTCATTACTGACTCTCATACAACATAGGGCTTGAAACATATAAACTACTACTACTAATTCCTTAAGCACAATTTGTCTCATCTCTGGCTTCTTCTTATGCTAAGTTTCAGGTTAGAAGAAAATTCTCTTCCCTGGAATTGTCAACGTTTTTATTAGTAAATTTTATTTACTCAATCCAAATTGATAAATCTAAGCTTCAAGTCACTTTCTAAATCTTCCTAGATTCTCTCTGCCCTTCTCTGCAGAGAAGAAAGAACTACTATTCTTTCTCTTATTTATCAATATCTTTCTACTTTATCTAGCAGGCAGTGGCAAACCTGAGGGAAAAACCTAACATTCAACTTTGCATCTCAGAGGCTAATATTTTGTCTGCCACATATGTATATTTTATTGTATTATAACTTTTATTTTAGGTTCAGGAGTACATGTGCAAGTTTCTATATAGGTAAACTGCATGTCATAAGCTTTTGGTATACAGATTATTTTGTCCCCCAAGTAGTAAGCATAGTACCCCATAGATATATTTTTCTGATCCTCTCCCTCCATTCCACCCTCTACCCTTGAGGATGCCCTGGTGTTTGTTGCTTTCCTCTTCGTATCCATGTATTCTTGTTGTTGAGCTCTTCTCATTTAGAAGTAAGAACATGCAGTGTTACGTTTTCTGTTCCTGCATTTGTTTGCTTAGGATTGTGGCCTTCAGTTCCACCCATGTTGCTGCAATGGACATAATCTCATTCTTATTTTATGGCTGCATAACATTCCAAATGTGGAATATGTACCCCATTTACTTACCCAGTCTACTCTGTGTATCTGTACCACATTTTCTTTATCCAGTCGACTCCGATTGGTATTAGGTTGATTCAACATATTTGCCATGGTGAATAATGCTGCCATGAAGAGTATTTCATGTGCCTTTGTGGTAGAACAATTTATATTCTTTTGGATATATACCCAATAATAGAATCACTGGGTTGAATGGCAGTTCTGTTTCAGGTTCCTTCAGGAATCATCACACTTCTTTCCAAAATGACTGAGCAAATTACAGTCCGACCAGCAGTGTATAAGCATTTCTTTTTCTCTACAACCTCACCAACATCTGTTATTTCTTGCCATCTTAATAATGGCCCTTCTGACTGGTGTGAGATTATATTACATCATGGTTTTGACTAGGATTCTAGGATTTCTCTATTGATTAGTAATGTTGGGCTTTTTTCATTGATTAGTAATGTTGGGCTTTTCATATGCTTGTTGGCCATATGTATGTCCTCTTTTGGGAAGTGTCTGTTCATGTCCTTTAACCCACTTTTTAATGCTTTTTTCCTTTCTTTCTTTTTTTTTTTTGCTTGTTAATTTGTTTAAGTTCCCTGTAGGTTCAAGATTTTAGGGTTTTGTTTGATGCTTAGTTTGAAACTATTTTCTCCAATTCTGAATGATGTCTGTTTACTCTGTTGATAGTTTTTTTTTTTTTTTTTTTTTTTTTTTTGCTATGTACAAGCTCTTTGGCTTAGTTAGGTCCTATGTCAATTTTTGGTTTTGTTGCAATTGTTTTTTGGCATCTTCATCAAGAAATCTTTGTCAGGTCCTGTGACCAGAATGGTATTTCCTAGGTTATCTTTCAGGGTTTTTATAGTTTTAGGTTTCAAATTTAAGTCTTTAATCCATCTTGAGTTAATTTTTGTCTATGGTGGAAAGAAGGGATCTAGTTTCAATCTTCTGTTTATGACTTGAGAGTTCTCTCAGAACCATTTATTCAATAGGGATTCCTTTCCCCATTGCTTGCTTTTATAGGCTTTTTTGAAGATCAGATGGTTGTAGGTGTGCACCCTTATATCTGGACTCCCTATTCTGTTCCTTTGGCCTATGTTTCTGTTTTTGTACCAGTACCATGCTGTCTGGGTTACTTTAGTCCTGTAATATACTCTGAAGTTAGGTAATGAGATGCCTCCAGCTTAGTTCTTTTTGCTTAGGATTGCCTTGGCTATATGAGCTATTTTTTGGTTACATATGAATTTTTAAATACTTTTTTCTAATTCTGTGAATAACATCATTGGCTGTTTGATAGAAATAGCATTGAATCTGTAAATTGCTTTAAGCAGTAGGGCCATTGAAATAATGTTGATTCTTCCTATCCATGAGCAGGGAATACTTTTTAATTTGTTTGTTTAACCTGTGACTTATTTGAACAATGTTTGGTAATCATCATTGTAGAAATCTTTCACCTCCCTGGTTAGCTGTACTCCTGGTCATTTTATTCTTTTTGTGGTGATTGTGAATGGGATTGCTTTGCTGATTTGGCTCTCAGCTTGGATATTGTTGCTGTGTAGGAATGCTACTAATTTTTGATGTTGATTTTGTATCCTGAAACTTTGCTAAAGTTGTTTAACAGCTAAAGGAGCTTTTGGACATAGACCATGGGATTTTCTAGATATAGAATTATGTCACCTGAAAACAGGTATAGTTTCACTTCCTCTCTTTCTATGTGAATGGCTTTTATTCATTTATCTTACCTGATTACTCTGGCCAGGACTTCCAGTAATATGTTGGATAAGAGCGGTGATAGAGCTCATCCTTGTCTTGCTCCTGTTTTCAAGGGGAATGCTTCCATCTTTTGCCTATTCAGTATAATGTTGGCTGTGGGTTTTTGATAGGTGGCTCTTGTTATTGTGAAGTAAGTTTCTTCAATGTCCACTTTATTGAGGTTTTAAACATGAAGTAATTTTGAATTTTATCAAAAGCCTTTTCTGCATCTGTTAAGATGATCATGTGGTTTTCATTTTTAGTTCTGTTTATTTGATGAGTCATACTTATTGATTTGCATATGCTAAACCAACCTTACTTCCTAGGAATGAAGGCTACTTGATTGTGGCGGATTAGCTTTTTGATGTGCTGCTGGATTTGGTTTGCTTGTATTTTGTTGCGTATTTTTACATCAACGTTCATCAAGAATTTTGACCTGAAGTTTTCTTTTGTAGTTGTGTCTTCCTAGGTTTTTGGTTTCAGGGTGATGTTGGCCTCATAGAATGAGTTGGGGAATAATTTCTTTTTCCTTTTTCTTCTTTTTATTTATTTTTATTTTTTATTTTTTTGAGACGGAGTTTTGCTCTTGTTACGCAGGCTGGAGTGCAATGGTGTGGATCTCGGCTCACTGCAACCTCCTTCTCCTGGGTTCAGGCAATTCTTCTGCCTCAGCCTCCCGAGTGGCTGGGACTACAGGTGTGTGCCACCATGCCCAGCTAATTTTTGTAATTTTAGTAGAGACAGGGTTTCACCATGTTGACCAGGATGGTCTCGATCTCTTGACCTCGTGATCCACCCACCTCGGCCTCCCAAAGTGCTGAAATTACAGGCGTGAGCCACTGTGCCCGGCCCTTCTTCTCTTTCTTTCGATGGAGTCTCTCTCTGTTGCCCAGGCTGTAATGCAGTGGCAGGATCTCGGCGGCTCACTGCAACTTCTGCCTTCCAGGTCCAAGCAATCTTCTGCCGCAGCCTCCTGATTAGCTGGGACTACAGGTGCATGCCACCACACCTGGCTAATTTTTGTATTTTTAGTAGAGATGGGGTTTCACCATATTGGCCAGGCTGGTCTCAAACTCCTGACCTCGTGATCTACCTGCCTCAGCCTCACAAAGTGCTGGGATTACAGGCATGAGCCACTGTGCCTGGCCTAGTTTCATTTCTTTAGAAAAGTTTCAGCAGGAATGGTATCAGTTCTTCTTTATAAATTTGGCAGAATTTGGCTATGAATTCGTCTGGTCCTAGGCTTTTGTTTCGTTGGTAGGTTTTGTTACTAATTCAATTATGAAACTTGTTATTGGTCTGATCAAGGATTGACTTTATTTCTGTTTTAGACTTGGGAGGTTGTATGTGTCCAGGAATGTATCCACTTATTTTAGATTTTCTGGTTTGTATGCACAGAAGTGCTCATAGCAGTCTCTGAGGGTTTGTTTCTATTTCTGTGAGGTCATTGGTAATGTCCCCTTTGTCATTTCTAATTGTGTTTGTTTATATGTCATCTCTTTTTTTCTTTATTAGTATACTTACTGATCTATCTTGTTAATTTTTTCAAATAATCAACTCATGGATTAATCTTTTGTATTCTTTGTATCTCAGTTTCCTTCAGTTCATCTCTGATTTTGGTTATTTCTTGTCTTCTGCTAACTTTGAGGTTGGTTTCTTCTTGTTTCCATGGTTCCTCTAGATGTGATGTTAACTTGAAATTTTTCTATCTGTTTGATGTGAGTATTTACTGCTATACAATTTCTCTCAACACTGCCTTAGCTGTGTTCCAGAGATTCTGCTGTATCTTTGTTCTCATTAGTTTCAAAAACTTTTTGATTGCTGCCTAAAGTTACCCAATAGTAACTCAGAGCCAGGTTAATTTTTGTGTTATTGTATGGTTTTGGGTGACTTTCTTAGTATTGATTTCTATGTTTATTGCACTCTGGTTTAAGAGTATGACTGGTATGATTTCAGCTTTTTTTTTTTAATTTGCTGAGGATTCTTTTATGTCTGATTGTGTGCTTGATTTTAGAGTATATGTCATGTGGTGATGAGAAGAATGTGTATTCTTTTCTATTTGGGTGCAGAATTGTGTAGATGTCTATTAGGTCCATTTGGTTCAGGGCTGAGTTTAGGTCCTAAAGATCTATGTTAATTTTCTACCTCAATGGTCTGATGCTGCCAGTGTGGTGTTAAAGTCTCCCTTTGGGAATCTAAGTCTCTTCTTCACAAGTGTCTACGAACTTGCTTCATGAATCAGAATATTCCTGTGTTGAATGTGTATATATTTAGGATACTTAGGTCTTGCTGTATTGAACCCTTCACCATTATGTAATGCTCTTCTTTGCTTTTTTGACCTTTGCTAGCATAAAGTCTATTTTGTCTGAATTTAGAATAGTAATCCCTGAATTTTACTGTTTTCTATTTTCTTGGTAGATGTTTCTTTATCCTTTTATTTTGAGTCTATGGATGTCATTGCCTGTGAGATGGGTCTCCTGTAGAGAGCATAGGATTGAGTCTCACTTGTTTACCTGGTTTGTCACTCTGTGTCTTTTATTAGGACATTTAGCCTGTTTCCATTCAAGGTTAGTGTTGATAAATGCAGATTTGATCCTGTAATCATGTTACTGGATTACTATGCAGACTTGTTTGTGTGGTTGCTTTATATTATCACTGGTCTGTGTTCTTAAGTATGTTTTTGAAGTGGTTGATAATGGTCTTTCCTTTCATATTTAGTACTTCTTTTAGGACCTCTTGTAAGGTCTGGTGGTAATGAATTTTCTTAGCATTTGCTTATGTGAAAAGGATGTTATTTCTGCTTTATTTAAAGCTTAGTTAGGCTGGATATAAAATTCTTGGTTAGAAATTACTTTCTTTAGAAACGTTGAATATAGGTCTCTACTCTCTTCTGGTTTGTAGGGTTTCTGCTGAAAGAGCCGGATGAGGTTCCTGTTGTAGGTAATCTGCCCTTCTCTCTAGCTGTCTGTTACATTTTTAATTTTATTTCACCCTTGGAGAATTTGATGCTTATGTTTCCTGGGGATGGTGTTCTTGTGTAGTCTCTTAAGGGTTCTCTGCATTTTCTGAATTTAAATGTTGGCCTCTCTAGTAAGGTTGAGGAGGCTTTCACGGATGATACCTGGAAATATGTTTTCCAAGTCGCTTGCTTTCTCCTTCTCTCTTTCAGGGATGTTAATGATTTGTACACATGGTTTCTTTACATAATCCCATATTTCCAGGAGATTTTGTTCATTCCATTTAAATGTTTTTCTTTATTTTTTTCTGACCTATTTATTTCATAAAGCCAGCCTTCGAGCTCTGAGATTTTTTACTCAGCTTAGTCTATTTGATGTTTAAACTTGAAATTGCTTATACGATCCATGTAATGTGTTTTCCAGCTCTGTCAGATCAGTTTGGTTCTTTTTTATAATAGCTATTTTGTCTATCAGCTCCTGTATGATTTTACTGTACTCCTTAGATTCCCTGGATTAGGTATTAACACTCTTTTGAATCTTGAAGTTTTTCTTTATTATTAATTGTCTGAATTCCTTTTCTGTCATTTCAGTCCAATTAACCCTTTCTGAGGGACTAGTACAGTCATTTGGAGAAAAGAAGCCACCCTGGACTTTTGAGTTGCCACAGTTCTTATACTTGTTATTTCTCATCTATGTGGGCTGGTATTCCTTTAACTGTAGCATAATTTGAGTGCAGTCAGTAGACTTCTTTTCTGGTTGTTTTCAGAGGGCCAAGGCTTTGTAGGCCTTCTGAAAACATCCAGAATATGATTTTCTAATGGTATAAATAATTAAAAATATAAAATAATTTTATGTAAAATTCTGTAGTAATTAGTAGGTTGCTTGCATGTGTTCATTCTTAAAATATTTGTTGAGTCTGTATTTTTTTTCTTAACACTGTACTTTGTGATTATCCTGTTTAACCATGAATGACCTAGAAAAATGATGACTACCCCTAATTCAGCCTAAATTATGTTGCCAGGCTACTTGAAAGGCATTTTTTTAATTAATTTTTTATTCTTTATACTCACTCTTCTATGCCTTACATGAAAATATGTTACCATATCATCACTTAGATTACTTAAATTTGAGGATTGGTGTGTGTATATGTGTGTTATACATGTTATTTCCTACATTTGGAAATATGTTTGTGCATATTAACTTCAAATAGTAAGCAATACTTTACCTATTTTAAAATAAGACCTTAGAGAATAAGAAAAATAAACATAGAAACAACTGAACAAATGCTACTTTTTTAAAAAAAAGACCTCTGTAAATGAACATTTTTTATGGAAACTATAATTTATTTACTTCCAGAAAATGATGATATAATCACCACTAGGGATAAATATTATCCCTATAAATATATCTTAATCACTTTTTCCAAGCTAAAGGAAGTTTATTAATGCCTTACAAAAAAAATAGCTGATGTAATCAAGGCTAGCCAGTTCTTCAAGTTTCAAAAATTTATACAAAGCAAAGCTGAGAATGGATCAATAAATTTATTTGGAAGGAGAGTTTGTTCTTTCTAAATAAATGAAGATATTTTGCTCTTATTGCTTTAATTGTTAGTGTTAGAATGATAAGATACCTTAAATAGGATTAATGTGGCCGGGCACGGTGGCTCAAGTCTGTAATCCCAGCACTTTGAGAGGCCGAGGCGGGTGGATCACGAGGTCTAGAGATCGAGATCATCTGGTCAACATGGTGAAACCCTGTCTCTACTAAAATATAAATAAATTAGCTGGGCATGGTGGCATGTGCCTGTAATCCCAGCTACTCGGGAGGCTGAGGCAGGAGAATTGCCTGAACCCAGGAGGCAGAGGTTGCAGTGAGCCGAGATCGCACCATTGCACTCCAGCCTGGGTAACAAGAGCGAAACTCCGTCTCAAAAAAAAAAAAAAATAGGATTAATGTCTGCATTATGAAACATACTTTACTAGGTAAATGTACACAAAAGTGTCATGTTTAAACACATGAGGTTCAAAAGTGTTATATGTCATATATAGGGTGAAGCAAAATCTAGACTTTACGTAATCATAAATTAAGAAAATTATTTTTACGAGAAAACATGAACAGAAGCATTCTAGAGCTAGATCAGAGATTTCATACACTGAACATTCTTAGACTGCCCATCTCTTCCATCAACGTAAATAATAAATTAACTGATTGCTAACTCCTCTTTGTCTTCTAAGTAAAACAGCAAGTCAATGAGAGCAGAGGTTCCTCCTTTGAAGTCAGGCAAAGAAGCTGCTGCAGTCCTATCTTCTGATGATCCCTAGGCAGTGGCTGTCAACTGCCCCTGCTTTTGTTACCTATTGGAGATTGAAACTATGGGAGTTCACTGATGGGAAAGGAATTCAATGTCTCTTGGACAAGAGCTCATTTCATTGTACTTCCCTTGTTTTCATCAAAGACAGCCACAAGCTCAGGACACTATAGGAGTCTCATCTCTGAGGTTCTTCCACAGGGAGAAAACCTAGGAAAGAGTCTTCAGAATTTCGTACCGTGTTACAAAATTGGAGTATTTCCCTCTACCTGTGCAGGTTCCACTGAAGAGACTTTTCCTAAATTCTTCCTGCAACTTGCTCCTGATGGACTTGCAGAAAATGGAAATTATATTTTCTTGGTGACTTCAGCATCAGGATATGAGAATGGGCTATTCTTTCTTTCTCTCTTCTCATATCACCACAATGAAACTCTTGACTATGCCACAAACTTTGTAAAAAAGGTTCTGTAGTTATGGAAAATAAGATCAATTCAGAAGGTATTAAGACCCTTTGTGGTGGCCAAGAACACTGACAAAACAGACAAAAAGTGTTGTTTTTTTTTTAATAAAATTTATAGAGAGGGACTAAGAATTCTGTAATAGATGAGGCAGGCAATATTCCATCTGTAGACACAGACCATAATAGTTCTTGACCTTGGCTTTGAATAATCATTCCTAATGTGCAATATTCACACTGCTTTTTTGTTGTTCATTCCATTTGAGTATTTGGCTCTTATCCAGAATATCTAAGCAAGTGACATGCTATGTTAAGGAAGCTTGTAATGTTACAATATAAAATAACAAGATATTTTTATATAGCCAAGAGGCTGTTTTCATAGTGTCTAGATTATACATGTAGGTTGTTAAAAAATATAACAGGCAGGGCATGTGAGACCTTAGGCCAACCCCAAAGAATGTCCTGGGTAGTGATAAAATAGCCCAAGGAATCCAGGGACTTTACCTGACAACAAGATTTGTGAGCAAATTGCTGTGGCATGTCTATAAACAACACATGTGCCTGTCTTAGTACATATAAAAATAAATGGAGAGGGAGCTTTAAAAGAGTTCTGTAGTCAACAGTGCTTTAATTAGTAAACCCCTGACACAAGGATTTACTTAAATCCTTGTGAACTTAGAGATGTATCAATAGAAAATGTCAAATTAAAATACAAACAGACAAACAGTTAAAAGTAATAATAAAAACAGTATCCAAGAGCTGTGGGACAGTGTAATGCGGTTTAATATACATTCATCTGAAGTCTCAGAAGAATAAGAGAGAGAGAACAAGACAAGATAAATATTTAGAGATATAACATATGTTTTCAGATATAATAAAGAATCAAAGAACAAATATAATAAGAATTTTTTTCAAACATAATAATTGCATAAATATAAAAGTTCTAAAAACCTCAATGTAAGTTAGCAATTTTTAGGTTTGATAAAAATATCAAAGACCCATTATATAGAAGAAAATATATTTTAAACATAAACGAAAAATTAATATTGCAAACAGTAATCAAAAGTTGATATAGCTATGTATCTGATGAAGTAGACTTCAGAACAAAGAATACAATTGGAAAGGACAGATTATTCCTTAATACTAATGCACTAATTTACCAGGAAGAAATACAATCGTAATGTGTATGCACTTAACAAAAACAGCCTTGAGATACGTAAATCTGGAACTGAAAGAAAAAAATTACAGTCAAATCCACAATTATGTTTTGAGACTTCAACACTCCACTCAGGTAATCACAAAACAGGTTATAAGTATTTAAGGGAATAGAAGACTGGAACAACACTCAAAGACAGCTTGACTGAACTGGCATTTATAGAACAGCAAACATATTGGGATGCACATTCTTTTTAAGTGCACATAAGAGAATTCATCAAGAAGGTCCATATTCTGAACTGTAAAACATACCTTGAAAAATTAAAAGAAACAAAATCATATAGAGTATGTTTTCTGATTGTGGTGAAACTGCATTAGAATTCAAGTGTGGAAAATATAAAAGAAAATCTCTCATATATTTGGAAATCGAATAACAATTTTTTTTTTTGAGATGGAGTTTCACTCTTGTTACCCAGGCTGGAGTGCAATGGCGCCATCTCGGTTCACCGCAACCTCCGCCTCCTGGGTTCAGGCAATTCTCCTGCCTCAACCTCCCGAGTAGCTGGGATTACAGGCACGCGCCACCATGCCCAGCTGATTTTTTGTATTTTTAGTAGAGACGGGGTTTCATCATGTTGACCAGGATGGTCTCGATCTCTTGACCTCGTGATCCACTCGCCTCGGCCTCCCAAAGTGCTGGGATTACAGGCTTGGGCCACTGCGCCCAGCCTGAATAACAAATTTTTAAGTAACTCACAGAATAAAGTGTTGGATTATCAGAAAGAAATTCATGAAATACTTTGAATTGAATGAAAATAAAAAGATTCAAAATTTGTAGTATGCTACATAATCAGTGTTTAGAAGGATGTGTATCATACCAAATTCTCAGAACAGAAAACAAAAAAGGTTTAAAATTTAAAAACTAGAGAAACAAGAGCAAAATAAACTCCAAACAAGAAATAATTCGAAAATTCTAAAGACCATAAGCCTATAAAATAAAACGCAGAACAAAAAAACTAGAAAATAAATGAAACCAAATCTGCTTATTGGAAACAATCAGTAAAATTAATAAACTTCTGTCCAGATACATTGGGTGAATATAGAAAGAACATGAAACCATTATGAATATTACAAAGATAGCGGGCATACCTCTACAGATACTACAGACATAAAAGGAAAATAAGAAAATATTGTAAACAACTTTTCAAATTCTTTGCAAATGGAGTCACCACTCCAGTAATTAATAGTACCTCTAAATCTCTGTTCTGGTCCCTTATAACCATAAGAGAGCTTGTAACAAGAGATTATAAGCTTACAACCTATAACAGTAAGTGCTGTGTTCTGGGATTATGATAGTCTTTGGGATAGCTGCTTTCAGAATTGGGGGTCAGACACATACTTTCAATTTCGCTAGTTGTGTCCTGAATTGGGAAATCGATGTGCATTTATTAAAACTTTAGAAGTCCAATGTGTATCCATAGCATCTGGAGTCTAGACACTTTAAAAAGTAAAAAATGCCATCTGGGGTTTGGCATTGAGCTAATAAAACATTGAGTCTACAAAAAAAGTCATTTTGATCCAGTGAGATATGGCCAGACTGTGATTTCTCTAGGAACAGCACCTCCCCTCAGATATCATGAGAATTTCTGGGTAAAAGTTAATAGAAGAAGAAAATGTTGCAGAGGCAGATTTGTTTAAGATATGCATTTTTTTTAAACTACCTCATAAGAATGAGATTGTTTTATTATGTACTTTAACTTTCTTGGATTTTCAGCACTTAAGAGGCTATAATAATTATATAATGGAATCAAAATGAAATATTTTTAATGTAATTGTGTTTTATTGAAATATCTTTAGGTAGCATTTAACCTATAGGTTATGTACAATAATGTGGCATAAGATACAGTATGTAGAGTACATTTTCTGTCTTGAATGAAAAGAACATTAACATTTATTGATATACATTTTAGAACCTTTTGGGAGTAAATAATTGCTAACAAATAGCAATTCATGGGAGAAGCAGAAGAATGAATTGGTTAATTTGGGGTCAGTGGGGCTTTGTGAATGTTAGAACAAGATGCCACAATTTGGTTCTGATTACCTCTCCAAGGAGGATAGGAAAAAAATACAGATAAACATAGGAGAGGTTAAACCACATATTTATACATAATTAAGAATATTGGCTAATGTTAAAATGGGGATTAGATATCCCTATGCTTTATTATTTCTATACAATAGTATTTTTCTTAAACAATACTCACTTTTAGCACCTTTTCACCTATGGGAGGAAGGGTCACTTAGAGTTTGGTAGAAGAAGCAATGAAAGTAGACATCAGCTCCCTGGGAGCCCGAAGTTGTTTTCTCCTCCATGAATTCAATTTTATAAGGAGCGGATTCCTCTCTTAGGAGGCATAAGGTTGTCCAGCTGTGCCCAAGAAGGGCTGAATACAGCACAATATTAGGAAGCCTCGTATTAATTTACAACCATGCCATGTTCTCCAATATAAGCTTTATGAACAATAATACTAAAATTCCTCTCCATTTTGACTTCTTATTCTTTAAATTTCAACTGGTTCAGAATTAGGATGTGGTGAAAGAGGGCTCTTTAGCAATGTCCCCAGGATCTTTCCATTTTTTTTTTCTATGTCTGAGCTATCCATTACCAAGAAATGAATGTGAGATGGCAAACATACTTTTGGGCTCCAAAAGTTGCATTAATTTGTTTCATGAAGGAATTAGTTTATTATCAACATTAATATTTTGAACTATATATTAAAGGAATAAATATTTAATGCCTAGATGTTATTAAATAATTGTAAAATTCAGTACTATTTATCCTACATATTTTAAAGTTATATTTTATGTAATGATTAGAAATATGCTATTCATTAACATTTTATTTAGCTCTCTTTTATTGTCAAAGCAACCTTCTCAATAACTATGCTGTAGAAAAGTTACATTTTCTTAGTTCCATTTAAACAATTGGTCTGTTTACAATAGCAAAGACCTGGAAATGCCCATCAGTGATAGACTGGACAAAGAAAATATGGCACATATACTCCATGGAATACTATGCAGCCATAAAAAATGATGGGTTCATGTCTTTTGTAGGGACATGGATGAATCTGGAAACCATCATTCTCAGCAAACTGACAAAAGAACAGGAAACCAAACACCACATGTTCTCACTCATAGGCAGGTGTTGAACAATGAGAACACATGGGCACAGGGAGGGGAACATCACACAATTGGTTATGTTGGGGAGTGTGGGCTAGGGGAAGGACAACAGAGAGTAGAGAGGTTGGGGAAGGATAACACTGGGAGAAATGCTGATGTAGGTGACAGGGAGATGCAGACAGTAAACCACCATGTCGTGTGTGTACCTATGCAACAATCCTGTAAGATCTGCACATGTACCCCAGAACTTAAAGTACAGTTTAAAAAAATTAGACTTGTAATATACATAGATTATTTAAAAGAATCTTTGCTTTCCAACCTTTAGCTACTGATTGTAATTACAATACTTTGAAAAGATTCAACCTGTTATCAATGTTTTAATTTGAATAATTTTGAACAATTTATTTTGCATTATAAGATCATTTAAAGGAGAAATATCAACACCTCAAACTTTCATGAAGAAAACTGTTACAAAGTGTTTAGTGAGCATGCTTTGTAAGCTTAATGGCATTATTATAAAAGTTTTTACAATTATGCATATCTATAAGTGTATATTTTATATGATAGTATTCTAGCATCTGAGAAAATCCTACAAATAATGCATTTCCCTGTTGGCAAAAGTACCATGTAACCCTTAGTGATAAGTCTTCTGCCTCTTGTACTAGGCTGGCTATCTCAATGTCGATACTCTTACTGGGCTCTTGAATGATCCACTTTATTAAATACTTAACTGACATAATTAATCAATGCATGTTTGTGAATAACTTTATAACAATATACAAATATTTACAATAACATACAAATATATTTAAATTGTAATATACACAGACTAAAGTATAATAATATAGTTTATATAATGTACACATATTAATATGTAATATACAAAATTACAATAACATTAATATATAGTAGTGTATTAATATTCAGTATTAAAATATTAATAATATGCAATTTGTATAATGATATACAAAGATTTTTAAATTTCTGTCAGTGCTGTCTAGCACATCTAAAGCTATGAGGAGGACAAGTGCTTTCTCTGTTATCATGGAGTTTATAGCTGCCTCTTCATCCATTTCTGCAAAATGTCCAATTATGCATAGAATGTGAAACCATTTTTGGCATTTGAAAAATTCGGTCCAACAATTATTATTTTTCTTTTAATATACTTGGCATATTTTACAGATAGGATCACATTTTTCTTGAAAACCTTTAAAATAGAGAGAAAGCTACACATTAAAAATATTTGTTTTGCATTTCCTACATTAGAGTAACATTCAACAATGTTTTGTGTATCCTAGTAAACACATAAAAATGAAGAAAATACGTATTTTTACTTTTGTTATATGAGAAACTGCCTAATTTCTTCTAACTTACTTTTCTATGTAAATATTTATCTTAGAGCTATTTCTTTGTCAATTCATGTAGTGCTTATTTATTATTTTATAATGACTGTCCTTGTAGTTCACAGTATGGTTGTACAGAAGACTTTTAAAATCATTTCAGAGGAGTCATTTAATATCTCCCCAAGATTTTACTACTCCAAACAACATCATAGGAAATGTGGCTGAACAGGTCTCTGCACATTGCAAGTAGTTGCTTTGGATATATGCCTAGAAGGAGATTTGCTAAATCAAATGAGACATGTACTCTAAATTTTGCTAGAGATGTGAAGTTGCCAACCAGAAGAAAATCAGTATCAATTTAAGTCTTTCACTAGCTGTATATGAAATTATGCACTTTCCATCACCATTTTCCATAATGAATATCATCATATTAAGAAATTTTGAAAGAAAAGTGATGAAAGAAAATCATAGATCAAATTTCTTGAAATATACACTATCCTTATAAATACTGAGGTTGAAATCTTTTTTATACACATATTGGCCATTAATATACATTGTGTATTTAAACTGTAAATTTGTTTTCATATTCCTTGGCTGTTGTTTTTACTTATCATAATTAATTACTTACAATTTTAGGCAATTAAAATACCTAAGAGGTAAAGTCAATCCAAATCCCACAAAGAAAGATAAAATGATTATCAACTTTTAAATGTCCTTTTTATGCCATTGCATGAATTGAAAAGGATCCTATTGCACATGTAATTTTTCAAGAGACTTTCATTTTATTCAAACATAAGATGTGGTCGTTATGAATTACTGTAGAAATCAAACTATTTTAAAATGATAAACTATTCACCCTTTGTATGGTTGTACATTTAGAATGTGGACTAATGTCCTATGGGTGAACATTTAGAATGTGGACATCTATTTGATGTTATAAGCAGCATTGCACTGACAATCCTTATGTGTGTACCTATTTGTGTGTGTACAAGCACACACACACCCTTTCTACATTATCATCTTAGGATATGTTCATTGACCAGAAGCAGCTGAAGCAAATGATATGCACATTTTAAAAATGGCATATATTATAAAACCACCTTTTATAAAGCTTGCAAAAATTTACAAATTACTACAAAGCAAATAACAAGTTCCTAATCTATAGAGTTACTTTTTCTTGCTCAATGATCAGTTACAAAGCTAAAGTATTTCATTATTGCTTTTATTTGAATTGATTTGTTAATGTGGTTAACATGTTGAATATTTGTTAGACAACTGAGTAATATATATTTCTTTTTGAGTTATTCATGTTCTTTGGCTGCATTTCACTTTGCAGTTTTCTTTTTAATACATATTATGAGAGTGCTTAAAATGTTACCAGTGATAAGATTGCATATATATGTCTCAGTTTATCATTTTTAAAACATATTTGCACCATATAGAATTTGGAACATTCATATACTTTCATCTAGAGTAGCATTAATAATAGGTACAATTAGTCTTCTCATTAACTGGACAATGAATTTACCTGGCTCAGCATTTAAAAATTAAATAGCAACTTATTTGTTGCTATATTTCCAGGTTAATCACATCTATAGGTTAGGTCTTGCACTAGTATACTATTGTTTAATTAAATTTATCATAATTCATTTTGATAACTGGGTGAAAAATCTTTATTAGTGTTTATTTCAGACATATTTTTATTAGTCTATGTTTTCTCTATTTTGTCTTATATTAGTCTTTGTTAGCCATATTATTTAATTAAATTTATTAGAATGTATTTTGATAAATGGATAAATATCTCTCTATATTAGTCATTGTTTTAAAAATTTGGAGCTATTTTATATGTTTTGACTTTCAAAGATAAATGCTAAAATCATTTGTGATTGAAAAATGGACAAATTATCTAAATAGACATTTCTGAAAAGAAAACATAGCCAATACATATAAGAAAAAATGCTCAGCATCACTAATCATCAAGGAGCTGCAAGTCAAAACCACAGTTGAGTATCATCTCATTCCAGTTAGGATGGCTATTGTCAGAAGCAAATGCTTGTGAGAATGTGGAGAAAAGGGAACTCACATGCTTTCGGTGGGAATGTAAACTTACTGGTAAGGCCAGTTGGGAGAAGAGTATGGAGGTTCCTTGGAAAACTACAAACAGAATTACCATATGGGTCCAGCAATCCCATTCTGGGGCATTTATCCAAAGGAAAGGATATTAGTGTATCCAAGAGACATCTGCACCCCTCTATTTACTGAAGCACTATTCACAGTAGCCAAGATATGGAAATCAACCTAGGTGTCCAACAGCAAATGAGTGAATAAGAAAATGCGGTATATGTACACAACGGAGTACTGTTCAGTCATAAAAAGTAATAAAATCCTGACATTTGTGGCAACATGGATGAAACTGGAGGACGTTATGTTAAGTGAAATAAGCCGGGAACAGAAAGTTAAACACTGCAGGTTCTCACTCAGATGCACAAGCTCAAACAAGCTGATCTCATAGAAGTGAAAAGTACAGCGGAGGATACCAGGGGCTGGCAATGGTAGGGGGAAGGGGGAGGATGGGGGGAGATTTGTTAAAGGACATAAAATGATAACTAGATGTAAGAAATAAGTTCCAGTGTTCAGTAACTGTTAGATGAGTACAGTTAACAATAACATATCATTTTAAATAGCTAGAAGGAAGATATTTAATGTTTCTAACACAAACAAATGATAAATGGTTGAGATGGTGGATATGCTGATTATCCTGATCTAATCACTGTACATTATATGTATGGAAGCATCACCATGTATCCTACAAATATGTGTAATTGCTATGTGTCAATTTAAAAAAATTAAGTTAAAAAACTTATTTGTAAAGTATCAAGTACATATAAAACTCATGAAAACATTTTAATGTACAAAAGTATTATTGGGCGAGGGGTGATGGCTCATGCCTATAATCCCAGCACTTTGGGAGGTTGAGGAGGACAGATTACATGAGGGCAGGGGCTTAAGAGCCTGGCAAACATAGCGAAATCCCAGTCTCTACTAAAATTACAAAAAAAATTAGGTGGGTGTGGTGGCAGGCACCTGTAATCCCGGCTACTTGAGAGGCTGAGACATGAGAATCATTTGAACCTGGGAGGCAGAGGTTGCAGTGAGATCATGCCACTGCACTCCAGCCTGGTTGATGCTTGAGAATCTCTCTCAAAACAACAACAACAACAACAACAACAAAAATATTATTGACAAATTTAACAAAATCTCAATGAACTACAACAAATTTTCTGGATGGAAATCCACAAACAAATTCAAGACTTATGTGAAAATGCAACATACCTGGAAAAGCAGAAATAATTTTGTAAAATAAAAAACAGGAAGACTTGTGCTTCATTAACTTGTCTTAATAATGCTAAGACTTGTTGTAGACCAAAACTATTGTGACATTTGTATAAAATAGACAAGTAGTTCGATAGAACAGAACATATTGTCTAGATTGGTTCATGCCTATAGAGTAAACTGATTTTTGGGCTAATTCTATGGTGAAAATGTAATATTTTCAATAAATAATTTTATTTATTAATAAATGTTTATTTATTGAAATAAGTGAAATACAGCAAGGCTGGATCATTGACTGAATATCTTTTAGGAAAAAAATTAAATTTTACCCTTACTTCATAACATGAACAAAAATTAACTTGAGGTGGGACTTATGATGATCCATGGTCAGAAGATAACACTTAGAAGCATAAAACTTTCCAAAGATTATATTTGCAAATTTAGGATGGGCAAAGATTTCTTGGCAAAATGTAAAAAGGCCAAGCAGAAAAAAAGAGATAAGTTAGACTTGATCAAAATTAGAAACTTCTCTTTTCAGAGCTACTCTTGAGAAAGCAAATAGGGAAGCCCCAGACTTGGAGACAGTATTTGTTATATATGTATCTGACCAAGGGTTTGTATCCATAATATATAAAGAATTAGTTTTTAAAATGAAGAATTCTTACCCTTCAGGAAATGAAACTGAAATTTTAAAAATTGGGTAAAATATCTGAACAGAAATTTCACAAAACAAGATACAGGATTTTCCAGTAAGTAATTATTATTCTTCAGGAAAATGAATTAAAATGAAATAATACTGCACAGAGATTAGAGTGATTAAAATAAAAATGACTGGTGAAAATATTATGATTGGTAGATCTTAGATGACCCCTAAATGTTCTCACATTTTCACATAAATGCTCTTGTATAAACTCCTGTTCTTGCAGAAAACCAAACACTGCATGTTCTCTCTCATAGATGGGTTTTAAACAATGAGAACATGTGGACTCAGGGAGAGGAGCATCACTCACTGGGGGCAGTTGTTGGGGGGGCTAGGGGAGGGACACTGGGGTGTGGGGGAGGGTGGGGAGGGATAACGGGGAGAAATTCTGGATATAGATGAAGGGGGAATAGAGGCAGCAAACCACCTGGTTATGTATGCACCTATGCAACAACCTTGCATGACCTGGACATGTACCCCCATAACCAAAAGTAAAATTAAAAGACAAAAACTCCTGTTCTTGAATAACTTCCTCTAGTCAATAGAATATGGCAGTGTGGAAGCAATAAAACTTAAGAGTTGCGAAGAGAAGGGCTTATACCCTTGCAGTCTTTGTAGTAGTTACCCCGGGCTATCATAACAACTTATCACAAGCTAGGGGATTTGAAATGACAGAAATGTATTCTCTCCTGGTTCTGGAGGTAAGAGGCCTTACCTCCCAGTGTCAGCAGGGCCCTGCTTCCTCTGAAGGCCATAGGGGAGGAATCTTTCTTGCCTCTCCCAGCTTCTGGTGGCTGCAGGCTATTCTTGATGCCTCTTAGCTTGCAGCAGCCTCATCCAGTCCTGGTGTTTGCTATTATATGATGTTCCACCTTTGGGGGATTTCTATGTGGCTAAATTTTCCTCTACTTAAATGCACATCCTTGATTGAATTTAGAGTCTACTCTAATTCAGTGTGACCTCATCTTAAATGATGACAAAGACCCGGACAGGAACCTATTTGGAAGTAAGATCCAATTCATAGGTTCTGGGTGGGTGTGTATTTTGTTAGGATTCTATTCAGCCTGGTATAATCTCCTTTCAGTAAGTCTATGATCTCAGTTTAATAATGAGAAAAAACATCAGATAAACTAGAATTGAAGGACATTCTACAAAATATGTCACAACTATTCTTCCAAACTGTTAAAATAAAAACAAAACCAAAAGAAACAAACAAACAAACAAAAAAACCCAAAAAGCTGCCACATTTCATAGGAAGGAAAGAAAACCTAATGACTGAATATAAGATGGTAACCAAGTTTGAATCCTGGTACAGAGTAAATGGATATTAGTGGAGAAATTGACAGAATCCCAATAAAGGCTGAATGTAGTTGATAGCAAGTTTTTAATGTTTTTGATAGGGAGCTGTGGTGGCTCAGGCCTGTTGTCCTGGCACATAAGGAGGCAAGGTTAGGCATTCAAGGCAGCCTGGGCAGCATAGAAACCTCTCATCTACATAACCACAGTGGCTGATAAATATACCAAAGACTTGTTGAGGGTTCTATGGGAACAATCTTATTCTTTCTTTTAAATACATCTAAAAAGATTCCAAAAGAAATGACTTACATTTTAAATGCAAGCTACAGGATAGACTTCAGAAATTTAATTTAGATTGGATGGTTTTAGACAGCTTTTTCTGTGAGAACTTTAAGCTGCAAATAGAAATACAAATCCAGCCAATCCTACCAGAATTGGGGGATGAAGTCTCCTAGGCAAAATGCATGGCCAGTGAACAGGTATTGTGGGTGATGGATGCTTGCAGTATTGGAGAGGATGAAAAGAACCAGTGACAAGTAGGCGAGATGGAGCCTGGCATAAAATTAAACTGAGCAGCAGGCTTCGAACAGGCCACACAAAAAATTAGAATTAAAAAGAAAGAAAGACAGACATTGCTATAGCACTTCCTATGTGCTAGAACTATTTTAAGCACTTTTCACACACTAGCACTTTTCATTCTTGCCACAACTATATATGGTGTGTACTCTTATTATCTTCCATTTCTCTGGTAGAAAAACTGGTTCAGAGAGTTAGTCACTTGTCTGAAGTCATTCCATTGCTAAAAGGCAGAGCTGTGGCCATCTGGCTCCACAGTTTGTATTTATCTACTACACCCTTTCCTTGAATATAATGGAAGCCCTGCTGACTCATTCTTCTTTAAAAGACTAAGCTATCAACTCAGAAGAGAGATGATGGTGATTGGGGTGAGATGGAGAGAAGTGGATGGGCTTGAGGAAACTTCCAGATAGAATCAAATGCAACTGATGGTATGTAAGGTGCAGGTAATGAGAGAGGACACCATGTCAAGAATGACCATCCAACTTCTGGCTTTACTGGGTTATTTACTAAAGTGGGAAATAGCAAAAGAAGATGTTTAAGAGGAAAATTATGTTAGCAGTGGGAAATCCATATGGGTTTGCAGCAACCTCAGCTCTTCACTCTCGAAAGAATTTGACTGAGGGGGCATAAAGCAGAGGGAGAGATGGACAAGTTTCAGAGTAGGAAGGAAAGTTTATTAAAAAGTTTTAGAGCAGGAATGAAAGGAAGTAAAGTACATTTGGATGAGGGCCAAGCAGGCAACTTGAGAGATTCAATTGCCTAGTTAGTCCTTTGACTTGGGGTTTTATATGTTGGCATTCTGTGTGTGCAGTGTAATACCCGCACTTAGGGAAGGCTACAAGTGCAGTGTGTTTACTGAAGTTAACTAAATGCTCACTTGAGGAGTTCTCCCCTTGCCAGTTGAGCATTCCTAAAGGAAGGTCACATACCAGTCAAACTCTACCATCTTACTTCTTCATGTGCATGCTTGAGCCTGCTTCCCCAAATTCTGAGATCTTATCATCTTATCAAGAAGCTACTTATCACCAGTTTCAGGTGTTTTCTGTTAGGAGACTGCCTATCCCTGGCACAGGTTGCAACCAATTATTATTTTGGAGAGAAAGTTTAACCAACAACCTTACCATCACCTGATGGTTGCCTGACATTTCTTGAGGTGGGAGGGAATGCTCTCTTTTGCCCTTCTGATCTTTAACTACCTATTCTATCTAACAATTACAGATATCTTTTCTATTAAGTTTGAGATGCTGAAGAAATGTCAAGATAGATGTGTTAAGCTCAAGTGCTGCATCATTTTCACCCTTCTTCCCCAACATGAAGGAGAAGTAAGTGAGAAGAATTGCCTGACTGCCCAGAGGATGGGAAGGCAGGCAAGTTCCATGGACAGGTGCTCAGACTCTCCTCCAGGTCACCATAAGTCACTGTCTCTGGTAGCTGGTCAGATATATTCTCTGAGAGCTCTGTCTCTAGCAGATATAGGTGGTGTGTGCCACCACACCCAGCTAATTATTGTATTTTTAGTAGAGATGGGGTTTCACCACGTTGACCAGGATGGTCTCGATCTCTTGACCTTGTGATCCACCCGCCTCCACATCCCAAAGTGCTGGGATTACAGGTGTGAGCCAGGTGGTTTTTTCTTGCTGATTAGGTCCCATCTTCCTTATTGTTTGTGCTGCAGCTCCTCCTGAATACATAGCAAGTATGTTGATCTACCCATTAACTCCTCCTGTGCCCTATTTAAGAAAGAGCATCCCTTCCTTGGATGTAGGAGAAAGGTTCCATATTCAAAAGAATTTCCCAGAAAAACAGCCAATAGGAGATGGACAGATACGGATTGATAGATCATTAGATAGGTAGATAACAGATAGTTGAGGCTGGGCACAGTGGCCCACACTTGTAATCTCAGCATTTTGGGAGGCCAAGGAGGGCACATTACCTGAGGTCAGGAGTTCAAGACCAGCCTGGCCAACATATCGAAACCCTGTCTCTACTAATAAAACAAAAATTTAGCTGGGGGCATGGTGGTACACCCCTGTAGTCCCAGTTACCTCAGGAAGGCAGGAGAATTGCTTGAACCCAGGAGGCAGGAATTGTAGTGAGCCAAGATCAGCCACTGCACTACTGTAGCCTGGGTGACAGAGCAACATTCAGTTTCAAAAGAAAAAAAGAATGTTGGATAGATAGATAGATTCATTTTAAAAAATTGAGTCATGTCATTACAGAGGCTGGAATGTTCCATAATCTCCCATCTGAAAGCTGAAAGCTCACGAAAGCTGGTGTAAATGTCTGATCTTGAAAACCGGGGAAGACTATTGTATAAACACCAGTCTGATGGCAGAAGATGAGATGAGATGATATCTTAGAGCTGTGAGGAAGGAAAAAATGGATAAAGATCTCTTTTCTCTGTCTTTTGTTCTATTCAGGCCTTTAATGGATTGGATGATGCCCAGCTGCACTGAAGTAGGCATTCTACTTTACTGAATTCACTCATTCAAATGCTTACCTCAAAGGTGGTTCTCAGAGGCTGGCTGAGAGGGGAAATGGAAAGTGAAGATCAAAGGGATACAAAGTTAGAGTTAGTGTGGAGGAATGAGTTTTAGTAATCGATTGCACAGCATGTTGACCACAATTAATCTAATAATGTATTGCATATTTTTAATTGGTGAAAGAATAGACTTTTTAATGTTCTCACCCAGAAAAAGTTAAATTGGATATGTTAATTAGTTTCATTTGGTCTATTTATATATATATATATATATATATATATATATATATATATGTCAAAACATTACTTTGTATCCCATAATATGTACAATTATTATTTGTCAATTAAAACAACGACAGTAACAAATGCTAATCTCAACTGGAAACATCCTCATAGACATAACCCAGAAAAAATGTATACTCTCAGCACCCTTTGGCCAGTCAAATTGACACAGAAAATTAATCTTCACAGGTTCAGAGGTAATTAATCAGGTCCTCTCATTAGACACAATGCCATTGTTACTGTGATGCAGGCAATGCATGTTCAGAGAGCCAGGGAATGAGACCACTTTGCTGTCAGCTGTGCCCTTGATCTATTTTCACTCTGAAGGGGGAAGTCAGAACACATAGTGAACCCTGCCTTCCCTTCCTCTTTACTCTGGAATCAGAGAGGATTTATTTCTCATTCTTTAATGCCTGGGACTTTATGTTCTTTTTTTTCCAAAGCTCATAACCCTCATCTCTGCTCTGGGTTCCCAAATGCTGAAATATCTCTAGGAGAACATGAATTACTGGGAGTGGAAATACACACCTGTAAAAATATGGTTTAATTCTTTCAAAATAACTTTTTCATTGCACCCATTATTCACAAATGTGTTTTTGTTATTATCCCTTCATTACTCAGCAGGAATTTACATGTTAGAAGAGATGGTTTCTAGCCATTGTTACTACTTTTCAATTTTAGGTATAAATTAGAAAATTGGATGAACTTTTTAGCTTCCCAGATGAGAGAATGTTTAAAGGAGTCCAGTGAACTTAGAGAGTGAATGTACTTGAGTAAAAAGGTCTGTAGTTTACAGACTGAAGATGAGATGAGACAAATGGTGTTTATCATGGGGTATTGAGAAGTTAAACTTATTCAACACAACATTTTATTGTTTGACGATTGCTATATTTAACTCAACATCCCACTGTGCTTTGATTGAGATACTCTGTAATAATTACTGTTTTGAACTATATAAAATTTATTTTGTTGGTTTGTGAAACTTCAAATCATGTGTTGAATGTCCGTAATTTGATACATTTTCAGATTTCCTTTTTCATACCTTATTGTCGATAAAGTATTCTAGAAATCTCTACAGACATTGATTGATTAAATCTTGGCTTATTCAACACAAAATTTCATTTTATTTCTATTGAATTATGGTTTACACAAAAACAATAGGATATAAGGCACCTTTGTAAATAGTCTCCTAAATTCTGTTTTCACCAATCTATCAAAATCTGACAAAATTTGTGAAATCAACATTCATGGATGCTTGCTTATCTTCTAGTTTTGTACTACTTTGATATGTCTCTTGGCTTCAGCCTCCTCCCTCATTTATAGTAAAAACAAGTCTTCCTTTGGCTTATGCTATTACATTACCTTTTGTGAGAAAAGAAAACTATGTTTATTTTACTGAGCAGACAAATTGGAGGTAGTGAAGTGATTTGTTTACAGTCATAGGTTTCTCCCTGCTAGGAATATCATTTCTTAGTTCCTCTGGTAAGTAAATTCTGTTATTCTTTCATCTAGTTTTTTCTAAATCCAAAACAACTTTCATGCTCTTTTACCTTTCTTTTAAAAAATATTTTTAATTTTTAATCTTTGTGGGTACATACTAAGTGTATATATTTATGGGGTACATTAGATATTTTGATACAGGAATATGATGCATAAAAATCACATCAGCATAAACAGGAAATTCATTACCTCTAGCATTTATTCTTCCTTTGTGTTACAAACAATACAATTATGCTCTTATAGTTATTTAAAATATACAGTAAATTGTTAACTGTAGTCACCCTGTTATACTATCAAATACTAGGTCTTATTCATTCCTTCTAACTACATTTTTGTCTAAGTATATTTTTGCACCCATTAACCATTTCTACTTCCCTCCACCCTTACCCTTCCCAGCCTCTGGTAAACATCCTTCCCATCACCACGAGTTCTATTGTTTCAGTTTTTAGTTCTCATAAATAAGTGAGACTATGCCATGAGACTATAAGACTCTTTCTGGCTTACTTCATTTAACGTAATGATCTCCAGTTCCAGCCATGTTGTTGCAAACGACATTCTTAGTTATGGCTTAATAGTACTCCATTGTGTATGTGTACCACATTTTCTTCATCCATTCTTCTGTTCACAGACACTTAGGGTTGCTTCCAAATGGTGGCCATTGTGAAGAGTGCTTCAAGAAAATGGGAATGCAAACTTTGGGGGGGTATAAGTGTAGGATTGCTGAATCACATGGTAGTTCTTTTTTTTGATTTTGAGGAATCTTCAAACTATTCTGCAAAGTGGTTGTACTATCTTTTCCTCCATATTGTCACCAGCATTTATTATAGCCTGTCTTTGGATAAAGCCACGTTAACTGGGTTAGCCATGTTTCCTTGTAGTTTTGATTTGCATTTCTCTAATAATCTGTGACATTGAGCACATTTTCATATACCTGTTTATCATTTGTATATCTTCTTTGGAGTAATATCTATTTAGATATTTTGCCTTTTTTTGAGATAGAAATCTCACTCTGTCACCCAAGCTAGAGTGCAGTGACATGATCTCAGCTTCCTGCAACCTCCACCTCCCAGGTTCAAGCAATTCTCCTGCCTCAGCCTTCTTAGTAGCTGGGATTACAGGCATGTGCCACCACGCCTGGCTAATTTTTGTATTTTTAGTAGAGATGGGGTTTCACCATGTTAGTCAGGTTGATCTCGAACTCCTGACCTCAGGTGATCCACCTGCCTTGGCTTCCCAAAGTGTTGGGATTACAGGAGTGAGCCACCTCGCCCAGTTCTTGCCTATGTTTTAATTGGATTATTAGATTTTTTTTCTACAGAGTTGTTTGAGTCCTTTATATATTCTGGGTATTAATCCCTGGTCAGATGCATTGTTTGCAAATATTTTCTCCCATTCTGTTAATTGTCTCTTCACTTTGTTGATCTTTTCCTTTGGTGTGCACCAAAGAAAATGAGCCAAAGAATCTAACAATTATGTGCATTGGGGTTTCCCTTCTTGAGGAATATCTTTGTGGTGTTCTCTGTACTACCTGGGGTTGAATACTGTGCTGCTTTGCTAGATTTGGAAAGTTTTCTTGAATAATATCCTGAAGAGTATTCTCCAGCTTGGATTCATTCTCTTCGTCATATTCAGGTACACCTATCAAATGTAAATTAGGTCTTTTCACAGAGTCCCATATTTCTTGGAGACTTTGCTCATTCCTTTTTATCCTTTTTTCTCTATTCTTGTCTTCTCGTTTTATTTCATTAAGTAGCTCTTCAACCTCTGATATCCTTTCTTCTGCTTGATCAATTCGGCTATTCAAACTTGTGCATATTTCGCTAAGTTTTTGTGTTGTGTTTTTCAACTCCATTAGTTCATTTATATTCCTCTCTATATTGTCTATTCTTGTTAGCATTTCATCAAAACTTTTTTCAAAGTGTTCTTAGTTTCTTTACATTGGGTTAGAACAAGTTCTTTTAACTCCCAGAAGTTTCTTATCATCCACCTTCTGAAGCCTACTTCTGATAATGGCACATAGTCCTTTTCCATCAGGGCTTGTTCCATTGCTGATGAGGAACTGTAATCCCCTGTAGAGGGAGAGGGGTTCTGATTTTGGGTATTCTCAGCCTTTTTAGGCTGGTTTCTTCCCTTTGTTATAAATTTATCCATCTGTCGTCTTTACAATTACTGCCTTTCTAGTTGGGTTTCTGAGTGGACGCCCAGTTTATTGATTCCCAGCACTGGAATCCAAGCAACCCACTGCGCCGGCCAAAACAGCAGCGATAAGACTGTTGGTGCTCCTCTGCCCAGGAATCTCCTCCCGTTTACTCTGCACAAAGAGTTGCCTTGCCAAGGCACTGGCAAAACCACTGTGCTGGCCACAAGAGTTGTGCTGGCGACCTGCGGGGCCCCACCACTGGGAATCTTCTGGTCCATGAGCAATGAAAATTCATCTGAAAGAGGGCATCCTCTCATTCTCTGTGCTTTCACTGGGAGCTACAATCCCGAACTGTTAGTGATCAGGCATCTTGGATTGGTGTGCAGAAGCTTCTAAATGATGTTGTTTCATTTGTTCATCTTTGCTTTGGTTGTGTGTGCTTGTGAAGCATTACTCAAGAAATATTTGCCCAGTCCTATGTCTCGGAGAGTTTCCCCAATTGTGTCTTACTAGTTTCAGAGTTTGAGGCGTTAGATTTATTCTTTTACCCATTTTGATTTACTGTTACCATATGGAAAGAGATAGACATTTAGTTTCATTCTTTTGCATATGGATATCCAGTTTTCCCAGCATGATTTATCAAAGAGACTGTCCTTTCCTCAATGTATATTCTTGACAACTTTGTTAAAAATGAGCTCACTTTGGCCTGTGGATTTTCTTTGGGGTTCTCTATTCTGTTCCATTGGTCTTTTTGTGCCAGTACCATCCTGGTTTGTTTACCATAGTTCTATAGTATAATTTGAGGTCAGGTATGTGATTTATCCAATTTTGTTCTTTTTGCTCAGAATAGCTTTGACTATTCTGGGTCTGTTGTGGTTTTGTATAAATTTTAGATTTAGTTTTTCTATTTTATGAAGAAGAATGTCTTTGGTATTTTAATATGGATTGCATTGAATCTGTAGATTGCTTTGGGTAGTATGAAAATTTTAACAATGTTGATTCTTCCAATCTAGAAATATGGAGTATCTTTCCATGTTGTGTGTCCTCTTCACTTTCTTTCATCGGTGTTTTATAGTTTACATTGTAGAGATCTTTTATTTAGTTGGTAAATTCTTAAATATTTAATTTTATTTATAGCTATTTAAATGTAATTACTTTCTTGATTTCTTCTTCAGATTGTTCACTGTTGGCCTATAGAAATGCTACTAATTTTTGAATGTTGATTTTGTATCTTTACTACATTTGTTCCAATAGTTTTTATAGGGTCTTTAGTATAAGTATAAGATAATATCATCTGTAAACAAGGATAATATGACTTATTGTTTTCCAATTTGAATACCTTTTATTTCTTTCTCTTATCTGATTACTGTAGTTAGGACATCCAGTCTATGTTGTGTAACAGTGGTGAAAGTGGGCATCCTTGTAGTGTTCCAGATCTTAGAAAAAGGGATTTTAGTTTTTCCTCATTCAGCATGATACTAGCTGTCATTCTGTTCTTTATGGTTTTTAATTGTTCAGGTATATTCCTTCTATAACCAGGTTTTTGTGGGTCTTTATCACTAAGGGATGTTGAATTTTATTAAATGCTTTCTGAGCCATCAGTTAAAACAATCATATATATTTTGTCCTTCATTCTGTTGATATGATGTAACACATTGATTTATTTGTGTATGTTGGATCATCTTTGCATCTCTAAGATAAATCCCTTTGGTCAATATGTGTTTTTAAATGTTTTGTGGAATTCAGTTTGCTAGCATGAGAATTTAGTTTGCTATGAGAATATTTCTATCAATTTTCATCAGGGATATTGATCTATAGTTTTCCTTTTTGGATATGTCTTTGCCTGGTTTTGTTATCAGGGTAATGCTGGTCTCATAGAATGAGGTTGGAAGTACTCCCTCCTCTATTTTTTAGAATAGTTTGCATAAGATTGGTATTAGTCCTTTGCTAAATGTTTGGCAGAATTTAACAGTGAAGCCATTGGGTCCTGGGCTTTTCTTTGCTGGGACACTTTTTATTACACTGTTAATCTCTTTACTTGTTATTGGTCTGTTTGGGTTATTCATTTTTTTTATGCTTCAATCGTGGTTAGTTTTATATGTCCAGGAAATTATCAATTTCTTCTAGGTTTTCCAATTTATTGGTACATAGTTGCTCATAGTAGCCACTAATGATCCTTCAAATTTCCACGTTATTGGTTGTAATGTTTCATTTTTCATCTCTGATCTTATTTATTTGGCTCTTCTCTGTTTTTTTTTGTTATTGTTATTTAATGTCAAAAACCACATTACTTTTGCACCAACCTAGTAGTCTGGCTACAGGTTTGTCAATTTTATTTATAGTTTTGAAAAAGCAGGGTCTCTGTTCCTTGATCTTTTGTATTGTTTTCTTCATTTCAATTTTATTTATTTCTGCTTTGGTCTTTATTATTTCTTTTCTTCTACCAATTTGGGGTTTGGTTTACTCTTGCTTTCCTGTTTCTTTAAGATGCATCATTAGGTGGTTTATTTGAAGTTTTTTTACTTTTTTGGTATAGGCACTTATAGCTATAAACTTCCCAGTTGGTACTGCTTTTGCTGTATGTCACAGGTTTCAGTATGCTGTGTTTCCATTATCACTTGGTTCAAAATATTTTTTAAATTTCTGCTTAATTTCTTCATTGACTCAGTGGTCATGCAGGGGCATATTTTTTAATTCCCATGTATTAATATAGTTTCCAAAATTGCTCTTAATTTCTAGTTTTATTCCATTGTGGTCAGAGAAGATACTTAAGATAATTTTAATTTATTTTGAATTTTTAAAGATGTTTCTGTGGCTTAACATATAGTTTATCCTTTAGAATGACCCATGTGCTGAGGAGAACAATGCGTATTCCATAACCATTGGATGAAATGTTTTATAAATATCTATCAGTGCAGACTAAGTCCAATGTTTCTTTGTTGATTTTCTGGGTCATCTGTCCAATGCTAAAGTGGGGTATTGAAGTCTCCAGCTATTATTTTATTGGAGTCTATCTCTCTCCTTAGCTCAAATAATATATGTGTTATTTATCTGGCTATTGTATCCTCTTATTGAATTGAAAACATTATTATTATATAATGACCTTTTGTCTCATTTTTATGTTTTGTCTGGAAACCTATTTTGTCTGATGTATGCATAGCAACTCCTGCTTTTTTCTGGCTTCCATTGATGTGGAATATGGTTTTCCATTCCTTTATTTTCAGTCTCTGTGCATCTTTATAGCTGAAGTGTTTCTTGTATGCAACAGATTTTTGAGTCTTATTTTTTTAATTCATTTAGCCACTATCTTTTGATTGGAGAGTTTAATTTGCTTATATTCAATATTATGATGGATAAGCAATTAGTTACTCATGCCATTTTGCTATCTGTTTACTGATTATTTTGCTGTCTGTCTTCTTTGTTTCCTTTCTGCCTCTGTTCTGTGTAGTGAAGGTCATTTTCTCCAGTGATATGTTTCAATTTCTTGCTTTTTTTTTTGTATTTGTTGCATGTTTTATCATTTGATATTACCATAAGTCTTGCAAATAATATTTTGCGATCCATATTTTATACTGATGGCAACTTGACACTGATTGCACAAGAAACCAAATTATCCACAAAAAAAGAAAGAAACTAATAAAAACTTTCTCTTTATCTCTTGGCTTTTTAACTCTTTGTTGTTTTTGTTTCTATCTTATTATACTGCCTATATCTTGAAAAGTTGTCTTGTTTTTATATGTTCATTGTTTAGTCTTTGTACTGAAGATATGAATGTTTTACACGTTAGTAATTACAGTATAATATTCTGTGTTTTTTCATGTACTTACTATTATTAAAAGTGAGTTTTATAACTTCAGATGATTTCTTGCTCATTAACATTCTTTTCTTTGAGATTGAATAACTCCTTTTAGCATTTCTTGTAAGAAAGTTTAGGTGTTGATGAAATCCCTCAGCTTTTGTTTCTCTGGGAAGTCTTTATTTTGCCTTCATGTTTCAAGGATATTTTCACTGGATATACTATTCCAGGATGAAAGATTATTTTCCCTTTATCACTTTAAATATGTCTTGCCCCTCTTTCCTGGCCTTTAAGGTTTCCACTGAGAAGTCTGTGGCTGGACATATTGAAGCCCTATTGTATGTTATTTGATTATTTTCTCTTGCTGCTTTTAGAATCCTTTCTTTTTTCTTGAATTTTGGGAGTTTACTTATTAAATGTCTTGAGATGGTCTTATTTGAGTTGATTTTTCTTGGTGTTTCTATAACCTTCTTGTACCTAAATATTGATCTCTTTCTCTAGGTTTGAGAATTTCTCTGTTATTATCCCTTTGAATCAACTTTTTACCCTTATGTCTTTCTCTATCTCCTCTTTAAGGCCAATAACTTTTAGATTTGCTCTTTTGGGGCTATTTTCTAGATTTTATATGTATGTTTTATTATTTTACAATCTTTTTTCTCCTCTGGCTGTATATTTTCAATGAGCCTATCTTCAAACTTACTAATATATTTCCCCCTGATCAATTCTACTATTAAAAATCTCTGATGCATTCTTTAGAATGTCATTTGCATTTGTCAACTCTAGAATTTTTACTTGATTCTTTTCAGTTATTTTAATATCTTTGCCAAATTTATCTTATAAAATTTTAAATTTCTTCTCTGTGCTATTTTGAATTTCACTGAATTTTGCCGAAACAGTTATTTTGAATTGTCTGTCTGAAAGTTTACATATCTTTGTTCCTCCAGGATTGGTCCCTGGTGTCTTATTTGACCGGTTTGGTGAGGTCATGTTTTACTGGATGATTTTGGTGTTTGTGGATGTTCACTGACGCCTGAGCATTGAAGGGTTGGGTATTTATCATAGCCTTCACTGTCTGGGCTTTTTATACCTGTCCTTCTTGAGAAGGCTTTTAACTACTTGAAGGGATTTGGGAGTTGTGATATAAGTTTTTGGTCATTGCAGCTATATCTATATTGGGGGAACCCCAAGAATGATAATACTGTGGCTCTTTCAGGCTCTTTCATACTCAGGGATACTACCTTAGTGGTTTTGGATAAGATCTGGAAAAATTATCTGGATTACCAGTAAAAGACTCTTGTTCTCTTCTCTTACTTTCTCCCAAACAAATGCAGTTTCTCTCCATGGTGGGCTGCCTGAAGCTGGGTGAGGGATGACACAAACACTGCAGTGGCCACTGACACTGTGACTATGTTGAGTCAGGCCTGAAGCCAGCACAGCACTGGTTCTCACCAAGGCCCGTGGTAACCACAGCTGTCGACCACCTATGTTTGTTCAAGGACCAAGGGCTCTACAGTCAGCATGTGGTGAAGCCAACAAGGCCTGTGTCGTTTACTTCAGAGCAATAAACTCCCCCTGGTCCTGCATAGGTCCAGATATGCTGTGCAGGAGTTAGGGCCTTTGGTTGGAAACCTTTGGAGTCGACCTGCTGTTCTGTTGTGCCTGATCTATTCTGCTGTGGCTGATCTGGCACTGAAACCAGAAGAGGAATTCCTTCCCACTTTTCCATCTCCTGTCCACAGGAAGAGAAAAGACCACCACCACCCCAGGTCTGTGGTAACTGCTGCGTGGAGATGACCGATGTTCACTTATGGCCCAAGGGCTCTTTGGTCATCTTGTGGTGGATGCTGCCAGGCCTGAGACTCTCCCTTCAGGGCAGTGGTCTCCCTTCTGTCCCAGGGTAGGTTCAGAAATGTTATCCAGGAGGCAAGGCCTGGAATCAGGATTCCAATTGCCTGTTTGGTGCTCCATCCCACTGTGGCCAAGGCTGGTACCTATGCTATAAAACAAAGTCCCCTTTACTCTTGGCTCTTCATTTCTCAAGCAGAAGGAGTTTTTCCTCATAGTTACCATAGCTGGGAATGTGTTGGGTCAACCTAAAGCTAACAGATATATGAGTCTCACACAAAGCCCATATCAGTACCGTCTGGCTATTGCTGCTTCTGATTCATGGACCAAACACTCTTTAGTCAGCAGGTAATAAATCCTGCAAGGCCTGAGCTCTTCCCTCAAAGGCAACAGATCACATTTTGGCCCAGGGTGTGTCTAGAAATATCCAGAAGCTAGGGCCTGGAATGGAATCTCCAGGACTCAGCCTGTTGCCCTATGCTCCTGTAGCTGAAGGAGTATCTAAGTTGCAAGACAAAGTCCTCTTTACTCTTCCCTCTCCTCTCCTTAGGCAGAAGAAAGGAGTCCATCAGGAGTCTATTGTGTAGCTGCGAGCTGTGCTGCACTGGGTTACTGTAGGCAGGCTGGTGCAAGCATTCCCTTGGCTTCCCTGGCTGGTGTATCACTAGGTTGTGTGCCTCACAAATTGACTGGCTCTCAGTCTGGTACAGTACCAGGACTTGCCAAGGCATTAAAGTTCTTGTTCCCTAGACTGCTTTTTTTGTTGTTTATTTTTTTGTTTTTTGAGATGAGGTCTCACTCTGTCACCCAGGCTGGAGTGCAGTGGCACTATCTTGGCTCACCACAACCTCCACCTCCTGTGTTCGACCAATTCTCCTGCCTCTGCCACTTGAGGCTGGGACTACAGGGGTGTGTCTCTTTGCCCAGCTAATATTTGTATTTTTAGTAGAGACGGGGTTTCATGATGTTGGCCAGGTTGGTCTGGAACTCCTCACCTTGTGATTCACCTGCCTCAGCCTCCCAAAGTGCTGGGATTACAGGTGTGAGCCACTGTGCCCAGCTAGACTGCCTTTCAAGATTATTTGGGACTCCAGAACACTTTGGTTCTCAGTGGCAAGGCTTGCGAGAAATCAGGTTCTTACCACTGGGATGAATGAATCCCCTCTGGCTATGGACATCATGGAGCTCTAAACGCTCCTTCCAAGGGGCTCCAGCTGAGTTCTTCCTGGTGTTGCTTTCCACTGTGACAGGCAGCACTAAGTACCAATGCAAAGTCTCACAATCACTGTGCTGTCTCTCCCTCAAGACCTCAGATTCTCTCTGTATGCCACAGAGCTGTTGCCAGGAAATGGTGGTACTGGCAACTGAAGACTTTCTTTCATGTTTTCTTCGGTGCCTCTTTTTCATATACATAAAAATATTTTCATAAAGAATGAGCAAAAAGGATAGAAATATAGAGTAGGCATTTAATTTGTATTAATTCTATTGCTGTTAATCTCAATTGCTTTCCCTGGTTCCTTAATGCTGATGGGACTGATATCTACCAGCTCCTATATGGCAACATTCTCAAAACAATCTTAGTTCCTGAGGCAATCTCAAATGCAGTAGAACCTGTGTTGATGGGCTTACTGCCCCTGACTCACTCTCAGCATAAAACAAAAACAAAAATAACAGGAACCTGAGATCAAAGCATTGTGTCTGGATATAGATTAGTGAAGTTGCCATGGGTTTGTTTCTATATTGCTTCTTGTGTCTACTTGGCAGTCCATCATTCCGAGTTCCCTCTTAATCTCTTTTTCCCCTTTTTGATGGTCAAATGAGTACATGTAGTTCCAGAATGGTTTCTACTCTGAAGACTGTCAACCTGCTTTGTACTAATAGTCAATAACATTCATTTGAGGCAATTTTATTCTTTATTTCATTAAATAATTTTATGTAAAAGAGAACTATCTCATTTTGTTTGGATGGCTATGATTATGGATGAAATTGTATTTTAAGTAGTTTGAATGCCTTTAGAAAATTATTTATCTGACTTTCATCCATCCAACCCTAGCCATTTCTGGAAAAATTTCCCAACGGCTTCATTGTACTTTGCTCGTCATATTAGAGGGCCTTTTGCTCCAAGTGATGATTGCTTGGCTTCCCTCACGCTTTCACTGTCTTGACATCCAAGCCTGTGATATATAAATCTGAATGGCTAACTCTCGCAATTGGGGTCTCAGAGGTGCTAAAAGAAATGAGCAGTTGATAATTTCGAGTAAACCCTCTTTTTCTCTTCAGCTTGCAGATGATTTTTTTCCCAACAATAAACAAATGTAAATAAAATTCCTTCTTTAATCTCAAGCAGAAAAATCATTCACTTTAATTAAATATGTAGCACGACAATATAAACAGATAAATACAGAATGAATATTTGGGGACACAGTGAGTACTCTAGATAGATGTCAGAAAATGGAATACATAATTCTGAAGTGATTTATGTGGTAATTTGGTGTGTATTAGAGAAGAGAAAATGGAAGCATCTATTATAGAGCTATTAGTTTCTCACTATAGCCAGTTTTACCTGAAAATCACTTTTCATCTTCATTGATCTGTCCTTGTGGCTATTAATTGAATATAGAATTCTTTGAGAAATACAGATATGTAAACTGAGTGATTGTTCATAAAATCAATACTTTTTTGCAAAGATATTTTAAATATTGTTCCATTATTTTATAATTAAATTAGATCCTTACATGAGAAAATTGTTTAAATGGCACAGCAAAGTCTTTTCACTATTAATTAAGTCAGGGGAATCGACAACATACGCTTTTTATGATTTGACCAGAATATTGTTTTTTAAAGTTTTAATTCATGCTCTTTCTGCTTTGAAAACAAAATTATAATTTGTGCTTTTGCTAAGTAGATACATTTCTTGCTTACTGTAAAAAATTTAAATGCCCTAAAAAGTATTCTGTTGTTTATCCTCTTGAAATAATAACTGTTAGTTTATTATATACAATGCTCAGCCTTTGGCAATTATGTGTACAACATGTACAAGATCATTCTAAATATTCTGTAGTGTTTTAAAGTTTTCTTTAAATAAGGGGTAGTTTTAAGTGTCAACACAAATATTTCTTCCTTATAATTTCAAAGGATACTAAATATTCCATTGAACAGAAATATTACAGTTCCTTCCCACCTCCCAGTTCTTGAATGCTTAGACTGTTTTCAATTTTTGATTAAGGGTGGAGGGTGAAGGCCAAGTGGGTACCTGTTGGATACTATGCTTACTACCTGAGTGACAAAAGATTTCCATATAACTTGCAGATGTACCACCGAACCTAAATTAAAAAATAAAATAAAATAAGCTTTCAGGCAATTTGAGTAAATTATGTTAATGATTTAAATGGAGGAATAACATATGCATGATAGAGTACATCCCAAATGCTACTCTAGTGTGTAGCTCATTGATTTTATATATGTATGCACAAATGTACACAGGCTTAATAACTGCCAACATCAAGATACAGAACATATCCGGGATCACATACGATTCACTCCTATGTGTTCCTGTTTTATAGAACACACATATACACCCCAAAACTAACTGCTATTTGATATTCTGACTTCCAAGTTTTATTACACCTGTCTGTGTTTGAATCTCTTATTATATCATATACCACATACTTGTTTGTAGCTGGTGTCTGTCACCCAATATATTGTCTGTGAAATTTACCCATGTTGTGTGTACCAAGAGTCACTCTGTCCTGTTGTTGCTTTGTATTCCACTGCATAAATATTTCCTTTACCTCTTGATGATTTTGGCTGAAGACGCTGCTGCTGTTATGATCATTCACACTCAATTCCTTCTGTAGATCTGGGCATTCATTTTTCTAGGGGTAGAATTGTTAGGCCATGTAGTAAGAGGATGTTTCACTATATGAGACCCTCAAATTCTTTTAACAGGTAGTGCTACCATTTTACACCCCTACTACATATGTAAGAGGTTTCGTTTTGTTACGCAGACTCACCACTACTTGACATGGTTAGTCATTTCAGCCACTTTTGGTTAGCACAGTAAAAAGGTACCCTCTTGCATGACAGAAAGAATAAAAGCAAGAGTAGTTAATTAGGAACATGTAAAACATAAGGTCTCTTTAGAGTTCCTGAGCTGTTTAATGCTCTATACACATATATTTTGAAGTTATTCCTAGCTTCCATTTATTTTGAGACTTTTGAAAAACATTTTAGCTTTTGTGCTCTTAGGATTGAGAGTTTCCTGCTGTTATTCGTTATGTGGCAATTATTTTATGGTCATCATTTCTTATCTGCACTGAAAATCTTGGTCCTAGCTGTTCATATGGGTCACTACAGTTGAAGTTAAGCTATATACACTGTGTTTAATTGCCTTTTGGAAAAAAATATTACACTGTTATTTGGTGCTAAGAGAAATTACTGTGTATAGAAATGGCATAGAAACAGAGCAGTATTTACTGCTTTTTGTGACAATTCTATTTGTTGTAGAAAGGATATCTTCAATTGTCCCCTTTTTGGCCAATATCTAATGTGTTAGTATTTTAATTTCTTTCTATGAATAAGGGGCATAAATGATAAAACTATTTGTGTAAATAATTCTAAAAGAAGCCCTCAGGATAAGAACAAAGAATGAAACTCAATCACAGAAAAACAGTATGTCATGTTTAATTTTTTTCTTAATGCTATGACCTTGGAAAATGTATAACATGCTGTATTTGGTGAATTACCATATTGCTGTCTACTCTTTTTTTTTTTTTGAGACAGAGTCTTGTTCTGTCATCAGGTGCCAGGCTGGAGTTCAGTGGCACAATCTCAGCTCACTGCAATCCAATCTCTGCCTCTTGGGTTCAAGCAATACTCCTGCTTCAGCCCCCCAAGTAGCCGGGAGTACAGACGCATGCCACCACACCCAGCTAATTTTTGTATTTTTTAGTAGAGACGGGGTTTCACCATGTTGGCCAGGACAGTCTTGATCTCGACCTCGTGATCCGCCCGCCTCGGCTTCCCAAAGTGTGGGGATTACAGGCTTGAGCCACCATGCCCGGCCGCCATCTACTCTTTTAAGTTATTTATGCTTTTTGGTACCTTGTCTATTTCCCCATCTTCCTCCCTCCAGGTTCAATTTGGGCTGGTGTCTTAGCAAAGAAACATGCGCTCTCCACCTGAGAATTAGAAAATCTATTTTGTAGATAAAGGCCATTTAGCAAGTTGAGGACTGTCTAAAAACAGCATTGATGGAGTGAGAAATTGGGGGAAATGGAAAGCCTAATGACAATCATTCTAATTTGCTACTTTTCTGAATTCACCTGCCCATTTCTTTGTGATTGTTTTGGCTGCTATGACAACCTTCTCTCTCTGACTTCTTCAACTACATGTCAGTTGTTTTCTGTAATATTTGTAACTTCAAGGGATAAAATTTCATATTTGGAGGCTTATGTTTTTCAGAGGCATTTAGAGTTCAGTGTTGCTAATTTCTTTACTGTTTTACAACAGGTCTCATGATTGTTCTCCTTATGTTGAATTACAGAATTTTCACTTCCCATGTGGTCTGAATAGCTGTAACAACTCCCCAAGAAAGGTTTTTCCTTTTGCTTACCTGTGTGCAGGGCGGTGTGGTCATTGTGTAGACTTTTTTTAACACCTCACCACATTGTTAGCTTGAAGTTAAGTCATAAAAGGAATTTGACTTGCTGAACTCTATACAAAGCTCTATACATTGAGAAGGCATTTCCATTTTTAGTGGGTCATTCCTTTTGCTTGAAGAAATTGAAGGATAAATCCAGAAACTGTTTCAGAGAATTTCTTAAGAGCCCCAAAATGTTTCTTATGTAGTAGGCCTCATTATTACTGTTTGGTAAATATTTTGTAATACAGTATATTTTTACCTTTAATATATGCTGAGGAATGCCTTTTACTTTATCCCTAAACTTTGAAATTGATTTACACATCATATAAAGTGTTGAGGTAGGTAGAGAAGAGGGAGAAAAGATGACGATAAATTATATTTCTGTTTGTCCTTTTCTCCTGGGAAGACTAACATAGGTGAAATGTTTCATATTATGATGTCTTATTTTGGGGAACTCTGCATAATCTTGATATTACATGTTAGTCTGGGTCATAATAAATTGCTGGTTTTGGAGGTCACAGATGGTCACAAATGGCAATTTCAAATGGTTCAACATAATACAAAGCAAGAAAAGTTAAATTTTGCAAAAACGTAACACAGAGAAATGATAAATATCAATGTTTTAATTATTATGATAGTTAACTAGAAATTAAGAGACTGTTGCTCATGTTGATATAATATTTTTTTCTCTGTGTTATATATGGGTGCATGTGTGTGTGTGTGTGTGTATGTAATTAGCAATTAGGTTAACACCTCTAAAGTAAAAAATATATATTTGTTTGGCTAAATAATTACTGTCAAAGATGAATGTCTATAACATTGGAAAATTCACTTAACTCTCCAGAGCTTTTTTGCATTTTTAGTAAAATGATGAAAATAAAACCCCACTTTCCTACTTTTGAGAGTAAATGATAAAATCGTAAAAGGAAGTAAATCTAAGACATACATAACTCAATAGATAATTACAATTATATCCTCTCTAACAGTTTATTTAATGAAGTAAGATAAATTTGTGAACTTTTTGTTGCTCTTACCTGGAGAAAACATTTGAAGCTGGCTAGATTTATTTATTACTATTCATGTGTAGGATTTTGTTATAGGTAATTCATTTTATTTAGCCCTCACAATAACTCCATGAACATCACGATTTTGGTGCTATTAAGATTCTCCTTTTATAGATGAGTAAACTGAGTCGTAGAGTAGTAGCAAATTTCTTAAGATGATACAGCTAGGAAGGCCCAGACTGTGGTCAAGCCTGAGCGATCTGAGTCGGCAGACAGGTCCCTCAACCCCATGTCAGATCAATGTCCTTTCTGCCTTCCTACACCGTTTCCCACCATCCCTTATAGTTTTACTTTACAATTTTCAGTTCTTTCTTGTCCTTAATATTTCCTTCGCTTCCCATATACCCTAATTCACATGGGAGTATTTGAATTCAGTTGTCACTAGGCCGAATGTGGGATACTGGGATGAAGCTTTCCCCTTGTGGTCACCCCAGTGCATCCGCTGAGATTGCTGTGATGGGCAGAGCTTTTGCCCCTGGACTGCTTTCCCTGTGGTCAACACTCAACACAGAGATTTAGACCCCAGACACAAGAAAAGGATGGAAGAGATATAACATACAGAAAGAATTAGAGGTTAAATGCTACTTGAGAATGCTTATGATACAAGCTGATCCCATCTACATTTGTATAAAACAAGTAACACTTAAGGGGAAAGGTAAACTGACATTGGACGTATGTATCTAAGGAAGAACCTTTACATGGCTTAAACATTTTTAGTGAAAAAACTTTTCAAGAAAGATGAAGTGGCAAACTTCCAAAAATACAATCAGGTACGTTCTGTCACTTTTTTTTCTCATTTTAGGTGATTCAATAGCTGACCACTAAACTGATGTATAATATATTTTTTTAATGCTTAAAAATCATCTTTTCAGTACTTCATAATTATCAGGCTAAATGTAACAATAATTTACTGTATTGTTAAGCTTCATATTTTGTAAATCATGCTCTTTTCCACCAGCAGCTTCACAAGAGATTTTCCTAGCTTCCTTCTGCATGTGAAACTTATTCAGTTTAACAAAAGCTGTTCCTTTATACTTGATAATCACAAAAGGGCATTGCAAGATTGAGATCCTGGGTGTGAGAGTGTTTTTGACTTGTTCTGAAAGAAGAATAAATGTCTTGGCTGAGATAGTCATTCTCAGAAACTATTACTTTTCTTGGCATTTGAAAGTCTATAACTGATTTGTGTCTCCAAGTGTAAGCCATCCAAAGCCATAACAAAGATCACAGGACATAGCAAGCTTAATTAGAGATATTTTCTCTCTCCCCTCTGGAGACAGTCTCATATGTGTTTTGCTCCTGATGCAATGTTTTCAACTACCACCAGTGCGAACCTAGCATACACTAAGTGAGATCACAGGGTTTCATTTTACTTTCCACAGAATTTTCAGCTGGAAAAATGTTTATTTGTAATCTGCGGACCCTCAAAAATGTTAACTTAAGTTGCATTTTAGTTTTCTTTTCTCTTTTAATTCCTCACTTGGATTCTTTGTAATCACTGGTGGG
Source organism: Leontopithecus rosalia (assembly GCA_028533165.1). Taxonomy (NCBI): domain Eukaryota; kingdom Metazoa; phylum Chordata; class Mammalia; order Primates; family Cebidae; genus Leontopithecus; species Leontopithecus rosalia. The sequence goes on from CM052649.1 coordinate 11,693,003, forward strand.
TGCTTTTTTATTTACTGTGTATCCCTTATGCAATAAAAATATCATTTTATTGGCTTTGCTTCCTGCATTAATTAATGTCTATATTCAGTCTCCTATTGCTTTTTCTCTACTATGGTGCACTTAATTTGTGATGGTGAGATTGCCTAGGTTCATATTAGATGTTACATGAGTATTATCTACTTAAAGACATTAAACTTCCTTTCACTTTGTCTCCAATGATAAAGGTGTTGGTGTTAAACCTCCTTTATGTCATCACTAAGAACATTATAAAGCTAAAATAGTTATTAATTCAACTCAGATATTATATATAGACACAGCCAAGATCAACAGTCTTTTCAATGAAATAGAAAAAAAAAATGATGGCTCATATACCTCCTGTGATTACATTCAAATATTTATTCAACTTTTCAAAAATAATTGGTGAGCAGCTTCTATGCCCCAGTCACCTGTCTGAGGGACAAGGATTCAATCATAGACATAAGAGATTAAAATCAGTCCCTTGACAAAGATTAGTGACATAGGAGTTTGCTATTCTAGAAGTCAAAGAACTGTGTTAGATGTTTGCTATATGCCTTCTCTAACCATAGGCAAATATTAAGTAATAATATTACTAAAATTTTGGAGGAAAACTTAAAAATAAACTTGAATATTATAAAAGGTGTCAAAGAATAATATTATTTATTCAATATGATCAAAATGTGACAGATGTATGCCCATTCATATTTGAAAATCATTTATATTTTATTAAAAAATAATTTTAATTATAAACAGATGTATGCCATTTTTAAAAAACTACAATAAAATTAAAAAAGATAAGGATTGCTGGATAATATTTTGAAATAGTCCATGGTTTTGCATTTTCAATAATTAATTTTAGCTCATCAAACCTCCATTATTATGATTGGATTATGGAGTTGTAGGTTTCTTTAGGAAAATGTTGATTCCCAAAATCTTGTACCGAATTTGTGGCAGAGCATATACATGACTTTCAGGTTATCTATTTGCAATACTGCCACCTGAACGTATTTAGTTAAGGTGATTGACTTACATTCACTGGCATTTAGATATCAGAATTATTAACGTGACAAAATTGATAGGTTGGTGGTTATAATATGAGGCTAAGGAATGGAGGGTACAGCTTAAAATCGTCTCTTGACACCAGTGGCATCCCATGTGGTGTTGGGTGGAGGACACAGTTTAGAACTTATACCTGATATTTTTCAAGAGTTTCTGAGGCACCTGCTTTTGGTTGTGTGCTCTTTTATCTACTTCATATCTTTTATAGTTAAACAATCTAATGTCTGGAATATATTATGTCATATAAATCTTTTTGTATCATATATAAAATTTTGATAATTTCAAACCAATGACTGAAGAACAGCATGTCAGTAACTTGTAAGTAAATTTCCCAAAACATTCACTTCATCTACATATAACAATTGTATCTAATCCAGGAAAATAAGATATTATAAAGAAAATAGAAAATAGTTGTCTACAACAAGAAGAAAATAGGATATGAAAATTAAAATACAGTAGATAATATTCTCCATAAATGTAAATCACAAAGAAGGAAAAAAACAACTTTATCATCTCTGAAACCAAATTATACAGTTTTAAATAAGCAGTTGCAGATATGATAAAATTACTTATTCATTACTTCAAACAGCAACAAAAACACTGGGGAAATACATGAACAAAATCAAAATAAATAAGCAAATTAGAAATAAATGAAATAAAAAATTAAACAATTCAAGACATAAATTAGAAAAGAAGGCCAAATCATTATATTGTGCTAAGTTACAAAATCACCAATGGAGAAATAAATTTGACCAAAAATGTGATAAAATCACTGAAAAAGAAATAACAAAAGTAATAAATTATCTTAAATGACATAAAATGGATTAGAAAGATAATTTTCTATGTAAAAGATGAGTTTAAAAATCTATTATATTTTAAAAGATACTTTGAAGTAAAAGAATGCTACATGAACATTTAATACTTTAATCCAGTAATTACTTTGGTAAGTAAAAGATGTGAATCTACATTTTTTTTTCTTTTTTATTTAAACTTTTGGGACAAGGTCTTGCTCTGTCACCCAGGATGGGGTGTAGTGGCATGATCATAGCTCATTGCAGCCTCAAACTTCTGGGCTCAAAGGATTCTCCTATCTCAGCTTGCCAATTAGCTAGGACTACAGGCTTATGCCACTACCACCACCTCATTTAATTTTTAAAATTTTTTGTAGAGATGGGGTCTTTCTATTTTCCCAAGCTGGTCTTCAATTCCTGTTCTAAAGTGATCCTCCCATCTCAGTCTTTCAAAGTGCTATTACAGGCATGAATCACTACACTCAGCCAGAATCTTCATTTTTAGTAGACTCTCCTGTACCTTCAAAAATGTGTTCAGAGTTTTACAATCAAGACATATCTTTATAAAAGTATTAGATGTTAATAATAGATAGAAATTAATTCTCAGGGTCCTACACAAAAATAACGCATTTTCCTCAACGGAAAGAAAATCAAGTTGGCATTACACTCTAACGAAATCAGCTCTTTCAATAAAATTAATGGAAAAATTTGAAGACAAATTTTATATTCTGCTGAAATGTCCTTCAGAGTTTAAATCTATAAAATATTATAAAACATATACAAATTAAGGGAATATTGACTCATGAAAGATGCCAAGAAGTCCACTAAGAGACCTGGTTCATTTAATCAGGAGTTGATGGGAGAAAATAAACTAGTGAAGGAAAGTGAATATATGTAACCGCAGATCTAAAACTAAAACAAATATGGGAAAATAATATGTAAAAGTGATTAACAACACGGAAATATTGCAATGTGAAAACTGAAAACGTGCCAGATGAACTAAAAGAGAAAGTAATATAATTGTACTCACTGTCACAGAGTTAAGATGTAGGAGTCAAATAAGTCACATAAAACTGAAACCAAATTTTAGAGACATAATAAGAAAAAGAGATTGAAAGCACTAGAAAATATATTAGTCTATATAAAAAAACAGCACAAAAATGCAAGCATCTGTAATGACTCAAAATGAAGCTAAATAACTAAATAAATTTATGAAAGTCTGCATGGAGGAAAAAATCACACAAACAAAATAATTTAGTGAAGTGAAAACAATAAAATAATTTATGTAAATAAAGACCAATAGATTTCATTCAGCTATTAAGAAACAGATTTCAGATTGGCTTATGAAACACAATCCCAAAAATACTATACACAAGAAACACCCTTAAAATGAAAGGTAAAAATTAGAGGATAGGTTAAAAAAGATGGGGTTGGGGGAAATAGTAGAAAAGCAAAAATTATCATCTTCATGTCAGGAAAAAATTTAGTATTTGGACAACAAAGCATTAAATATGATAAGGAAGGATGGTGTTATGCTGAATACTATAATCAAAATGAAGCTATAAAATGATTGATATCTGTGCAAAAGTCGCACAGAAGCCAACTTTATAAAGTTGTGGTTCCAGAAATTTAAAAAAATATTAACATGGTTTCTACATTCAAAATAAAGAAATAAGGGTATAATGTAATCAACATAATAATTGCTTTCTGTGATATGTATAATATATAATAGACTGTAAAATTGATGTGGTTTGGCTCTGTGTCGACACACAAATCTCATCTTAAATTCTAATTCCCAAAATCCCTGTGTGTGTAGAGAGTATCCAGGTGGGAGGTGATTAGATCATGGGGGTGGTTTCCTCCTTTCTGTTCCCATGAAAGTGAGTGAGGTCTCACAAGATCTGATGGTTTTAAGACTTTGACAGTTCCTCCTTAACACACTCTTCTCTCTCCTGTCACCATGTGAAGAAGGTGCTTGCTGCCTCTTCTCCTTTTGACGTGATTGTAAATTTCCTGATGTTGTACCAGCCATGTGGAACTGTGAGTCCATTAAACCTCTTTATAAATTATCCAGCCTCTGGTATTTCTTTATAGCAGTGTGAAAACAGACTAACACAAAAATTTAGCTTATATATATTTTGGGTATATTTATATTTTATATCATCTAATAAATAATGTATTCTCAAGCATAAAATAACTACTTAAAATTCATCAAGTAATAGTTTACGTGGAAAAAAATAGTAGAATAAAATGAAGCTCTAAGAACACAATTAAGTTATAAGTTAACAACAAAAAAAGTCCTTCCATCTGAAAATTTTAAAATTCTCAAACAGATTTTTGTATATATGGACATGAAAATTAAAATTGTTAAAATGTCAAAAACACTATGCATCTAAATTTTAGGATTTATTTCAAACTATGAAGAAAGAAAAAATCATAGTCAGAAGCATGTATTTAAATAAAAAGGAGAGAGTTAAATTAGTTTAAATAAATTTCCTTCTTGAAAAGCTAGGAAAGAAAGTGAAAGTAAACAGAATATCAGGAAACAAATATAAAATTATAATATTAATTAGATAGGATTCAAGAACAATTTAATCTCTAAATAAAATTTGTGTTTTATATAATTAGCAAAGTTGAAACCACTGACTAACCTACCCAATAAGAAAAAAGAAAGCAAAAATAAAGTGAAAAAATGATAATAAAGAAATAACTATTTAAATAAAAAATTTCTTAATTAAAAAATTATTTTAAACACCTCTCTGGAGGTAAATAGAATAGATAATTTTCTATTAACATGCAATGAACTAAAAGTGAGATGACTGGAAGTGGAAAAAAATTTTCAAGAAAATTATTGACTAATCACAAATATGAATATCAACCCAAAAATTCTAAATAAAATAGCAAATAAAGCAAAAAAGGCAGAGTACATTGTAGATAAATAGACTTATTTCAGAAAGGTAAACACGTTTATTATGAAAATCATTGATAAAGTTCTCTATATGATTAAATCAAAGGAGAAAAGGCATTCTCCTTTTAGATGCTAAAAATACCTTAAATAAAATATTAACCTGTTGATGAAATGCTAACACCCCAATGTATTTAAAAAAAAAACACGTAAAAACTGGAAAAGATGACAAGAACAAAGAACAAATCTGGTATGAACAGACCAAAGTATATACAAATGACTTTTGAACATAAAAAATTATGGTCACCTTCAGTCATAATAATTAAAATTCAAGTTGAAACTTGAAAATAGCTTTGCTCTTTTTGTACATTGACAAAAATTATAAGAGCTGGAAAACATAATTCTGCTGGTATTGCTGTGCAGATACCTACTTTCTCATTCATTGCTGGTGTTAGTGCCAGATGGTACACTTTATGAAGAGAACTTGTGTGATATCTAGTCAATGTCCATTGCCAATTTGCCCCTGGAAGTAGCAATTCATTTACTTGTTTATTTATTTATTTTCTTTAGATGGAGTCTCACTCTGTTGCCCAGGCTGGACTGCAGTGGTACCACATTGGCTCACTGCAAACTCCGCCTCCTGGATTCAAGCAGTTCTCTACCTCAGCCTCCCAAGTAGCTGGGATTATAGGAATCCACCACCGTGCCTGGCTAATTTTTGTATTTTTATTAGAGATGGTGTTTCACCATCTTGGCCAGGCTGGTCTTGAATTCCTGATCTCATGATCCACCAACCTTGGCCTCGCAAAGCAACTTCATTTCTAAGAATTAACACCAAAGGTACAAGGTGAGAAGAAACATGTGCAAATGATTATTCATTGTGACACTATTGTTAGCTGCAAAATATTACAAACTACATAAATGCACTGTAGTTTGATTGAATTAACCAAGGTATATACATGTAATGTAATACTATGTGGCTCTTAAGAAGAAAAGAGATCTCTATAGTACAGAGTGAGTGCCTTGATACATTGTCAAGTGTTAACATTGTAGATACTTCCTGTCCTACAGAGTGTACTTCCTGTCCTATATGGTTATTTGTGTTCCTCTCTCCTAACAAAAAACCATAGGAAGAATAAGCCAGAAACAATGATGTGCAAAAGATGCGATACTTGAGGTAGGGGAAAGAAGAGAACTCCTTGGAGCATAATAGTTTTGACTTTTGAAGTGTATTCATCTTCTAAATCTTCAAAAAATAAAATTGAATACACAGAGAAGGAATCTTACCACTGTTGAAGAAAGTCACAATGGACAAGACGAGCAGACAGAGGTTGACTTTATTCTGATATTATTGCCAGCAATAGGGTACTGAGCACAGATCAACTCTAGACACCAGCAAGAGCTGGAATATTTTCAAGACCTGGGGTTGGTGGGAACCTTAAACCAATTTTGTTTGCCAGTTGGCCTTAACCAAAAGAAAAGTAAACGTTTTATTTTCATGGTAGGAGGTAGCTTTACAACTTAGAGTAACGTGCCCCACTGCAGCTAGGCTCTTACTCTCCCACAGAGAGAGAGAGGGGTTCCATCATCCTTGATGATTACATTTCCAAAGCATGGCTCCTGGGTCTATTCTTGAGTTGTAAAAGAGGAAAGAGTCTTTTAAAAAGATTTGCATTTCAAAAGTTAAGAGATAGGATTTACAATGGAAATTTTTCTAAAGTAAATGCTTTAAGAAAAGGGAAATCAGAACTGAAAGGCAGGAAGAAACCTGCCTAAAGTTTACTCAAGCTGAGAGGAATGCTTAGGCTTTCTTGGCACCACTTAGCTCTATGTCAAGTTGATGAATTGATTATGACAAAGAAAGTATATTAGTCAAGGTTCTCCAGAGAAACAGGACCAATACAGGCTACATAGATATGTAGAAAGAGCTTGAAAGATTGGCTCGTGTGATTACAGAAGCTGAAAAGTCTATGATCTGCCATCTGCAAGCTGAAGGCCCAGGAAAACCAGTGGTGTAGCTTCAGACCAAGCCCAATGGTCTGCAAACAGGGGAGTGGAGAAGTCACAGTCTGAGGCTGAAGGCTTGAATATCAGGAGCTCAGCTGCCAAAAGCCAGAAAAAGATGGGTGTCTTAGCTCAAGCAAAGAGAGAAAATCCATCCTTTCTCTACCGTGTTCTATTCAGGCCCTCGTTGGAAAGGACGGTGTCCACCAATATTGGTGAGGGCTTTCTGTCTTCTTGACTCTGTCTACCGACTCAAATGCTAATTTCTTCAAGAAACACCCTCACGGACATACCCAGAAATCATGTTTTGCCAGCTGCCTGGGATTCCCTTATCCTAGTCAGTTGACATATAAAAGTAACCATCAGGAAAGGTAAAACGTGATCCAAGAAAATTTTGGATACAGTATTTTGACTGTATGCTATCAGTGGGATAATGTATAAGTACAGAAACAAATGCGAAGTAATGCTGTTTTTATTTTAGTTAGCTTGTTCCTGGTACTGTGATGGAAGTAGCAATGTTGATAAATATTTGTGTTTATTACAGAACTGAGCAAGTGACAACTAAATGCAAAATGTTTACAGTAGGTGATAATCAAATTCTAGGGTGAGACAAGGCAGTTATCAAGGATGTTAGTGTGAAAATTAGGGAAGTTTGGGTATAAGCTGTATATTGGATAATATTATCTCAATGTACTTTTGTTGTATATGATCATGGCATTTTGGTTGCAAAACACAATGTCCTTGTTTTTGAATACATGTTGAGATATCAAATGATAAAGTGTAGTGACGTCTGCAATAGAGCCTTAAAATTTCAGAATTGTGGTTGAGAGAGACAGAGAGTGATAAGAGGAAAGTGAGCAACGAAATGCACAAATGTGGCAATATAAATTGATCATGTTTACCTAGGTAAGTGTAAATAAGTGATGTTTAGTGTACCATTCTTTTTTTTATTTTTATTTTTTGAGACAAAGTCTTGCTCTGTCTCCTGAGATGGAGTGCAGTGGTGTGATCTTGAATCACTGCAACCTTGGCATCCCAGGCTCAAGTGATTTTCCTGCCTCAGCCTCCTGAGTAGCTGTGACTACAGGTGAGACCAGCACACCCACCCAATTTTTGTATTTTTTGTAGAGAATGGGTTTTGACATGTTGGTCAAGCTTGTTATAAGTAGCATTTTCGATGCAGCAAAAGAAGTAGCACTTGAATATAAATTTCTCAGCAAGACAATTTACTTCTATAGAAGGGTGCAGCTCACAGATGGAACAATGGTGAGCACACACCTGGACAAGGAGGGGAAGGGGTACTTATGCCTGATGGGTTACCCCTACTGCTCTGTTGTTCCCCTATTGGCTAGGGTTAGACTGCACAAGCTAGACTAATTCCAACTGGCTATTTTTAAGAGAGCAGGGGTCCCAGCTGGAGTGGCAGGGTGGGTGGTTTGGTAGGAAGGACAGTTACAGGCAGGTCAGAGCAGGTAGCTACGGGTGACTGAGGTCACAGAAGGTGACTGGAGCAGGTGACTGAAGCAGGTGACCAGGATGAGTCAGGATGGAACCAGGAGCCAGGGGAACAGATGTGAACTGGTGGAGAAGGTTGTTTACTGGAACCACAACAAAGTTAAACTTTAAAATAGAGAATTAAAGAATAAGAGAGCTGAACATACTGACATACTGATTCTCTGAAGAGAAACTTGGGGCTAACTACATTTAACAGGCTGGTCTCTAACTCCTGAGTTCAGGTAATCAGTTTGCCTCAGACTCTCAAAGTGCTGGGATTACAGGTGTGGGCCACGACGTCTGGTCCATAGCATTCTTTTAACTCCTCAGTATGACTAAAATTCTCCAAAATTATAAGTAGGAGAAAATTAACCCCACCCAAAAATAAGTTACAAAGTGCATTATAGACAAAACTTCTGAAATAATTTTTTTCTAAGTTTAAATGATAAAAATAGTCTATGCAGAGGCTGTTATTCCAGATTTGGTAAAACACAGAAGAAACAACAACAAAAAAGAAATTATAGTCTTCAAGTTTGCAAAACTGACTATTGAAATTCACAGGGAAGACAATGGCCTTAAAGAAAAAAGCTCTCTCTTTCTAGGGAGAATTTTTGATTTTTAGAAGACTAGCCTTTGTGTTTCTCTGCAGGTCTTGACACGTATGTGTGTGCCAAACTGCAGAAGATAGTTTGGATTGCTCAATTTTAGTAATGCTTGAGACACCAACACTAATGTAGATATACATGTTTATAAGTTGTATATATATTTTCATAGTAATCTGTTATATACATTAGAAATGTTATATCATACAATGAAAAAGAAGATAATAGAAATAGAAGTTCAAATGCGGATCATTTCAAGTGCCCCCTTAGACTCTGAGCCTTTGGAGATGAGTATCTCAACTGTTGGCTTTAGAAGTACAATGTAACAATGAAAGACTTTGTTTTACAGTACCAAATGAGAAAAAGTTAAATGGCTAATGGAGAATTGGAATAAACAGCAACAGATTTAATTATAGATAAAGATAAATATTTCTGAAAAGTGACTCACGTTCTTTTTTTTTTTTTTTTTTTGAGATGGAGTTTCACTCGGTTACCCAGGCTGGAGTGCAATGGCGCGATCTCGGCTCACCACAACCTCCATCTCCTGGGTTCAGGCAATTCTCCTCCCTCAGCCTCCTGAGTAGCTGGGATTACAGGCATGCGCCACCATGCCCAGCTAATTTTTTTTATATTTTTAGGAGAGACGGGGTTTCACCATGTTGACCAGGATGGTCTTGATCTCTTGACCTCGTGATCCTCCCACCTTGGCCTCCCAAAGTTCTGGGATTACAGGCGTGAGCCACTGTGCTCGGCCCCACGTTCTTTAAGACAGAGCTTTGATGGGGTGTAGAGAGGGAAGAAATCCCAGATAATTTAGCAGAATTGGAGAGTGGTGGGTCTTGGGCCTGTCTTCCAAAGGTATAGTCCAGAGCACTTGTGGACTCTTTCCAGAAGGTATGCATACCACCTTCATCAGAGAATAGAGCTGCTATGATCACCTGAGCAACATGGCAGCAATGACTTAATAGGTCTAGGGGATGAATGAAAGAAAAAGTCAGAACTGCAGTGTCCAGGGTTTAGTGATTGCAGTCAACAGGCAGATAAATGTGAACACGGTCTCAGGAGACAAAGATAAAGATGTGGGGTGTAATGGCATTGATTGAGTTTTAATTTTCAATTGAAAAATTTTAATTATGAAATAAATTTGGAAAAAAAAAATTACTGCATTTTCCTGAAACTGAAAGGATTATTTTTTTCTCTTATCAAATAGAGTGGAGTTCAAAGTCAAACTTAAATTGTTATAAAGAATTACATTTCACAAGATTAAAAAGGTGATGTGAAAATCTCCATCTGTTACCTAAAAAAATTACATTTTTCTTTCACCCTCTCACCAGAAATAGCCATCAATAGTTTTATCAGAACTTTCTTCTACTCATTGGAATAATAAAAATAAGTCTTATATATATGCATCAGATGGACAGTGCTTGAGAAATATAGACTGTTTGTGTAAGTGTTGAGGATACTGTGGTAACAAAATAAGACAAACCCCTCTGAGCTCTGTTCTAGCAGACCTGTTAATAAACCTTCAAGATTACTAGTTTAACTGAGGTCAGTTGTTAAACAGGTTTTGGCAAATGAAGGGCAGTATATATGTGAAAAGCGTGGGAACCCTTAGTCCTAGATCTTTTCTTGTGAATATTGAGACTACTGTATATTGCTTTTCTTGAAGTAGAAAAATAATGCACATCTTCATTACTCTCTCCTCCCTCCTTAAAATAAAAAATAAAAAAAAGAAAGCTTGGCATGTTCAAGCTTTTCCGCTCCCATCAGTGGGCCCTAAGGAAAGGCGGGGGTGAAGTGGTGGCATGGAATTGGTAGGCCAAGACTTGGCTCACTAGCCAGTGGGTTTTCAGTTCAATACCGTGTTCAAGGACATTATGCTCTGGTTGCCTATGAATTTGTAATGCTGTGATTTGTTGGGGTTTTATTTATTTATTTATTTTGCATTTTAAAATTATATTTGATTATATTTTTACTTTAAACTTACTGCTTTGAATTCATTTACATTTGATTTTCTCAATGTTTGGGCCTACATCAAAAAATAATGAAATAGTAATATTAGATTTAAATAATTCTTAAATTGTCTAGTTATTAGCAAAAGAAATTTAAACATAGGGAGATTTCAAAAATTCTATAATAAAGCTTCTGATTTCTACAAGCTGAAATTGAAGAATCCAATTCAAAAAATATATAATTATTTATTATTAAATAAAAGTATTGAATAATATTTATTATTAAAAATAAATACGTATTTAAGTAGAGATTATGTTGACTATTTAAAGAAAACATTGCCCCTGTATTTCTATAAAGGGCCCATCTTGATTATTTCCAATAAGGTTTATTTAGGACAACAATACTGTATGAAAAGGAGAAAATGACCAAATGCATGTACAACACATATTTTTTTCTCATGAAGGAATTATGTTCTCTAGTGGAATCCATCAAGTTCTAAATGTCTGTCAATTCCAGACAGAAATTACCCCCTGGCTCTTAACAGCCCTTTGGAGACCTGTCAATTGAATTCAAAGGAATTTTTATATTATGTCAGTTCAAGTTCCTTTCAAATTTATCTATTCTGTTCTTTGCTGTTTCCAATTTATTTTACAGAATTTTAATGTGAATTAACTAATTTTCCTTAAGAAATAACTTTATTTTGCTCACATTCTATTGTTTTATCATAATATCAGCTCTTGATTTATTAGCACTTTATATTTTTATTAATTCCATGGGTTTTTGTGTGTTTTAGTTTTTTGAGACAGGGTGTTACTCTGTTACCCAGACTGGAGTACAGTGGTGAGATCACAGCTCACTGCAGCCTCAATCTTAAGAGCTCTAGTAATCTTCTCATCGCAGCATCCCAAGTAGCTGAGACTACAGGTGCAAGACCACAGCTGGCTAATTTTTGTATTGTTCGTAGAGACAGGGTTTCATCATGTTGCTCAGGCTGTTCTCAAATTCCTAGGCTCAAGCCATTCACCTGCCTCAGGCTCCCAAAGGGCTGGGATTACAGAGGTGAGCCACTGGACTCAGCATTAATTCCAATTTAGAAAATACTCAAGGGAATTTTCTTCTGCTTCTCCAAGTACCTTCTTGCAATTTCACTTCGTTATCAGATGTTTGTATTTTACATTTCTCTTAAAAATACATGCCCATGTACTGTTCATTAAAGAGCACGTATTTGGGCATACCCTGCTCTGTGTGCCATGCATTGTGCTTGACTCTGGAGAATCAGTGAGGACCAAAGCTGACCGGGTCCCTGTCATCACGGTGCTTACATTTTACTGGGAAAACAGACAATTTCAACAAAGATAAATGAAATATATAACATATCATATAGTGAAAAGATCAAAGGAGAAAAATTAAGACAGAGATTTGAAGTGTTGCGAATGTTGTTCAAGTTTTAGAGAGTGGTCAGGGAAAGCATTACTGAGGATATGACTTGTGAATGCAAACTTCATACTCTCAGCTACAGTGATTGGGCTTGGAGTGGCTTCCCACTTGTGGTGAGAGAGTGCAGCTGAGTTAGGACTGTCCTGTCTGGGGATATGGGCTTGGTTCTCTCTTTGGAGAGCCTCTGTGAAGGCCTCTCCACAAGCCAGCAGTCGATCACAGGCATGCCACTTCAGCACAATTCCCTACCTTATTGAGCACAGGTTTCTTGAAAATGTCCTTGGATAGACACTCACCCAGTGGAGTACAAATGAGAGAGTTCCCCTTGTGGTGCTACTTTTTCCCTTAGTTTTAAGAAAGTATTTTAAAATTTAAATCTTTATCCACCTTGAATTTAGTTTTAACTGAGGAAATAGAACTCAAACTAGATAATATTCTCCACTATATTAAAATGCAAAGGGAAAAAAAATCTGCAACCAGAAGAAATTCTTAAAAATCCCCAAACCAATTGACCAAATAGTGAATATTTGCAACATTATTGGAGACAAATAGCTCTTTGAAACCATGTAGATAATTCCTACATGTTAATACAGAAAGGATGTAAGGGAAACCAATTAACGTATGGTAAAGTAGACATCCACGAACAGTATACCAATATTAAATGAAAATATTTACTTCATTTAAGTAGGTGACAAAATGCTAAAATTTGTATACTGTAAGAAAATGAAAAAAAACTACAATGATATAGCATTTACTTTCAGCTCAGGTTCGCAATAATAAACAAAATTCTGTTAATACACTTTGGAGAATATGCAGAGTATGAGGCTCTCTCACGTATTTGGGAGGATTCTAAACTGGTACATCACCTGTGGCAGACATATTTATGATCTCTGTCTCTGGGAAATTGGGCCCTTGAGTAATCTGCTTGAGTGTGGATATAACCTGTCACAACCTTCTAACTAAGAGAATGCAACAATAGATGGGACACACTTGATAATGTGTATGTGATTATACTACATGAGATGTAACTGCCTTTGTGCTGAGATTCTTATGCCTGCTTGTTTGCATTAGACAGATCGTCATGTGTATGTGGGGTGGCGTGGTTCACAATATAAAACGCTGAGGATAACTTTCAACCAACTCTGCAAAAAAATTAGTCTCACAGTCCTTAGATGCAAGGTTCACAGTCCTTAGGTGCAAGAATTCTGCCCACAAAACTGGTGATCTTGGGAGAGGATCCTTTCCCAATTGGGCTTTCAGATGAGATTCTAGCCTCAGCTGACAACCCAGCTGCAGCCTTGTAAAACTAAGTCAGGTCTGGATTGCTGTTGCATAGAGGCAGTGAGAAAATAAATGCATACAGTTTTAAAATCATAAGTTTGTGATTTTTTGGTATGCAGCAATAAAAATCTAATAAACCATCTATGGAGATAAATTCAATGATATTTATAAAAAGAAATATTAATAAACTATTTGAACCAATAATGTCTGCTTATGGAATGTGTCTTCTAGTTGTAGTATAGATATGTGCAAAGATATATGTGCAAAATGATTCACTGTGGTAAGTTTTTTAACAGTAGCATGGGCCGGGTGCAGTGGCTCATGCCTATAATCCGAGCACCCTGGGAGGCCAAGGTGGGTGGATCTTCTGAGGTGAGGAGTTCAAGACCAGCTTGGCCAGCCCTGTCTCTACCAAAAATACAAAAATTAGCTGGGCATGGTAGCACACACCTGTAATCCCAGCTACTCAGGAGGCTGAGGCAGGAGAAATTGCTCCAGTCCAGGAGCAGAGGTTGCGGAGAGCCGAGATAGTGCCACTGCACTCCAGCCTGGCTGACAGAACGAGATTCTGTCTTAAATAAATGAATAAATAAATAAACAAATAAACAACAGTAGCATGGAAAAAAGTCCTCCATACCCATTAATAAGCATCTAGTCATATGTGGATAGATTATAAACATATGACTAGATGCTTATTATAGGAACATTATAAACAATAAGGATAGTATATTTAAAACAATCTCCAAGATGATCTTTTGGTGAAAAATTGTTTGCAGAATAGTGTGTATGAGTATGCTGACATCCGTAAAATGGCAAAATAATACACAGAATTAAATTTGTATATATGTAGATTATATCTAGAAAAAATACTTTTAATTGCAAAAACTGCAATAACTTTTGCAGCAACCTAATACATAGAATTGGTAAACTGGGTTGCTTCTTTGAAAGGGTATGAGAGACTGGAGGATAAGGCTTAGAAAACAGTTTTTATTTTTATTTTTTGTATCATTTAGACTTTTTTAAAATTATGCATGTGAATTTCATTCTCAAATTATTGTTTTTAAATGATATGAACTAGAAATATATTTTACAAAATAATGATCTTAAACTTCTTCAAAAAACTATAGCTAACTAATGTTTTCTAGATTGTACGACTGTAAGGATAGTAAATGATTTGACGGTTAATGTATTTCTGAAATTCTTGATGTTGTCAATATTGTTTCATTTACTTTTTATGTATGTGCTGCATTATTTATTTACTCAACAAATAAATATTTGAGTGTTTGCAAGATGTTCTGCTACTCTAGGTCCTGTGAGAAATTCATACATAAATAAAATAAAGTCCCTAGTCCCAGGACTTTATATCTAGCAAGGGACATTAGAGCAGTAACAAGTAACTATAATCAAGAAAATATGTGGATGGAAACATAAATGAAACATGAGAGGTTTGTAGGCTTTTATAGAAACTTTTGTCTCCTTTCCAGTGTGTTTTAGACCCAGGAAGGAGAATAGATTGAATCTGATGCTAAAGTATAGATGAAATATCAAACATTTAGATACATTAAAAAGACATTTCAAACAGATGGGATGAGTCAAGCCACAGGTCTGTGGGAAACTGTCAGACATTCCTGGGAAAATGGCACA
Source organism: Leontopithecus rosalia (assembly GCA_028533165.1). Taxonomy (NCBI): domain Eukaryota; kingdom Metazoa; phylum Chordata; class Mammalia; order Primates; family Cebidae; genus Leontopithecus; species Leontopithecus rosalia. Next base: position 11,708,191 of record CM052649.1, read on the forward strand.
TGGGCTTTCTGGCTTGAAAGCAGAGTTCTTGTAGATGTTCTTGCAGTGAAAAGCAGGAATAATGGCAAGTAAGAACTTTTTAGTAATGACTTGTGAGGTTCCCTGAAAGTAAGAAACTTTGTTCAATGTAAAGAAATGATGAGCAATATAAGATTTCCGAGCAGAGTAATAGAATAATCAGCACTGTGAATCAGCAATATTATTCTGACAGCAGTGTTGAGGAGGCTTAGAATGAGATCAATTTCGGTTCCCTTGAATTTTTTTTTTGTTGTTATATGTGACTTAAAATTGCAGCAATCATATGAAAACATCAAAGTGTTGAGGGAAGAGACCCTTAATCACCCTTAAGTATCTAAGGGCATCCCCTCCTTGACTTCTACACTGCATTTCAACAGAAGAAGTAAAGGCTGGCAGATGGGCGCAACCTTAATCGCCCTCCTGTAGATTGCAGGCATGGTGTGGAGAAATCTTTCCGGAAGGCATTGTTTTTACTTAAACATGATGAAACGCCCACCTAAGTCACTATACCCCATGTCTACTCCTAAGCCCAAGACCCTTTCACATGTAATTTCTAGAGTTGTAAGCCTTTAAAAGGTGAGGGACTTTCTCTGTGAGCTGGAGCTTGGCTATTGCCACAGCTATGCTGCCTTGCTCCAGGCGGAATAAATTACCTTTTCCTTCCCAGTCTGGTGTTTGAGAGGTTTGTTTCTTGCAGCCGGTCCTGCTTCAGTGTAACTAAGTAGTGTTGAGTTACTCTAGCTGAAGATTTTGGAATAGATATGATTTTCAGAAAAGGGGGGGCAGAGGAAAATAACATTTGTGATCAATGAATCAATCAATCATTCATTTGTTGAATAAGTGAATAATGCAGCAAGTACATAGAAAGAAAAAACATAGGGACCAATTAATTACATTTGTCAAACATAATCTGAGGGACAAAATGAGTCATAAAAGCCTCTGGGGAAGAACCTGAATCTTACAGCATTAAAGCAAGGTGAGGAATTCACAAAGAAACACTCACTTGTCATAATGAATTAAATTAGGTATGTATGTGAACAAAAACATATATTTCTGAAATAATACCACAATTTTAGCAATAGGAAAGCTTCTATTAGGTTAGTTTTTTAGTGATCAGTTTCCTATATTAGGCTAGAAAATATCTAACATCAATTCAATTTTATGTTTAATATTATTTCAGCACAAAGTTCACAACGTATAAGCACATCTCTCTTTAGGGATATGTAGGCAAATGCATTTTTTTAAAAAAAATTCCAAATGTAAGACTACATGGTAGTCCCAGCAAAACTGCCTTGCAGGGCTGAATTTTCTATTTCGTAATTCTAAATACAAATATAAATTACTCGAATAGTTTATCAATCACATTATGAGAGAAATAAAGTAAAGAATTATCAATAGTTAGATAATTTTACAGCTTCTTTTAACAGTAAAGGGAAAAAGGAAAAGATTAAAAAGAATCCCTCAGCAGTCTTCGTTAATATTCAAATACATTACAATTGAACTTCCAATGAATTTAGTACATTCATTTGCATGTCAAGTTTTCACAGCATGAGATAACTTATTTTTTAACAAAAGATAAGCTGTACTTCAACCTCTATTACTGTTATCACTGTGTCCTATCATAGTGCCAACGTTTTTCTCTCAAGGAAAAATGCCACTGTACTCGTTTCCTTTTATAAATTATTTCCTGTCCAATCAGCTTTGCAATCAGTCTAAATTCCTACTGTGCGAAAGAAAATCTGGTAGGTACTTATTTAGGAAAAAAGAGTGTAGACAGCATATTTTAATGTGAAACACTCTGATGGGTGCTGGAAATACTGTGTTGTAGAAAGCAGACATAGTTTCTGCCTCAGAGAAATTAGGGTGTTTTTTTGGTAGACAGACATTTTGCAAATAAATCCTGACAAACTGTTGAAAATGGGTTTTTAATGTTGGGAAAAATCCACACCGAGACAACGGATCACTTAGCAAAGCTAGTTTTACTTCCTGCAGGAAGGGTGCAACTCAGGCAATCTTGCCCTGAGAGCGCATCTGAACAAAGGAGACAGGGACATTTAGAGCTTTCATAACCCGACACAATCACCCTGCTGCTGTGTCCAGTTTCCATTGGCTGGAATGGGACCTCACATTCTATGCTTGACCCAATTGGCTAAAAACTTGGAAATTTTCTAAAAAAGTAAAGGCAGAGGAGAACAAAGGAAAAGAGGAAGTAACTTGAGGGGTGCTTAGACAAGCCATAACATTTCCAAATAAGGAAGGAGAATAAGCTACGATCTAAGACTTGCCTGGGCTTGTCCAGGCACCTCAGGGCAAATATCTAGGTTAAAGTGTAAGAACTAGAAACACGGGATGCACTTATTTCTTTATTATGACTAACAGTTACTTCAAGATTATTAGCAAAGGCTTTAAAGCGAATTAACCTTTGAAGAAACTATTATTTATTTGTAATGAACCAAGAGGAAAGCTTTGAAGAGGAACCTTTTATTTATTCTTATTTACTATGCAAACTAAGGGCTGTGAGAATTAACAGATAACCTGACTAGTAAAGAATACTAGCAAGGAGTAGAGCAGTACCAAGGTAAGAACCATTCCTGATCTCAACTGTAACATCAACTGTCGGAAATACGTTTAGAAGAAGAATTGTTTAAAATAAATGTTAGTGTCATTTAGAGATGGAGAAAATACAAGAGAAGATATTTGTGGTGGCAGATGTTTTATGAAAAATTATCTCAGTAGCCTGCCAAGTATAGCATTAAGCAATCTATTTTAGACATTATGAAATATAAATGTTCCTGGACCATTTAGATTATGACACTAATGTTACATGCCTTCTTTAATTCATTCATGACACACAAAGCCAAACAAGGAGAAAAAGATGTGGTGAGTTAACAACTTTATGATAGGGTACAAGAGGAAAGAAGGACTATGCTATGGAAGTCCTGTGTTTTGCAATGTTTATAGGTCCTATAACTCAGAGATGCACCAATCTCCACTGGTGGGGTAATTATAAGGAGAAAACTGAGGTTAAACTAGGGAATTCAGCAATCAAATTGTGCCTGGAACCAACCAATGCTATTTTGATCAATTATGTTGACCATGGCTGTTGCTTACCAATAAGCTTGATGAATAGCTCTAAGTTTCATATGAGTTTCTTGGCAGAGTATGGGGCCAAACTAGGACTATCATGCCGTCAAAGAGTGGGCAATGTGGGGATGACATAGCTGTTTCTCTGGAGTTGGCATGATCCAGAACTCAGAATTGGGCCTTTTCATCCTTTCTGTCTATAAGTAACACTTGCATTTGTCCCACCAATGTTTATTCAATCACATATTCCATTTATCCTATGTACTTTTAACCTGTCTTAGAGATTACTAAGTTGCTGTTCATACCTATTGTATTTTATAAATTCATCCTGTGTCTCATAAGATGCTTACTTGCTTACTCTCTCTGTAATTAGCATGTCTTATAAATTTGCCTACATCTCAAAAATGGCTATAGTTAGCCATTTTTATGAGTTCTGTTCGTTTTTCTTTTTTAAAAACATAGTAGTATTTTTTCAGAAATAGAACAAAAATCTGTTTCAGTGGGAAAAGAATATTAGGTTAATTTGGGATGTTTCATTTTAATGTATCCATGTGAAAATTCAGGGTAAGCTGGTGGGCTTATGAGTAGTTTAAGAGGAAGACCTAAATAAGGATGCCATACTTGAGGGAAAAAATCGGAGACATGGGGATTAATATGAAATCCCAGGAAGAGAATGTAGAGAGAGAGATAAAGTAGCCTATGGCTAATTGCTGATGAATCCCAAGTTTTATTGTCAAATGAAAGATAAGCAATGGCTAACAAATCAGAAGAAAAATGAGGAATTTCTTTCTGTAAAGACCAGCAGAAGAAACAGAAAATGTGATCAACCTCCATGCAAGGAAAGTGGTCACTTCTGGCAAATGAGTAGACAATGGGTAATAATGAGGCTCCAATAGTGTCCATTAGTTTCATTGTCATGACATTCATGTTTATGTCTGAGTAAAGCTCTGTAGCATAATGGCAAGGGAGAGGAGACCCAGTGAAGACTCCCAATCAATAAATGTGTGGTGACAAAGAGGAAACAGCAGCTACTGTACAGGACTCTTGCAAAAAGTAGAAAATAAAAGAAATACCTAGAGGAGTATGTGGGATTCACAGAAAAAAAAAATTTTTAACATGAGAGACTAAGGAAGGTTTAGAAAATGTGAAGGCAAGATATGGGAAAACTGAAGACAGATGGCAGAGCTGGCTTTTTGTAGTAGATGGACAAAATGTTATTCCATTGACATATAGAGTTAGAAAGAAAAGAGGGGGCTGCTGTACTTCAGTATTTATATTTACTAATGGAAAGTTGAGAAAATTACAATCTGGTGATTTATGTTTTCTCTGAAGTAGAATCCCAATTTAAAAAATATATGCCTCTAAGTGTGTTGAGGATCCTGGCAGCTTAGGAACTATAATTTAGGTCTTACCAATTATCCCAATTGTGTGAATTTTTTTTAATTGTGCAGTCCTATCAGGTACAAGCAAAGGTAGATTAGTGGCTTGTCTAGAATGGGAATATAGCCAGCAGATGACATGAAGACAGATGAATGATAATTTAGATTATTCTCAATAGAGTGATTGAAATAATAGACTTTGGAATCTAAGATAAAAAATGAAGAAAAACTGGCTGATATTCAGAAAAACTATATAGATAATTGGCTGGTGGTCTTAAATATTTCAAACCCAAAATAGTTTTATATGATGACAAATTTCAGGAAGGGACTATAAATAGACACTGAGTTGAGTGAAGTAGACATTAGAAATTAGGATGATTTGAAAATGAGAAGTCAACATGCTGGGAGTCATTCAGGTGAACAGAGAATTCATGCCGAATACAGCATGCATTGTAGTGGAGGTGAATTTTTAAATGTCAGAACCTTGAATTCTTTAGAATTACTGATTAGTTCATGATGTAACATACTTTTAAAATGTTGCTCCTTTTTATGTGCGAATACCGTGTTGTGTTTTTTAACATTTATTTCATAAGTGGCATTTGTTGGATGTTGTATATAATTGGTGTGTGATTTATTTTTCTGTGGGGATGTCTAGTGTTAGATTTATATTGGCTTTATGAAATGATTCGGAAAGGTTTGCTTTCTCTCTTCTAGAGACTTCATGTGAAAATGGTCCTATTTCTTCCTTAGATGATTGACAATTGAAACTATATAGGCCTGGAGCTTTATTTGTAAGATATTTTTAAAAATGAAATTTAAAATATTTATAAGGTTATTCTGATTGTTCCATCTTCTGTCTGTTGTGGTAAATTATGTTTTTAAATAATATTTGCTCATTTCTCTAGGTTGTCCAGTTTGTTATTATAAAGTTGTTCATTATTATCTTTTTCAGGTCTATTTGATCTATGGTAATAATCCCTTTTCATATTTAATATTTATAATTCTGTCTCTCAATTAGTCTAGCTAGGGTTTTAATTTTTTCATCTTCTTTTTTTCTGAGATGGAGTTTTGCTCTTGTTACCCAGGCTGGAGTGCAATGGCGCGATCTCGGCTCACCGCAACCTCTGCCTCCTGGGTTCAGGCAATTCTCCTGCCTCAGCCTCCTGAGTAGCTGGGACTACAGGCACGCACCACCATACCCAGCTAATTTTTTGTATTTTTAGTAGAGATGGGGTTTCACCATGCTGACCAGGATGGTCTCGATCTCTTGACCTCGTGATCCACCTGCCTCGGCCTCCCAAAGTGCTGGGATTACAGGCTTGAGCCACCACGTCCAGCAATTTTTTCATCTTTTGAAATAATCTGTTTTTTATTTTCACACAGGTCTGGCTGCCCACTTTCTCCTTAGCGAATTTAACGGAAACGAATAGGACAGATTTTAGCAAGTGAAATGGGTCTGATACACTCACTGCTCTGACGTTTGCTCCTGGCTGGTTTGCCAAAGATGTAACAGGGTGGGGAGGGAGCAGAGGTGTCCCGAAGATGCTTCCTGTTCTCTTCCCCGAAGTGACAAGGTTCTTGACCTCTCTCACCCCAGGAATGGGGAAGGGGTCCTGGAGGGGTGCTGAGCTTACCTTTGGAATAAATATCACAGACCCAAAGAGTTTAGCAGAAAGTAACTTATTAGGCAGAGAGAAAGAGAGAGGAGAGAGAGCTCCCATGCTGCCATGGAAAGGGATCCAAGGGAGGAATCCTTTAGGTAAGGAGCAGTGGGTTTTTAACCTTGTCGTTATTTCTGCCCCATTCATGTTCTGGTCCAATGAAAGGAGTTTTTTTAAACTTCCTCTGGAGTGATCGATCTTTGACTCTGATACTGGATTGGTTGCTAGGTCCTCAACAGAGGCCCTTCCTCCCAAAGCTTTTCACGAAGAAGCACACCTGGAATTTCTACCTGTCCCGTGCGCGGGAAAGTCAGACAAAGAACTTTACGTTTCTGGATGTGGATGTGGATGTGGATGGAGGTGTGGCACTAGACAATTCCTGCCTTTGAAACCATGCCCCTTGTGGACTCGGTTTTCCTTAACACAGTCCTTCAGTATCACTTTTCCTCAGACTGCAGATTTTGGCTTACTATTATGGTGCAAACCTGCTGGCATCAAATTTTCTTAGTTTTGTTTTATCTGGAAAGACCTTTATTTTCCTTCAATCATTAAGAATATTCATGCTAGCTAGAGACTATGGGTCAACAACACTATTTTGCCTTTTGGTGCTTGCAGATATTATATTGTCTTCTGATTTCCAAAATATCTTTGAAGAAACTGGCAGTCGCTTAAATCTTTTTTTGCCCTTATAAAAACTGAAAACGTAACAGGGCATTAGTTAAGAATAAATTAAGATAAAAATTCGTATTGTTTATTCTTGTTGATCTCATACTATTAAGACATAACTAAACATAGTGGCATGAGAGTATTACTTTAAAAACCTAGTTTTAAATAAGTTATAAAGTCAGTATCCTGTGATTATGAGTGCATGCAAGTTTTGAGTGAACTCAGTTCACAGAACTTCCCTCATTTCTGACATCAGCTGCAGACTTCGGGGATTCTCAAGGTCACCAGTAGATTTGATAATCTTCTAGAAGAATCCACAGAACTCACTGACCACTGTTATGGTTATGCATTATAACAAGGACACAGATCAAAATCATCAAAGGGAAGAAATACATGTGGGAGATTCCAGAAGTTCCTAAACATGAAGCTCCATGTTATTCTCTCTCCATGTAGTTATGGACAGTGCTAAGTTGTCCTGCAAAGATCGGTGACAATATGTACTGAATATTGCAAACCAAGGAAGCTTTCCCAAGATTTGGTTTCCAGAGGCCTTACTGGAGCTGCGTGGTCCACTGCCCACATGGCTGACCTCAACTTTAGTCTCCATTCTAGCCCCTCTGGAGGTTGAGTGGAGAATGAATGACCAAATACCCTGCTGACACACCTACTGCTCCAGGAGCCACAGTATTCGATTTTCTGTCATGGTCCAAACACCCTAAACAAAGACATGTCTATCAGGCAAGACATTCCAGGGGCTTAGAGACCATTTCCTCAAAGCTAGGGCAAAGTTCACTCAGACTTCTATTTGGGAAAATCTAAATTCTTCACCATACAGTAGTGTGTCTTTCTCTTTCTTTTTATTTCCAATCAGTATTTATATGTTTTATGTCTGGATCAAGGATTTTAGCATCACTATGATCAACCTATATTATTAAATATTTATGAGTCAAATGTGTACTCTGTTGAAATTTGTCCTTGCTAAATTTTCAGATATGTTTATACACTATTACTAGTTGTAAAAATAAATTTATTTTTTTAAATTTTACATGTGAGAAGGGAATTTATTTAAGCAATTTGGGATACACTTAAGCAAAGATAAATTGATGAAGATGAAGTGCTTATCTGGATTGTCACAACAAGTCAAATATTCTAAAAGTGATTTAGGCAGCAGAGTGAAATGGTGAATTCTAAAATCTGTGGAAGATTAGAGTGAAACAGATGGAAAACAGTTTTTTTTATGGTTATGGGAGACCAAAGGTAAAATTAAAAATAATGATATTTCTATTAGTTACAATTTTTTTGTTTGATGATTGCTGCCAGAGTGAAAATATCAACAAATGTCATGAACTTTTCAGACATGGGCAGCTATTAAAATTCTAGAAGGTTAGACTAAATAACTGATAAAGAACTCCCATTTATAAAATTTTATTGGCTTGTTATACAGGGACAATTTTTGAAATGATGATCCAGACACCTGCTTTCAGCCTAAGGCAATACACTTAAATTGACCAAGTATTTATTAAATATATACTATATGCCTGGAAATATAGGTGTGAAATTCAAATGAGGTTTACAGATATAACGTTATATGAGTTTTTAGTTGTTGTCATTCATTAATTTTTACTAAATATTTTTGAACATTTAATGTGTGTTAAGAAATGCCAGATTTGTGAGTTTAATGATAAACAGAATGCATCTCTTGCTGTCTAAAATTTCATCTCTAAAAGGAAAAAAAACAAAAAAAAACAAACAACTAAACTCTAATGTGATGAGTATTATAACAAAATCATTATAGTAGAAGATTCTACATGAGCTCCATATATTCTGAACATAGAACTTATTTATTTCACAAGCAATTGTGTCAATGAATACAGTCTAAAAAGCCTCACAGTTCTTAGCAAATTCTACATAGTTTTATCTATACTATTTGATCCCAACTTAGCTCTACAATCAAAACATCATCATTGTCAATAATCAAAATGTGGCAAAAGTATACTAGTAGAAACCTCTTTTGTGATAGGAACAAAACAGACAAACCATAGTGAAAAGTCCACTTCATTTAATGTTTGGTAATCAATCAACATTAGTTGAATTTAACTAAATAATGCCCCTAACATTGCTAAATGATACGCTTGTTTAAATATATAATCTCTATTCAAAAACACACATACAACATGCACAGGCTTTTGTGTGTGTATAAAATGATGGTTACATTTCAGTGGATTTCATTCTGCTCCTTGAAGTCTTTCAATAACCTAAAGCCAGGAACTCCCTCACTTATTTATGTATATCTTTGTTTGCATTTAAATCTATGTAATATTTCCCTTATATTCCCTTTTCAACGCTCAGTAAGAACATCACATCAACAATAATTAATCTAAATAATAATTTTCTTTGTTAAAGGGGACATCAAGATTTAAAAAATGCTTACTTGAAAGGTGGGGTGTTGGGAAACATTTTTGCTAGACAAATCTGTCTATTTGAATTTTGCAACTGAAATGAAACAAGTATTCATCTTAAAAGTCTCTTCTAATGGATGCCATTCTTTTCTGATTAGAAACAATATATGATTAAGACCACTGTTAAAGTCCCGTATAATATTAATCAAACATCTGAAGGTGAAGTTAAAAATGTCGAGTGCAGGCTACTTCCTGTTGCTGCCCTTGTTCCTCATTGATCCCTTCCTCAACCATCACACTTGCACTAGGGAGAACTCATGGAGAATGTAAAAGGAGCCAGTAGTGAACTGAGTTTGTTTCCTCCATGAGATTCAGATACTTATAAAATGTTGAAGAGTTATTTTCTTGTTTTAATGTAAAATTTCAATTGTACAAGTGTATATTTATCTCCTATCATCATGAAGTTGCATGTATCATAAAGCTTTTTGGATACATATTTTTTTTCCTGTTCAGTAAAAGTAAAAAGCAATCTTCTGCCTATTTTATTTACACTGTACAAAATAATATAATTTTATAATACACTGAAAATAACTTAGTCATTATAATTATGATAAAATAGAAGCTTTGGTCTGAGTAGGGCTCTGTATGAATCATCAAGGAAAAATAAAAAAAGATGGTCAGGTATCTTAAATTAAAATCATATTCCCAGAGAACATTCTATTCTTTGAGTAGTATTACATTTCTTTCAGAAGTGCTATTTAGTGATGTTATTGAATTTGTCTATACTACTGAAATAGCCTCCTCATGATTTAGAGGAGCAAAAGCATGCTATGCAGAATTCTGTAGTTTATTTAATTTTTCATTTGAATCTCAGTTTATCAAAACACTCTATAATGTATATTTCTAATTGTTGAAAATGATTAAAATTTAAGGATCATGTGTATCTCACATATAGATAATGTATAATTTCAGTCTCACTGAAAAAAAAGTCTATACTTAGTGATAAATAGAAAATTATAGAAACTTTTGAGAAATGTCAGCTTTAATTGACATTTCTCAAGAGTTTCTATAATTGATTATATTATAATATAAAAAGGCTAGATGAAATAATATAATACAATATAATCAAGAAAACATAATATGATCAGAAAAATCCAGATAAGATAGACTACAAACAAATTACTTGCATATAACTAATAAAAAAAACGCATTTACAGTGCCAGCAACTATTTTAACATGATTTCTCAGTTTTAAAAATGAGATAAATTCAAGCTCACCAATAAAATATAAAGTTAAAATTTGAATTAAAAATATTGTACCCAGGTGGAAAATTAGAAGAATTAAGTACTATTTATTTAACTTATATTTAAAGGCATAGGTTAAATAGGAATCAAATAAGTGTAAATTAGTTCAACCATTGTGGAAGACAGTGTGTTGATTCCTCAAGGACCTAGAAATAGAAATTCCATTTGACCCAGCAATCCCATTACTGGGTATATATGCAAAGGACTATAAATCGTTCTACTCTAAGGACGCATGAACATGAATGTTTATTGCAGCACTGTTTACAATAACAAAGACCTGGAACCAACCCAAATGCCCATCGATGATAGACTGGACTAGGAAAATGTGGCACATATACATCATGGAATATTATGCAGCAATCAAAAATGATGAGTTTGTGTCCTTTGTAGGGACATGGATGTATCTGGAGAACATCATTCTCAGCAAATTGACACAAGAACAGAAAATGAAACGCTGTATATTCTCACTCATAGGCGGGTGATGAACAATGAGAACACATGGACACAGGGAAGGGAGTACTACACACTGGGATCTATTGGGGGAAATAGGGCAGGGACAGTGGGGAGGGAGCGGGGGAGGGATGGCATGGGGAGAAATGCCAAATGTGGGTGAAGGGGCAGAAGGCAACCAAACACACTGCCATGTGTGTACCTATGCAACTATCTTGCATGTTCTGCACACGTACCCCAAAACCTAAAATGCAATAAAAAAAGGAATCAAATAAATAGTTCCAAATAAAGAGTAAAACAAAATTAGAGCATATCCTACTTAGTTTTTAGAATTTTGCTTCACCATTAATGTAGCTAATGTCTTGGGTACCACTATTCATACAAAACATGGTTATTATGTAAGTCAGGATTTTTTTGAGAAACAGAACCAATAGGAGATATATTTATTTATCAATTATTATGAGGATTTGAATTAGGCAATTTTGGAGGCTGAGAAATCTGGTCTGCAAGCTGAAGATCTCAGAAAAGCCTGAGAAGGGTCCATGTGATGTAAATCCCAGACCAAGGCTAGAAGGAGGATGATATCCCAGCTTAACAGGCAGGCAGGAAGGGGAGGAATGTCCCCTTCCTCCACTGCTTTTTTCCATTAAGTTCCTCAAAGGATTGAATGGTGCCCACCCACATTGAGGAGGAAAATCTATTTCATTGAGTTCGCCCATCTGCATGCTAACCTCATGCAAACAGCAACACTGACATATTCAGTGATATGATTTGGCTGTGTCCCCACCCAAATCTCATCTTGAATTGTAGCTTCCGTAAACCCCATGTGTTGTTGGAGGAATCTGATGGGAGATAATTGAATCATGGGGGCAGTTTCTTCCACACTATTCTCATGGTAGTGAAGAAGTCTCATGAGATCTGATGGCCTTACAAGGGGAAACCCCTTTCACTTGTTTCTCATTTTTCTCTTGCCTGCTGCCATGTAAGACATGACTTTCACCTTCTGCCATGATTGTGAGGCTTCCCCAGGCATGTGGAACTGTAAGTCCATTAAACCTTTTTTTCTTTGTAAATTACCAGTCTCAGGTATGTCTTTATCAGCATTATGAAAACAGACTGATACACTCAAAAACAATGTTAACATGGGCACTCCATGGCCCACTCAAGGAGACACATGAATTAACCATCACAATTTGCCTTGTATCCTCAGTTTGGGAGTCATCAGCTGAATTCCTTGGGTCCATTATCTCCTTAGAAGTTAATTTATTTCATTTAAGTTTCTACCACATTCACTTTAGCAGAATGGACTTCCCTGATAATTCTTTCTAAAACATTGATCTGTCTCTTACTCTGTTTTATTTTTTAAAAGTAAAGCACTTATAACTACCTTGCACAGTATGTCTAAGTTTGCCTATTTAGCCATTGTCTGTCTCCCTCCATTGGAATATGAGCTTTCTCCGAGTAAGACTTTTTAGTTTGTTTCTTTCCTGCAGCAGCATTAGGACATCGTTCAGGTGCTCAGTAAATATCGATTGAAAGAGTGAACATATTTGTGGTTGAATGAATGATATAATATTTCTTTTCTCACCCAGGCAGTAAGCTTTTTATAATTTAAGGACCACATTTAATTCAAATTTTCCAAAGTAGCAACCAATATTTCTGTTACTTGTTTTTTTTCAAAGCCCAATGTTACCTGCACTCTGTAGCCACTGAGGTTTTACTGTGTCACTCAATAAAATCTCTCTCATGAGCTCAGATGCACCCTCCATCTCTATTCTACATTTCTGCAAGTGGTTGAAAGGGCGTCTTCTTTTGAGAAGTGTCCATTCATGTCCTTTGCCTACTTTTTAATTGAGTTGTTTGCCTTTTTCTTGCAAATTTGTTTAAGTTCCATGTAAATTCTGGATATTAGACATTTGTCAGATGGGTAGATTGCAAAATTTTTTCCCATTCTTTAGGTTGCCTATTTGCTCAGATGATAGTTTCTTTCAGCTGTGCAAAAGGTCTTTAGTTTAATTAGATCCCATTTATCAGTTTTAGCTTTTGTTGCAATTGCTTTTCTGTGGCCAACAAATATATGAAAAAAAAGCTCAAAGTCACTGATCATTAGAGAAATATAAATCAAAACCACAGTGAGATATCATCTTATGCCAATCAGAATGGTGATTATTAAAAAGTTGAGAAACCACAGATGCTGGCAAGGCTATGGAGAAATAGGAATGCCTTTACACTGTTGGTGGGAGTGTGAATTAGTTCAACCATTGTAGAATACAATGTGGTGATTCCTCCAGGATCTAAAACCAGAAATACCATTTGACTGAGCTATCCAATTACTGGGTTTATACCCAGAGAAATGTAAATAATCTATTATAAAGATACATGCACACATATTATTGCAGCCCTATTCACAATAGCAAAGACATGGAAGCAACTCAAATATCCATCAATGGTAGACTGGATAAAGAAAATATGGCACATATACACCATGGAATACTATGGAGCCATAAAAAAGAATGAGATCATGTTCTTTGCAGGGACATGGATGAAGCTGGAAGCCCTCATCCTCAGCAAACTAACACAGGAACAGAAAACCAAACACCACATGTTCTCACTCGTAAGTGGGAGCTGAACAATGAGAACACATGGACACAGGGAGGGGAACATCATACACCAGGGCCTGTTAAGGGGGTGGAGGGCAAGGGGAAAAAGAGCATCAGAACAAATAGCTAATGCATGCTGGGCTTAATACCTACGTGACGGTTGATAGGTGCAGTAAACCACCAAAGCACATGTATACCTATGTAACAAACCTGCACGTTCTACACAGGTATCTTGGAACTTAGAGTAAAAACAAACAAACAAACAAATGAAAAACAAAAACAGTGCCACTCCTTTTGTTCTTAGAATTTCCTTCCAGTGTCTCTGCAGTTTACAGCTTATTTTGCTCCTGTGTTCAATGTGTAGTGAGTTTTGAGCTCCTGAGTTTATGCCTTCTTCACTGAAGTAAATAAATACCATTTGTGTCTTACTTTGATGTAATGCTTCAGAGTTTAAATGTTTTTTGCTATTTGTTTAGCTAAAAATAATACAGTTCATTAACTGGGACATGACTCTTGTTACTCCCAGTGACAATTCTTGGAATTATCTTTAGGGAAAGACAGCTATTTGCTGACCCTAAGAGAAAACAATTTCCCTCCTGAGCTGTTTCTCAGGGAAAGTCTCTTTGCTAAGCTGGTGGATCAACTTTACAGTCACTAAAATGTCCCATGGATCATTTTCCCAAATAGGGCATGCAAGTATCCCTATAGTTATGGTTCCTGTGCCTCTTGCGATAGTCAAGCATAATTCTATTAGTAATTTAACATTTAATTCTTAGCCCCTGTCATGCATAGGCAAAATCTTTAATAATTAGAGATAGTAATGAAATAATAAAAACGAAACGTGTAAGGTATACTTAATAATTTGTTGGCTTTATGTGTTTGGCACTTTATAAATGATATCTTATTTACATTCACTAAAGTATCTGGGCAATAATAACTTTACTGATTAGATAACAAGAAATAAAAGAATTAAGTAATTCCAAAGGGCAAGCAGTCTTTAAGTGATTAATTGAATCAAATTGCTCTTCTCAGCTATGTTAATGAAACGTTCCTTCCCCTGCTCCTCAAGTTTATTCAATCAACACAAACCTAAATGCTTCACCCTTATGGGGCTCAGAAGAGATGATGTATGCAAACTGGCTACCTTGTATGAATGGGAAGCAGCATTGGCTGTGGCATTGGATTGCTTTCTCCACTGGGGGATAAAAAAGAAAAGCATTAGAACACCTGCCCATGGTTGCTTTGCTCCTTTTGAGGGATTTAGGAACAAGACTCCGATGGTTCCAAATGGATGCTTTCTATCATTCAAAGCCAATTAGAAAGTTGTGAAAAATTCCGAGCAAATCAAAACAACATGAAAACTTCAGATTGAGCTAGTAAGAAAAGTGAAAGAATTCGCTCTATTTGCCATCTAGGAACATATTTTCAGCAAAATCTTACCTTTCTTGTTTGACTTGGCAAAACTGATTACATCACAGCAAGACAGTTTTGCCAAACCAGTGCTTTGAATGACGTTACTGGGGACACGTCATCAACAAATAGATATATGTGTTTCCTTTTTTCAGACACCATAACTTTGGGCATTAGGCACTAAAATAGCATCATTTACAAAAGAATCAACAATGAGTCATTCATGATAGCAAAAAATATCTTAAATAACCTAAGGTCCAAAAATAAGGGGTAACTATGGTAACTAGATTAGTAGTTATAAATTAGCAGTTTGATCAAAATGAAAGAAATCTATATCAAGATACTTTGCGTAGCCTACAGACTGATAGGTATTCCTAGTAACCTTAAACATAATTTTTTGGCTGGGCATGGTGGATCAGTCTGTATGTAATCCCAGCACTTTGGGAGGCTGAGGTGGGTGTATTGCCTGAAGTCAGGAGTTCGAGACCAGCCTGGCCAACATGGTGAAACCCCATCTCCACTTAAAATTCAAAATTAGCTGGGTATGGTGGCACATACCTGTAGTCCCAGCTATTTGGGAGGCTAAGTCAGGAAATTTGCTTGACCTGGGAGGCAGAGGCTGCCATGAGCTGAGATTGCACCACTGTATCCAGCCTGGGCAAGACAGAGAGAGATTCTGTCTCAAAAATAAACGAATAAATAAATAAAAATAATAACAATTTTTCAAGAGTTTAAATAATTTACTTCTTTACATTTATAACATTAACAAGTATATCTGTGTGTTTGGTCTTATAATTATTTTTATCCTTACCAAGATAATCCACTGGAAAGTGAATATTCCTGGGTCACACATAATTGGAGCCAGATCAACTGACCATGTTTAAGGGATAGGTCTTGATTTGTAACCTATGGTCCAATATCTAACTGTGGTAAGTATAGGCAATTCCAGTTTATATCCAGAGACTTAATCTCTGAAAGAACACAATTGTGAAGAATATAGAGCATGAGTGTTGTTTACGTAAGCGACGTATTAATGATACGTCTAACAAATACTGTTACTCTCTAGGAAGAGAAGTCTGAGAACTCAGTTTCACATGAATTTAACCAAAGAAAGACAATCACATCACTCAATCTGTACTATTTGGTGTATGTAGAAAAACTCATAGTAGCAATGTCTCTTCAGAGAATCATCAGAACCACCTTCTCATCACTGTGAAATAATGAGATGACAGTGAAGGCAGCTGCTACATCATAGAGAACAAGAGCGTGTGGTCACTGAGCAATATGAAGAGTGAGACAAAGGTCAATTCTAGGAGAAAGGAAGAGGTCTAGTGTCTGCCAGGATCATGGAGGGCGGGCAGTAAAAGAATGCACAATTTTAGTTCAGTGGATTGTAGCTATTAGAAATGTTCTGTATCTTCTGTGGTACTTGCATAACAGTTGAACATGGCCACAGAGGATACACTACATTCTGATTGAATTGATTTGGACTCTTGACCTAAACATTCTGAGCGGAGGATTCAAATTGTTTCAAACCTTTCTACAGTGCCTTAAATCAGCTTCAGTACTGCAAGGAGTCAGTAAAATGATGAGCGGACCAACACAATTTGAAAGAAAATGTGGTATGTACTTTCATTCAAAGAAATACTATGCACCTATTAACAATGATGAGGTAGAAGACATGAATTTAAGAATGACAGCAACTAGAGGCCAGGCGTTGTGGCTCACACCTGAAATCCAAGCACTTTGGGAGGCTGAGGCAGGGGAATCACCTGATATTGGGAGCTCGAGACCAACCTGAGCAACATGGAGAAACCCCATGTCTACTAAAAATACAAAATTAGCTAATCATGGTGGTGCATGGCTGTAGTCCCAGCTACTCGGGAGGCTGAGGCAGGATAATTGCTTGAACCCAGGAGGCGGAGGGTACAGTGAGCTGAGATTTCGCCATGGCACTCCAGCCTGGTCAACAAGAGCAAGACTCTGTCTCAAAAAAAAAAAAAAAAAAAGAATGACAGCAATATAAGGCATAAATTATTATTATATCTAAAAAGTAGAATATGAGAGAGTGTGAACTGTGATAGTTTTGGTTTATTTGTATATTTTATGTTCACATTTAACATCAGAAGACATGCTCCGAAAGTGTGGCCACAGAGCTTTCTGTATTGGAAGATCACATGTTCTTTTTACTTTATTTTTTGTTCGTATACATTTTCCAATGTTTTTACAATGTGCATTTATTACATAAATCAGAAGAAAATAGTAACACTACCAACAACAAAAACAATTAGTTCTTTTGTTTCTGTTTTTAGTCTTCTGGTGTAGCATCTCCAAGAGAGGAAATGCACTCTTTCCTCCTTAACAGGTCACTCTCCTTAACAGCAAGGTGTCATTTGTGTCAGCAGCTAAGTGAGGCCTAATGTAGTTATTTCAAACTAATGCATGAAAATAGCAGCCTTTCTCTCCTACCTTTTTCTTCTTCAATTATACTCCTCAAGCTTGGTGCTACTCACCTCCCCTTTCATCCTCCTCACCCTCCTGTGAGTCACATAAACCAATTCATGATGTTAGTAATATTCAGTACTCCCTAAACAAAAAAGGGTCCAAGAAGCTCCAGTAATCAGCAGACACTCTCCTGTTTTTGCCTGGGAGTGCAACCTTCACATGAGAAGGATTACACATGAGAAGGATTATAAAAGATTAGCAGCATTTATGTGGCTTTGGGGGTGCTATGCAGGGCCTGTCATAAGAAGAAAGAATCCAGCACTTTAATTAATAATAAAGATGATGGAATGTTTTAAGAAATATTTAATTTCTCTTATGAGAAAACAAGTGTAATTAAGAAGCCCAGCTAAAGTGGAATAAAAGTGAGATTCCCTGTAGGCTAAAAAAAAATGTAGATGCAGAGATAATGCATTGGGTTTTCTGATTTCTTCAAATTAAATTCATGTGGTTTATATCCTTCATGAACCAAGTATTTTTTTTTAAGTGAGAGTAAAACTCCCAAGTTTAGAAAGAAACTAATGTTTTGTATTTTCTTACTGACACTGTAATATTTTCTTCTGAATAAATGACAAGTCATTGTTTTATTAAAACATGAATGCTTTTAAACTGAATCTGCTTCAGATGAGACAAACAATGTCATTTTTTTCTCTAAAACTCTATGCTTATATAAATCTTTGCTTTCTTTGATTTTTATTAATGGAGGCATTTCTTGATATAAAATTTCCTTAGTTAGGTAGTGGTAGCATTGTAGTGTCCTGAGAATCCCACCTGAGATTTTAGCAAAGCTGTGGAGAAGGTTCCCACCTTGGGGAAGAAGTAGAGAGACCATCCTTTACAGCACTGTAGGACCCTCTGGCTTTCCCTGTCTATCCAAGCATTAGATTAAATTTGAGTTCATGGGAGACATGCTTTTATTAAAGTGCTATATGATATCTCATGTTGCACCCTTGTGAAATTCATGTGTTCTTATTTAGTTTTAATTTTCAAAGTAATTTCATTAATGTATTGGATAATTAAACTATGTAGATAACACAGAATAGTGGACAATCCCCCAAATACAATCATGGCTTCCATTTAATAAGTTGGATGTAGGTCTCTGAAGTACATCTAATTTAATCTTTGTGTCCATTTCATAGATGAATGAAATAAGATTGGGTGAAATTAATTCACTTGCACTTTTGCACAGAAAATTGAAATCCTGTTCATATCACCCTTACTCTCTGTGAGCTGATGAATTTTATATCATGTTAAAAGTTTTTATCAGCTTAACATTTTGACATATACATTTCATAAACAGCAATGAACTCTCAGTAAAAAGGGGAAGAAAATGGAATTTGAAGACATTAATGGAAATTTAGAAAAGCTTTCCCACTTTCTAATTATTTATCCATTTCACCTCCTCTTCATGCTTGTATAAACTCTTGTTTCTCATCCACATGATAATGAATAGCAGTACTCTTAACCCCCAACAAAAGAAAAGTCTCACACACACACACACACACACACACACACACACACACACGAGAGAGAGAGAGAGAGAGAGAGAGAGAGAAAGATCTGTCAACTTGATGACCTACATATATACTGCTGTCTAACAAACTGTCAAGAACGAGGACAGATGGTTGAAAATATTTTTTTAAAAAAACGATTAATTTTGCTTATGAATCTTCAGTTTGGCCAAGTCTCAGCAGGGACAGCTTGTTTATGTTCTACGTCAGCTGGAATCACACTTCTAAAGATAGAACAGCCAGGATGTCTGGCAATTCAGTGTCGAATTGGGACAACTAAGTCAATCATGGCTGAGGGCGGGGAGACAGCTCCTTTCCATGTAGGCCTTTCCATAGGAGCAGCTCTACGGGCTGCTTGGGCTTCCTTGAGACTGGTGATTTGGTTTCAAGTGTATACATCCCAGGAAAGCTGGAAGAAGCTGTGTGATGCTTCATGACCAT
Organism: Leontopithecus rosalia; assembly: GCA_028533165.1. NCBI lineage: Eukaryota > Metazoa > Chordata > Mammalia > Primates > Cebidae > Leontopithecus > Leontopithecus rosalia. The sequence continues at coordinate 11,727,616 of CM052649.1, forward strand.
CCTCAGAAGTCACACATACTGTCACTTCTGCTATATATTGTAGTTATGAGAGCACTCAGATTCAAGGGGAGGAAAGTAGGGAGACACCACTCTCAAAGAAGTAAGTGTCCAAATCACTTTGTAGGTAGAATATTGTGGGCACCTTTAGAAAATATCTTCAACAACTAGTGTTGGCAATTTTCTTTATTGAGAAAGGTAATTAGTGCTTTGTGTTTGCTGCTTATGGTGATGCCAGTTGGGCAGCAGAAAGTACAAGGAAGTAAAATTAAATAACAGCTTTTGCCGCCCATTTGGGCTGAGCTTTAAATAAGGAAATGAAAGCAGCAGTTGCCAAAGATAATCTAAGATTGACTTTACGTTCATCACGAACATTCTGTTTTAAAATCAGGTTTTTCCTGGGTGCATATCTTGCTGTATGTACATTTCAAAAGCATCTAGATGAAGGTTGCAAGTTTTTATATTCCCAACAGTACATGTGTTACTTCTTTCAGGAATATGCCTGGTGGACTATATGAATGTTATTTCTGCAAACGTTTCTTAAAATCATAAATTTTCTTTCTAGGATAGCATTGATTTTAAACTGATTTCATTATGCTCCGTTTAGCACCCTGCAAACTGCCTTGCACACCTCGGTGCTTAATAATGTGATTTGGTGATGAATTACTATTAAAAAACCTTTCTGGAAGTCAAAATATTTCACTGTATTGTTTGGGTTACAGCATTTCACTAAAATATTTTATTCCTTTTATTCATTTAATAAATATTTATTGAGTGTCCCGAAGGTTACAGTTTTTAATTATAGGCTTTCGGGTAGAATAGAGGGAATCTCATAAATATATAACCATTTATTTTGAAATGATGTAAGGTCCAGGGCAGATGATATCATTTAAATCTAGTTATTCAACTTAAAAACATACAAGGCTGGCATAAAGGCCATAGACTTGGCCTTTCAGAAAAGGGGCAGTATGTTGATGTCACTTTGGAATATAAGACAATTACACAAATGGTCGGTTCAGCAAGCACTGCCCCACAAATAGCAATGTCTCCTGTAAGTACCCTCCTATCTTCGTCCCTGGGAGTCTGTTCTGTTACTCTGGTCACAGTCATATTTTCTGTGTGTATTTTTAAAATTCAAAACACATTTTTACAATTTAAAATTATTGTGATCACTTTAACTTTCTTTTTATTTATCTATGAAAAATAAACTTGGGCAGCAAACTAAGATTACTTTTGAGAGAAGCTTTTGTGTATGTATGTATTTATTTTATTTTATTTTTAAAATATGTTTTATTGAGTTTTAGGTTTTGGGGTACATGTGCAGAACACACAGGATTGTTGTATAGGTACATACATGGCAATGTGGTTTGCTGCCTTCCTCCCCATCACCTATATCTGGCATTTCTCCCCATGTTATCCCTCCCCAACTCCCCACCCCTTGCTTTCCCTCCCCTAGTTTCCCCTCACAGGGACATGGATGAACCCGGAAACCATCATTCTCAGCAAACTGACACAAGAACAGGAAATCAAGCACCGCATGTTCTCACTCATAGGCAGTTGTTGAAAAATGAGAACACATGGACACAGGGAGGGGAATATCACACACTGAGGTCTGTGGGAACCCTTGTATATTTAAAACACCACTTTCCTCACTGTTTGAAATACACATTTTCCTACATATCACATAGAGACCAATCCTGCTTAGGCCACTGAAAGTGACATGACCCTTATAAATAATTATTTCTTTAATGAGTAATTTTATAGACTGCATATCTGAATCCATGTAGAGTATCAACCTGAAAGCAATAAGGTTGCATTTCTCTAGTTATAAATTTAATATTTCAATTTTCACCATATCAGTCAGCCACTGAGTCTTTTCTCTATTTCCCAAGTCAGATATATATTTGGAACTTCTAATGATATTATAGTGTCTATGTACCCTTTCCACCAAGGGTCTTCTTTAATTTTGAAGAGGAAGGGTGTGTGGCAGGTCTACCTCTAATCTTTGTCTTTCCAGTGGCTTGCCTGTGCCCATGGCCAGTGCCCACATGCAGCAACTGGGCACATTCACATTCTGTTCCCTTTGAAGGTGGCATGCTGCCTTAGGGGTGTAGGTGGACTGCCTATTTATTTTACCTTGTCTCATATGCTAAGAAAGATCTTTATTTCTCCTACAAGCAAATACCTTTTTTCTTCAATGAAAAAAACAGTCATAAGCTATATTTAATTGCTTGTTTTCTTTTGAATTTATTGTATTAAATAAACATTATTGTACATATCTGGGCAGTGCAGGTACTGCCTTCGTACAGTTCGGCAACCTCCCTTCAATGTACATTACGTTTTTTAATGGCCTCTAAATCTTTCAGTGGGAGAACATTTACACAACTGCAGGTTAGGTGAGATTAATATTATTTTGGCTGGGTTGTAATGATTTCTCTTATTAATCCAAATATGTTATTTTTTCCAGGCAACTTACTTGAATTGCTATTCATATACAAGTAAAGTTAGAAAGTTGATTTTGTAGCGATCCACTTCAACCTAAAATGATAGGATTAGAGCCAAGATTTAATGAAACTATGGTTTCATTAATTTGCTCATAAAATGTGTTAGTTACTGAAACTTGTGTTGTTGTTGCTATGTGTTGAATTGTCCACTGCCGTAGTGAACAATCTGCATGAACTAAGTCTCCTGCCTATGATGGATAAAAGGTCTCTGGAGAACTTAATGTGGTTCAAGGAATTGTTACCAGGGTGACGATGATATCAAAGGCAAAAATGGGTGTACTGGCATTAAAGATGTAAAGAAATAGAGACCCTTTGTAAAGTTTATTCCTTGTACTTAACAAATTATCCTTATACTAAAATTCAGTTGTAGGACAGGGATTTGTTTATCCCATTCTCCCTTTTCTGAGTTCAGCTGTCCCTGTGTCTTCTCTAATTGTGTTGAGTACTGCCCATCTCTCTCTGGCAGTACGTACACAGCATCAACACACACACTGGACTCTTCACAATCATCACGGATTATTTTGCAGTAACTGGTAATAAGTATACCAGGTGTCTAAATTACTAATGATTTAGAGTATATCCCTATAAGAACTATCCCTAGAGGAACCATCCATCCCTAGAGGCACTGAGTTAAAAATAAAAATTATATTAAAATCCTTCTCTTCTCTTCAAAGAAGAGTGTGGTACAGTGTAAATTGATATTTATTTTCACACAAGCTGTTTTTGTTAAACTGCATAATATTTTCTCATAAATAGTTACAAATCTTAGGAAATAGGACTAGTCATTTTCTCTGTTTGTAAATTCTGTGTAAATAACTTACTTGGCTAATTTTTTAATGTCTAACTTTTAGACAACAATTTTGTTTCTTATTTTTCTAAAAGGTATCAAACAATCCAATAACCTGAAAATCTCCCTGCTCCTTTCAGCTTAGCTTTTGCTTCCATGTGTGAGAAAGTAACTTGTTTGTGCTGAGGGAATACTGGGGAGCAACAGTTGTTTCCTTCATTCCTGTCAAATCAATCAGTGCAATCTGTAAAAGATGCAGCCCAGTCAATTGCATCAATTAGGATTGTCGTGAAGTGTGAAGTGAGAGACAATGTTCACATTTGAACAGAAACAGTAAAAAAAAAATCATTTCAGAATGTTATGATTCCATCCTTGTATTTCTAACCTGAATTTCTAATAGAAACAACAAAACACTGCAGTCCCAGCTACTTGGGAGGCTGAGTCTGTAACACACTGTGCTTGTGCCCATGAATAGCCATGGCACTCCACCCTGGGCAGCATAGCAAGACCCTGTCTCTAAAAAGATTTTTTCAAAAAAGTATACCACAAAAGCAGAAAAAGTATAGTCAATAGCTTTGCTTTCTACCATTACAAAGTATATTTTTGACTTTTCCTAAGAAACATTAATAGGATAAAATAAGGCTACGATAGGATGAATGAATAATTTTATTCTTTGTCAGGGTTTTGCACTAATATCTCAAATCAGATATAGAACCATAGAGCAAAATGAATTTTAGCAAGAAGAGACATGTGCTTTAGAGGAGTATTATAACATCCTTGAAGTGAAATGCTTCTTCATCCTGACTGGGGAGTTGACTTTTCAGTTTAGTTTATATTTATGTTTAAAATAAAATATTAATGTTATAAATAACATTTACATTTTAGCCACAATTGCATTCCTTAATTTCATTTTATTCAAGTTGTGAAGACTGAACTTAACAATAAAAATATATTTCAACTTGACCTACAATAGTGAAAAGATTTCCTACCTGCTTCCTTTTACTTACTCTGTGCTAGGTGTGGTTTGGAGCACTTCACATGTTAACTCCTTTAATCTCAATCAGCATCGTGAGAAACTGACTATAGAAATCACTACATTAGATATGGGGAAACAGACAGAGGCTCCTTGGTCACCAAGAGAGTGGCAAAAATGGGATTTGAGTCCAGGCAGCCCCATTCTGGAATCCCTGTTTAATGCTAAATAAGGCCATCTCTTAGGGTGCAGAATAATTAGAGCTACAATTTTGTACTTTTCATTACTTGGCCAGAAAATGTAATTTCTCTGCAATAGTTCACTTAATCCTCACAGCAGACCTGCAAGATAAGGAAATTAACTTTCCTCAAAGAAAAAAATGTTGGTTCAGAATGCCGCATGACTTTCCCACTTGCTCCAAATTATGTCATCAAGTACCAGACATAGAATAGGAATTCAAGTTAAACTACCCTTAGCCCTTAGATGCTTCAATCAATTATTCCAAAAGTTTAGTTACTATAATTTCGCTTTAAAAAATTTAAAATTTAGTTACTATTATTTTTCCCTTTTTAAAAGTTACAGTGCAAGTGAAAGATTGTGAGCAGACATTAGCAAGAAGAGGATGAAGGAGAAATGGAAGCTATTGTTGCAAACCACATGAAGGGCGCCATTTTGAGTAACTGCAGATTGTTGCCAGGAACCACACCCACAAAAATGAAAGTAATGCAGTAAATTCCTATAATTTTATGTTGCCTTGGCATTGGATTTGAATGTGGTTTGACTTTCTCACATCAGAAGCAAGGCTCCGTTACCCCTGGCACAGTTTCCAGCTTTATACCATACCCAGATGGCTCAAGTTTTCAGAGAAGAAAACTTACAGGCATCTCTCCCACCCAGCAGACTGGGTTCCCCATTTTCTCTAGTCTTGAAAGATTACCCGGTAGACTGACGAGACCCTCATTTCTAAGAGGTCTGAGCCCCTGGTCACCATGACATGGATGCCAATTAGCCAATTCATCATCAGTAGCAGTTAAAGAGAAGTAAGAAAGGCTCCCATGGATCTGTCCCTAAACCTATGCCTATTTGCTTGATTGTGTTACAACCTGAATATTTCCTTCCCATGATGAGGGTCAACCACTCTTGCCATGACAGTTTCTCATTTTCTTATCTGTTATTCATAAGTCACAAAGACTCCAACTTTTTGCAACCTGGTAATGTAGTTTTCTTGTAACTTTAGGTTCAATCCTGGATAGAACATCCAGACGTACAATAGATTATGACAGGGTTCATCTAACCTGTTGGCTTGGGGAGCTTACTAGAAGTCAGCTCATGATGAACAGCTTTGCCTGTTTGGTCACTTAGTGTCCCATGATCAATGGTTCCTTTTCAACCAGGCCCTACTAGCATACCAGGTTTAGATTAGGTGTTTAACCATTTGCTGCAGCTGGTCTGGCTGATGCATCAGAAACCTATGAGACTGTGTTGTTACTTTCCCATTAGAACTTTGAATAAGTACCACATGGCATATTCTCCCACCATCAATACCTCTAAAGCATTGGTTCTAGACCAGGACAAGTTGCCACTTACGGGAAATTGGGGAATGTCTGAAGATACTTTGGATTGTTACAACTTGGGAGGACAGTGACATCACCACATAATGGGTGGAGGCCAAGAATGCCACTAACCATGTGACAATGCTCAGGCCAGCCCACCTAGGACCATAAATTAGCCAGCCTGATGTGTCAGTAGTGCCAAGGCTGAAAAACCCTGCTCTTATGCCATAGGAACTACCAGCATTTGTGGCTAAAGTGTCATTTTTACTCTGGACAAGTCAGGATTTGTGGCAGTCACCTTTGTGCTCTGGGTCCCACACAAAGCTGGTAGCCCTTCTTGCTCTCTGATTAGTGAACAATGGCAAGTACCCCCGGTTTTGGATTTGCCACTATACTAACCCTAAGTGGCCTGCCATATGCTGTGGGTCTTTCTTTGTGGTGGGAGTTGCATGAGCCAGCGGTAAACAGTCATAGGCTCTTAAAATTTTAAAAATGAGAAAAATATTTTTTATTATTTTCCTATATATTTATCTGTTTTGGCACTCTTCATTCCTTTAAATAGACCCAAATTTCCATCTGGTATCATTTTCTTTCTTCAAGAAAAGCTTCTTTTTTTTTTTTCTTTTTATTGCGTTTCAGGTTTTGGGGTACATGTGCAGAACATGTAAGATAGTTGCATAGGTACACATGTGGCAGTGTGTTTTGCTGCCTTCTGCCCCTTCAACCACATTTGGCATTTCTCCCCATGCTATCCCTCCCCGGCTCCCCCACCCGCTGTCCCCTCCCTATTTCCCCCAATAGACCCCAGGGTGTAGTGCTCCCTTCCCTGTGTCCATGTGTTCTCATTGTGCATCACCTGCCTATGAGTGAGAATATAAGGTGTTTCATTTTCTGTTCTTGTGTCAATTTGCTGAGAATGATGTTCTCCAGATTCATCCATGTCCCTACAAAGGACATGAACTCATCATTTTTGATTGCTGCATAATATTCCATGGTGTATATGTGCCACATTTTACCAGTCCAGTCTATCATCGATGGGCATTTGGGTTGGTTCCAGGTCTTTGTTATTGCAAACAGTGCTGCAATGAACATTCATGTGCATGTATCCTTATAGTAGAATGATTTATAGTCTTTTGGATATATACCCAGTAATGGGATTGCTGGGTCAAATGGAATTTCTATTTCTAGGTCCTTGAGGACTCGCCACACTGTGTTCCACAATGGTTGAACTAGTTTACACTCCCACCAGCAGTGTGAAAGTGTACCTATTTCTCCACATCCTCTCCAGCATCTGTTGTCTGCAGATTTTTTTAATGATCGCCATTCTAACTGGCGTGAGATGGTATCTCAATGTGGTTTTTGCATCTCTCTAATGACCAGTGATGATGAGCATTTTTTCATATGTTTGTTGGCCTCATGTATGTCTTCTTTTGTACAGTGTCTGCTCGTATCCTTTGCCCATTTTTGTATGGGCTTGTTTGCTTTTTTCTTGTAAATCTTTTTGAGTTCTTTGTAAATTCTGAATATCAGCCCTTTGTCAGATGGGTAAACTGCAAAATTTTTTCCCATTCTGTTGGTTCCCGATTCACTCTAGTGACTGTTTCTTTTGCCGTGCAGAAGCTGTGGAGTTTGATTAGGTCCCATTTGTCTATTTTGGCTTTTGTTCCAATGCTTTTGGTGTTTTGGTCATGAAGTCCTTGCCTACTCCTATGTCCTGAATGGTTTTGCCTAGATTTTCCTCTAGGGTTTTTATGGTGCCTGGTCTTATGTTTAAGTCTTTAATCCATCTGGAGTTAATTTTAGTGTAAGGTGTCAGGAAGGGGTCCAGTTTCTGCTTTCTGCACATGGCTATCCAGTTTTCCCAACACCATTTATTAAACAGGGAATCCTTTCCCCATTGCTTCTTTTTGTCAGGTTTATCAAAGATTGTACGGTTGTAGATATGTTGTGTTGCCTCCGATGCCTCTGTTCTATTCCATTGGTCTATATCTCTGTTTTGATACCAGTCCCATGCTGTTTTGATTACTGTAGCCTTGTAGTATAGTTTGAAGTCCAGTAGTGTGATGCCTCCCACTGTGTTCTTTTTGCTTAGAATTGACTTGGGTATGTGGGCTCTCCTTTGATTTCATATGAAATTCAAGGTGGTTTTTTCCAGTTCTGTGAAGAAAGTCAATGGTAGCTTGTTGGGGATAGCATTGATTCTGTAAATTACTTCGGGCAGTATTGCCATTTTCACGATACTGATTCTTCCTGACCAGGAACATGGAATGTTTCTCCATATGGTTCAAGTCCTGGGTTTCCTTGTTAATTTTCTGTCTGGTTGATTTGCCTAATATTGATAATGGAGTGTTAAAGTCTCCCACTATTATTGTGTGGGAGTCTAAGTCTCTTTGTAAGTCATTAAGAACTTGCCTTATATATCTGTGTGCTCCTGTAATGGGTCCATAAATATTTAGGATCATGAGCTCTTCTTGTTGTATCGATCCTTTTACCATTATGTAATGTCCTTCTTTGTCTCTTTTGATCTTTGTTGCTTTAAAGTCTATTTTATCACAGATGAGAATTGCAACTCCTGCTTTTATTTTGCTCTCCATTTGCTTGGTAAATCTTCCTCCATCCCTTTATTTTGAGCCTTTGTGTATCCTTGCATGTGAGATGGGTTTCCTGGATACAGCACACTGATGGGTTTTTGCTTTTTATCCAATTTGCCAGTCTGTGTCTTTTGATTGGTGCATTTAGCCGATTTACATTTAGGGTTAATATTGTTATGTGTGAATTTGATACTGCCATTTTGATGCTAGCTGGCTGTTTTTCCCATTAGTTGATGCAGATTCTTCATTTTCTTTATGCTCTTTAGCATTTGGTATGTTTTTGGAATGGCTGGTGCTGGTTGT
>CM052649.1:11736823-11885167 GCA_028533165.1 Leontopithecus rosalia
AGTTTTCCTTCTAACAGTCTAGCCCCTCTGCTGTAAGACTGCTGAGGTGCACTCTGGGCCCTGCTTGCCTGGGGTACACCTGTAGCAGCTGCGGAACAGTGAGGGATGCTACCAGTTTCTTCTTCTATCTTTGTCCCAGAATGATGCCCGCCAAATGTCAGTCTGATCAGTCCTTTTTGAGGTGATTCTTTGGGTATACGGTGGTCAAGGAGCTGCTTGAGGAGACGGTCTGTACTTTATAGGAGCTCAAGTGCTGAGCTGTGAGCTCCGTTGTTCATTCAGTGTTGCTAGGCGGGTACGTTTAAGTCTGTTGTGGCAGAACTCATTAAACCCCTTTTTTCCCTCAGATGCTCTGTCTTGGGGAGTTAGGGCTTTATTTGTGAGTATCCATTGTGCTGTCCTGCCCAGCTAGGAGGCAGTCTAGTCACTATTTGGCTGCCGAGGCTCCTCCCTGCTGGCGTGAGGTCTGCCCTTTTGCTGTGGGCTCTGTCCTGCTGTTTTGGGCCCCGCCCTACTGACGTAGGCTCTGCCCTGCTGACGTGGGCTCTGCCCTGTTGGCGGAGCCTCTCTGTTATGGTGGGTTGCCTCGGCAACGGCTGGCTTCGTCAGCAATGGGCGAGTACCTCAGTATGGGCGGAAGCTCACGGTAATGGTGGACGCCCCTCCCCAACTGAGCTGCACAGCCATGGGTTCAGCTGTGCCCGCAGTGAAACTCTCAACACCAAGCGTTTCAAATCGCAGTTTTGTTTGTCCCTGTGGGGGTGGGGCCCGTTGAGCCTGATCACTTGGATCCCTGCCTCCGAACCTATTTGCTTTTTTTTTAAGTTGTAGGGTTGACTCTCTCCTAGGTGTTTCAGTCACCGAATGAAAGGGCACCGGGATCTGTGTGATTTCCTGTTCAGTGACACGCTGCGCTGGGTCACGGTTCACCTCCCAGAATCTCCTGGTCTGGCTCACTGTCCAAATCCCGTTTAATCAGATGAATATGGTAATCTGCCCTCCCAAATCTCAAATTGCCAGTTTAACAAGGCGTCCAGACCCGTGCATTTTGTGCACTGTGCCGCTGTGCTGTGGCGCCTGCTGTTTGGCTGCTCTAGCGGAGACTGCTGCGCTGGCGTCCTGTGTCCCTCCTATACCTGGGCTTTGCCCCACTCTGTGGGCTATAAAGATTCGTCTGGAAATGCGGTGTGAACTAACCCTCTGCGTCTTGACTGAGAGCTGCAATCCTGAGTTGCTTCTATAGCGCCATTTTCCCCAGCTTCAAGAAAAGCTTCTTTTGATATTATCTATAGAATAAGTCTGCTGGCAATGAATTCTCTGAATTTCAGTTTATTCAAATATACTTTGAATTTACCTTGATTACGGAAGGAAACTGTTTCTGCATGTACAGTCCTAGATTAGTTTTTTCTAGCACTTTGAAGACATGATTTATTCTTTTGGCTTCAATAAATTCTGATAAAAGTCCATAGTAAACAGCATCTTTGTTTAGCTGGATATGTTTCTGTTTGTCTTTCAAATGACTTTAAGGGTTTCTCTCTTGCTCTTTTAGGAATTTAAAGTGTTTTAGGCAACTTAAAAGTTGTCTAAAGCCATTGTGGAGATCATGATGGTTATGAGGAAAAAAAAAAGTGATCCAATGATGATACTGAACTTTCAAGCCTTAAAAAAAATGCAGTTAAAGAAATATTCATACCTGCAGTGGAACTTTCCTGAGGTAAAGACAGAGTTGAATCTGAAGATCCAAGAGTCATATCACATGGCAGGAGATAAACGTGGGTGTTGATGATTCTAAGACAGGCCTGGCAACAAAGACATATGTTGTGGTTAGACGATAAGGAGTTCACATAGTTAGGGAAATATTCGTATGGCCTCAAAAATAGTGATTTCTCAAAAATAGCTTCTCATTCTGAAAAACTAAAAAGGCATGTATTCAATTTTTGACTTTTAAGTTCAGGGGTACATGTGCAGGTTTGTTACATAGGTAAACATCTTACGGGGTTTGTTGTACAGATTATTTCATCACTTTGGTATCAAGCCTAGTACCCAGTAGTTACTTTTTTCTGATCCTCTCCCTCCTCCCACCCTGTAGCCTCTGATAGGCCCCAGTGTGTGTTGTTCCCCTCTATGTGTCCATGTGCTCTCATCATTTAGCTCCCACTTATAAGTGAGAACATGTGTTATTTGGTTTTCCGTTCCTATGTTAGTTTGCTAAGGATAATGGTCTACAAATTTCCGAGGAAAAGTGCATCTAAAATGTTTTATATTCATACAAATTATCCTTCAAATATGAATTCAAAAGACATTCCCTCTCAATGTTTCATGATTTTAGGAATACTTGATAGTCAATGCTGAATATAATTATGTGATGACTGATAAAACCATGTTACATACTGTCAAAGAGAGAGCTAAGGCTAAATAATTGTATTATTATATAATCTGATGTATGTACTATAAATAATGAGAGCATGATAATTATATAAAATATAAATAATGAAAACATGATAATTATATAAATAAAATTAGTTTTGATGTAACAAAAGCTTGAACTAAGTATAAATGTAATGATTTCTCCACTTATCACAGGAGGCAGCTGGCCCCTAAGTAGTGACTAAAATTAAATTAAAGATTTTGATCTCTTGATGTTCTCTGTCAATCATTTTTAAACTCTAAAGAGATCCCCTAGTAACTAATATTTTACTTGATTAAAAATAATAGACCTTTAATTGTGAGGTGCACCATTATGTGCCATTAATGAAAAAAAGAAAAGAAACTATAAGTAAACCAGGACATATTACCAATGCACCCTTGACTGTAAGAGGCATTCTGATACCAAACTGCATAAATGTGAATAACCAGAAGTCTTTCATTGAAGGAAAAAATCCTTTTGGTGAAGAAATACTTAACTGAAGCTCAGAAATTCCTTTAGTTCTACATTAATATCTACATATCACATTTAAGTAACCTTAAGTGTACACTTCAGTGTCAGCTCTTTATTTACATTAACATTGTATAATGCTATGTATATTTATTCATTTACTCCTATATGTTAAATGTGTTATCTGTCTTTCTATCTTTCTCTCTATCCATTCATCTAGGTTCTATCTCCACATATATTTCTAGCCATAGAAAAATGTATGCCAATTGTCTATCACATAGTAAAAAAGATTGTCTTGTGTGGTTGTCTTTAATGCATATTTATGTGTGTATGATATAATTTTTGTTTCCCTTGATATTTTTTTCCTTGCCTTGAAATTTTTGTGATAGACAGCTACCAAATTTGCTAAAACATCATAATTCCTAGAAAAATTTCTATACAGGAATAACAGTATGAAAAGCCATTTCAGCATTTTTTTTCTCGGAAGGGATTATTGCCTTACGTACCGATTGCAGAGATTTGTTCTGATTTGAATAGGTGTGACCCTTGCATATCTAGTTTGGTGTCCAGATAATTTCTTTACTGCTTTTGCCTCATAATACTTTGAGATATGTGCGTGTGTGTGTGTGGACAAACGCATACTCTCTTTTTTTTTTTTATCACTGTTCTATATCTGGAAAATCACTGTGAAACAATTCTCAGAAAGCTGCAAAGAAGTAGCTGAATATAGAGTACCGTGTTTTCAGGCTGCTGAAATGCTGACGGACATTTTTATTGGTTTATCTTCTTGCTGATAGATTGATTGCTCAGTTGAGGTATATCATAAGGGTCTCTGATCCAGGTTATTCAGTCAATGTACTGCCTCAGAGAAATACCTGTCAAGTAAAGATTGATAGGTGACTTCTGTGAGTAATAATCAAACTTTGATTACAAGTAAATAAACCAATGAATAAATAATTATTGATCTACCTAATTCACTTTAAATTTCAGCCAAATCAGGAGGGACATGAGAGAGAAACAGAATTCTCATGTTGACACTTATTAAAAATGCATGCCTGGGGAAATAATTTAACTTCTCAAAACATCAGTCTTTTCATCTACAAAAATATTGTTATGAAGAACAAATGAGAACATGTATGAAAGCATTAGCAACATAATTTTTATGTGCATATATGTATATAAACATTTATTAGTAAGCACTATGTATATGAACTTCTGTCTACATTAATCAAAAACAAGATAACAGTCCCCATTAACCAAAGTATGGCAATGGGCAAGGAAAGGCAATGCATCTACCTCAGGATTGGCAGGACCATCACATAAAGCAAAGAACTGCGATGGTATTCCCACCTTGAGAAAGATAGAGTTACAGAAGGCACAGAGACTGCACTCAGTAGAAACCGGACCACGGCACTCACTCTCCTGCGGATACCATCTCCACCAGTCCTGTGCAATGTACAGCCCCAAGATGCCATGTTAGGACTGCTCAGAACTGTGGGATTCTGGCAACGTGGAGAATATGCTTACAAAACAACCAGATGAGAAATAGCATCCTCAAGATTATCTTCAAATACAAAACTTTCCTTAACATTTGCACATAACATTAACAACATGTACATAGGCAACAAGCACAAGCAATGTAATTCAGACAGAAAGGTAAAAGCTGAAAGTATTGAGGAGAAAGGGAAATAGATATATTTATAATTCACAAATAGATCATGGAAGGAATACTATCTAAAATGAAACAGTGAAACAGTTCTATGAAACAAAGCCAGAGGAATTGCATAGGAAACCTTCGCAGAAATAATGGAAAGAAAAATGAAAGAAAGCAAAGAGCTACAACTCTGAAACTTCATTCTTTCCACAAGTCTTCCCATGTATGATAAAAACATTCACAGATTTTTGTACTTGTTGACTGACTATGGCATTGTTAGACTAATATGTTAAGTTTACAGCTGGAAGATCTGGATACAAATTCTGGGCTTCACTTACATGCCATGTGAGTTTGGGGAAGTACTTAACTTCCACTGCTTCAATTTCCTCATTTGGGTATCGTTAGAAAGAGTAACTCCGTGGGTAACATTGAAGATTAATCAGCTAATGCAGTTTATTTCATGGTAAGCCCTTAATCTTAACTTTAATGTATTGTTAAACTTTAACGTTTACTAATTTGACAGTGTCTAGCCTTGTAATCAACCTTCTCAGTCATCTCATGAGTATCATTTTCATGAACAATGAACTCATTACTTTGTGTGTGTGTGTGTGTGTGTGTGTGTGTGTGTGTGTGTGTTTACCCATCGTCAAGGCATTTTTCCTTTAAGAAGGAAAATTAAATAATTACTACCGAGATTAAAATTCTTGACCAATGCCTCTTCCGGCTAAGCTAGCGTATCTGAAACCGGCTGGCTGGCTTCCTGTTGTGATCTGATCTAGAGGAGGATAACAAAAGCCCCTTTCTCAAGCTTACCTGTCTTTCAGCAGAAAAGCAACAAAAGATCCTAGAAACTGTTACCCGCAGTTTCTGCTTCAGGGAGGCGGGGACTTCCCTGAGGCCCTGCATGTGCAGTTAGGACTAAAACTCAACTTATAGTTACTTCTTGTTTATTTTAATGCTAAAAAATCATACCCAAAGGAGGAAATTTAAAATGCCAGTGCAGCATGCAATGTGTAAAAAGCATGTAAAACCACTCTCCTATGCATGATAATACCCCTCCCCATAGGAAGACCCTACAAATTAACTCCCACACTTCTTTCAGGGAGCAACCCATTCCTTTTCCTTTCTGAGTGCTGACTCTCTGGGCACAAGCTAAATAAATATTCTCTTAACTGCTGTACCTGATAGTCTTTTCTCGTGATTTATCTCCTGGGAGATTTTAAGAACCCAAGGTACCAGTAACATGTCTTTCACAGGTTCCACAAATCATTACTGACAACATGACAAAATTGTCAGGATAAGAATCTTGCACAAACCATTGTACTTCCTTATATATGTTGCTTTGTTTTCTCTATGTGCTCCTAACTCCTAATAGACAGACTGGTAACTATGGGTAGTAAATCATGTTGATTTAATTAATAAATGAAAAAATCATAAAGAACATCGTATGCAATCCTTCCATAATCAAGAATATTTTAACATATTTATTATTTTAGGCTTCTATGTATTTCTTGGGTAAAAGATTAGAAAATGATTCTTCCTATTTTTTATAATTTTATCTGGGCTCTGGGGTACATGTGCACGTCCTGCATCCAGCAGGATTGTTGCATAGGTACATACATGCCATGGTGGTTTACTGTCTCCATCCCCACTGCGGCCTCCCCCCTCCACTGCCACCCATCGCCTACAGCAGGCATTTCTCCCTGTGTTATCTGTCCCTATCCTCCCCGCCCCCCTCCTGTGTCCCTCTCCCCTCCCCTCCACCCCCCTACCTAGCCCTGTGAGTGTTGTTCCCTTCTCTGTGCCCAAGTGTTCTCATTGTTCATCACCTGCCTGTAAGTGAAACCATGCGGTGTTTGGTTTTCTGTTCTTGTGTTGGTTTGCTGAGAATGATGGTTTCTAGGATGATCCATGTTCCTACAAAGGACACAAACTCATCATTTTTTATGGCTGCATAGTATTCCATGGTGTATATGTGCCACATTTTTTTTTGTCCAGTCTATCATCAATGGGCATTTGGCTTGGTTCCAGATCTTTGCTATTGTAAACAGCACCACAGTGAACATATGTGTGCATGTGTCTTTATGATGGAATGATTTATAATCCTTTGGGTATATACCCAGTACTGGGATTGCTGGGTCAAATGGAATTTCTATTTCTAGATCTTGAGGAATCACCACATTGTCTTTCACAATGGGTGAACTAATTTACACTCCCAACAATAGTGTAAAAGTGTTCCTATTTCTCCACATCGTCTCCAGCATCCGTTATCTCCAGATTTTTAAATGATTGCTATTCTAATTGGAGTGAAGTAGTATCTCAATGTGGCTTTGATTTTCATTTCTCTAATGACCAATGATGATGAGCATTTTTTCATATGTTTGTTGGCCACATATTTGTCTTCTTTAGATAAGTGTGTGTTCATATCCTTTGCCCACTTTTGAATGGGTTTGTTTGTTTTTTTTCTTGTAAATCTGCTTTAGTTCTTTGTAGATTCTGGATATTAGTCCTTTGTCTGGTGGGCAGATTGTGAAAATTTTTTCCCATTCTGTTGGTTGCTGGTTTACTCTAATTGTTTCTTTTGCTGTGCAGAAGCTCTTAAGTTTAATTAGGACTCATTTGTCTATTTTGGTTTTTGTTGTTACTGCTTTTGATGTTTTAGTCATGAAGTCATTGCCTGTGCCTATGTCCTGAATGGTTTTGCCTAGGTTTTCTTCTAGGGTTTGTATGGTGTTAAGTTCTTATGTTTAAATCTTTAATCCATCTGGAGTTAATTTTTGTATAAGGGGTCCAGTTTCAGTTTCCTGCATATGACTATTCAGTTTTCCCAACACCATTTATTAAACAGGGAATCTTTTCCTCATTGCTTGTTTTTCACTGGTTTGTCAAACCTCAGATGATTGTAGATGTGTGGCATTCCTTCTGATGGCTCTGTTCTGTTCCATTGGTCTATATATCTGTTTGGTACCAACACCATGCTGTTTTGATTACTGTAGCCTTGTAGTATAGTTTGAAGTCAGGTAGCATGTTGCCTCCAGAGTTTATAAAGAATATGATTCTTAAAAGCATTATCGCATTATTTTTATGAAGTTCTGAAATTTGTACCATATATAGAGTTCTTAAAAATTTTCAATTAATTTAATAGTTCCTAGTAAACAGCTTTATGAATTAAACACCTTTGTAGAATATCTAACTCTATCTTTCTGAACAATCTGAACAATGCGTCAATGCTTTTTGTTTCATGTATTTATTTTTTATTTCTGTATAAAATGAGTTTCAGAACTCAACATATTTCAAAAAGTATATATATTTTAATAAATGTTTATATTTTATAAATATATATTTCAACACATCTATACTGAGGTTTTTGTTTTTCCACACATATTATGAATATTCAAGGCACATGACCATATCAGTGCAAAAATACATAAAACTTAATAGAAAAGTTTTTACTTTATTCTCTCTCCAACAGATTTTTGTATCTGACTACTAAAAGGCTGCTTTAGATTTGTTTTGAGTCATGAATTATTATTAGCATCTTGATGTTCTTTAAAATAATTAGCATGGAAAATATATTTATAAATTATGTATTTATGTAGAAAAATTTTAATGTTACAGACTGCGTATGTATATGTGCATGTGCATATGTATACCATAACAAAGTACCAGATACTTACTTATTCTGTGACCTAAAACAACAAGAGTTTATTCTTTCAAACTTCTGGAGGCTAGAAGTCTGAAATCAGGATGTTGGCAGGGCCACGCACTCCTGGATGGCTCTGGGGGAGAACCCTTCTGGCTTCTTTCAGCTCCTTTTGGAAACAAGCATTCCTTGTAATGACAAGTAACTGTGGCCAAGAGGAGGAGCTAAAACATAAGCAAGGCTGAAGTATAGGGGCGGCTCCTTGCCTTGTTTCTGCACCACTGCAGTCATATGATACATTTCTCCTCATATGTCTTTATGTCATGTCATTTTTACCTTGGTGCATGTCTGTTTCTTTGTCTGAATTTCTCCTTTTTAAAAGGACACTGATCATATTAAATTAGGGCTCACACTAATGGCCTTACTTTAACTTGATTTCCTCTGTGAAGACCCTGTTTCTAAACAAGATCCTAAGTTGAGATAGTTAGTGGGATTTAGGACTTCAAAATATTGCTTGCTGTGACACAATTCAAACCCTAACAATATATTTATTTAAATATTGAACCTTTGAGCAACTATGTCTTTCTTGTGTAAGTGAAATGACTAATCAAGAGCAAGGTAATTTTCATTTTCTAACTACATTTAACGGTTAAATAAATTTTCAGATGGGCCTAAAATTTTGAAAACATAGCTTCATTCACATTTCTTTTAAATATTAGTCATAGTTTTACTCTCTTATCAGATTTTTCTTTGAAATATGAACTGCACACAAGATTCATTTTCACACTGGATGTTTGATTATTGGCTTACCAGATGCAATTATGTATACTTTGTAAAGAAGGGACATTTTTATGCTTAAAATGGCATTGTATATGGAAGATAGTCCATTCTTAGGTGACAGTGGCCTTATGTTAATATATTCAACTTTAAAGTTCTCGGATTAGGGTGTTCAAAGGACAACATCTGCTTGTCTAGTGGTCCTACTCCCAGGGGAGGAATGGCTCCAGCATGGGATACTGTATGGTGCTGTGTCCATTACAATGAATGGTCTTCCTCGCAAAAGCCGATAATCTCATTCTGATAGCAAGGAAAACATGGGGGAGACTCTACAAAATTCCCTAACCACTATTCCTAAAAAGAAAGTCTGGGAAAGTGTCATAGCCAAGAGGCGGCTATGGAGATTCGACAGCGAGTGAAATGTGGTTTCCTGGATGGAGCCCTAAAACAGGAAAAGGACATTAGAGGAAAATTAAAGGCATTGGGATGAAACACAGACTTTGTTAATCCTATCAATATTGGTTTATTAGTTGTGACAAATGTGCCATATTAATGTAAGCTGTTAAAAACAGAAGAAGCAGTAATACACTGACATTCTCCATATTAGTGGTACAACTCTTTTATAAATCTAAAAGTTTTCTAAGGTTAGAAGTTTAGCTTTTCAAAAAAAAGAAAGGCAAACCTGACATACGGCCATATTGGGCTTCTCATGTAATGAAAGTGTTATTATATTGGCTACAGTCATTGACACGAATTATCAAAGAAAAACTATGTTGCTACTACACAAATGGGGATAAGAAAACATGTGTCTGAAATATAAGATAGGCTCTGAGATACCTCTTTGTACTCCCATGTCCTGAATTGTAATCAATAGAAAACTATCGAAACAGCAAATAATCAGCACTGAACTGCTAATGGCCTATTGTCAGCTGGACTGACCCAAATCATCTTCCATTTTTGACAGAAGAAATGGAAGATGATTTGGGTCAGTCCAGCAGACAAAAAGCCACAATCAGTGAAGGTGCTTGCAGACAACAAAGAAAATAATGCATGAAGTGTGGAAGAAAAAAGTTGGGACTAATTATAGAAATGCATATTTTAACAGTATTTTTTCCTTGTTTGGGTATGGATGTATTCATCTATACTTCAACAATTTTGTCCCTTCTATATCATATCGAATAAGTGTAACTTGTATCTTAGTATTTAGCCCAAGGCACATTAAAGGAATATACTAGAAGGGATCAAAGAAAAACTATGTTGGTACTACACAAATGGGGATAAGAAAACGTGTCTGAAATATTAGATACGCTCTGAGATACCTCTTTGTACTCCCATTTCGGCTAGAAGCCCACTGAACCTCAACAAAGGTGGATAATGTGATCATGCATCCTCTTTGGGGAGCAGTTAGTGTTCTCATTTATATGAGGAATGGTTGAAACATTGCAGGTGGAAGCATGGTTTTATTTATTTGAAGATTAAATATAATAAAAAAATATGTGCACGAATGCCAAGTTGACAAGAGGTAGACTGTTATGCCATTGTACAGTGTCAACTTGGCAAGGTTTCCCACCATTCCCTCACAGTATAGACGAGGTTAGAGAGAGCTGTGAAAAATTTAAAGGCAAAACTGAAGCAACAGTCATTGTCATCTGAAGACCACTGTGGACTGCTAGAGGAGCTATAGCTCACATACTTCCTCACTGACTGACTAGCCCATTTGTTCACCCAGGCACTCCTCTTGTAGATTCCATAGCTTAGGCGAGATGTTATGCAACTACGCAAGGTTGACATTCTCTTCTGCAGATCATTTTCACTGTCAAACTTGGAGGCAGGCAGAGACAGACACAGTTCTCCTTTGTTCTTGCAGGTTCTGATTTATTCTCATGGGTTTGAATTTTTCTATGCTCTTTCCTGATGCACATCCAGCTGTTTTTACTGAAATCATGACACTGTCTACCCCAGGCTCACCACCACGACGAGACTTCTTCATGAGTTTCCTTAATGTGTAGGGATTAACATCTATAATAAATGCCTTATTTCACATTATTCACAGTAATTTCCTTCTCCAGTCAAACAGTTATATATGTGGTTACAAAATACACAAAGAAATGTTGTGTAGGTGGGAAAAATTCTGGGTTGTTACACTTTTACAGTTGATGGGTGCACTGGAATAGAAAGTTAGGTGCTATATTCTGAAGGTTTGTGTCTCCACTTCCAAATCCATATGTTGAAATCCTAACCATCAAGGTGATAGTATTAGAAAGTGGAGGCTTTGGAAGAAGCTTAGATCATAGGGGTGGAGCCCTCATGAGTAGCATTTTTTTTTTCTTTAGAAGACAGGCCAAGGAAAGACCCCTTGCAGAGTTTGAAGGCAAACAAATGGTGTGGCCTATGGTCTGGGAAGTGAGTCCTCACCAGACATGACAACTGCTGGTACCTTGATCTCAAACTTCAGAGCAGTGGTAAATTTCTATTGCTTATAATCCAAGGTATGAGATTTTGTTATAGAAGTCCAAACAGACTAAGACTTCAGGGAACAAACAGTAAGGCCACTACTTGGAAAGGGAATTTGGAGTCTAGCCTGGTTTCTTCATGTCTACACACCAACACTGCTTGACAAAGCAGAGGTGAACAGGTATATAAGTGTAACAAATAAAGCTGCTAACAGTGGCTGGATTCAAGGGAGGGTTCCAGGAAGATAATAGCAGCATTCTGAAGGACAATGTGTACTAAGAAGTGGAGGTCAAGGTGCCAACATAGACCCCAACAAGAAGCATGGTCTTCTCACGATGGTAAGAAATAAGATCCTGTAATCAATTACATCTCTACCCACAGACAAATGAACATGGATTATAAAATTGAAAGAAAAGTAGAACAATCAAATCTCACTAATGACTTGAACAAAAGCAGTATCCTGGTTGAAGCATCAACATTAACTTATAGAATAGTTACCTAACACAGAACTAGTCAAGAACAATTCCAAAGCATTTAAAAAAAAATTAAGAAAATGTTTTTAGAGACATTGGCATCTTTTACTTCCCAGAAAGAAAAGCGTTATAAAATGAAAGCAAACATGTTGAAACTGTTAACATTAATAGCAACAAGTTAGGAATGAGAGCAACATACTGTAGAGGATGCAGAATGAAGAGACCTAGGCTATCTACAAGAGAAGTTGACTGATTTAACCGTAAAAAGTTCATTCAATACATCAAATGTGGGAGGATTAAGTGGTATCTTAAGTATTCAGAGGAAAATTTAATTTGGAATTTGACCTTCTGTCCAGATACAGTAGAATTTGTAGAAAAATACAAATAAAAATATTTTGAATCTTTAAAGTTAGAAATATTTGCCAACTAGAGGACCTCTCTCAAAGTATTATTTATGGATAAATAGTTTTAAGAAAATTTTAGGCTAAATAAATAGTACAATTTAAAATGGCAATAAAACTTAAGTATATGTTGAAGTAAATGTTGCCATCATTTAAAAATATATAAATATAAAATTCCAGGAAATCTCCCAATGGGATATGGTGGGAATAGAAAATGGGAAGAAGGTGAAAATATGTTATTTTCTTATTCAGAAAAAAAGGTATAGATATAGTTAAATTCTAGAATTTAGTTCAAAAAATAATTTAAATTAAAAGATGAAATGAAACCAGGAGAAATTGTTCAAATAACAAAAGAAAACAAATGAGGAGAAATAAAACCGAAAGCATAACCGGAAAAGCTGAACTAAGATGACAGACGTTTAAGATCAGGTGAACTAATGTAATAATAATCATGAATTGTAGATAATGTAAATACTTGACACAAGCAAGCAAACAAATAATGTGAGCAATAGACTACTTATAAGGGATGATTTTTAGAGTCAAAGAATTCAGAAGTTTGAGAATATTGAAATAGAAACACCTGATTGTATGAAGAAAAATAAAACATGTATTATAATATCTATGTCAGATGAAATTCAAAACAAAAAGCTTTTCCAAGGTAGAGAGGATACATCTGATCAAAATGGCAAAGTCTGTGATAATTGAAGAAGGTCGTTCATGAGGTCAGTAAGTAAGAGTCACATCGTGGGGAGAAAGCTGAATAGGCTTACGGACAGAGGTATCAAAGATACTGTTTTTAATTGCAAGAGTGCCTGAAAACAAGACTAACCCAGTCCTTCCTTTCTGCATGGTGAAAAACAAGAAGCTTCCAACAATTCTTGGAGAGCAGTGTCTTTAGGAGATAGCTCAATCTCAGTGAAGACGTAGCATGGTGCGAATAAACCAATATCATTTGATGGAGGTAAGTTTGCAGGTTATCTTAGAAGAGATGATTTTGGATGAAACCACTCAATAATGTAGGAAAAAAGTTGTGTAGGGAAGTACAGAGTAGAATAGGGAACCAGTCCTAGAAAGGTTTCCTCTGGGATGTGGGACATGCTGGCCTCAGAGAAATCAGATTTAAGGGTGAGGATTTCCCAGAGTTATAATAAGGCCTTTCTGTCTCTCCAAGTGACCAGGCAGCAACTACTGAGATAGAGGTCAACAGAATGCCCCTGTGGAAAAGCATGATGACAAAAGGGTGCCTCCTTGTGGAAATGAGCTGGCAATCTGCCTCCTTCAGCGGCTGGAACTCTCAAAATGACAGCAAGAGTGGGTTACTGCTTATACAGTGATCTTTACTCACTATATCTGCTTTCACAGCTATTCTTGCTATTTGCTAGTTTGCAGCAGTATCCTTTCTCTGTGGAGATGCAAGGAAATGTATGTGAGAAAAATTATGAGATTCTGCTTGTAAACATCAGTCTTTAGTGACATAAACATGAAAAGGGAGAAATTAATGCAAAAGTTGAGGGTGATTTGTTCCTTGTGCACATAGGAGGGGATGTGGCTGAATACATACACCCACATACATTCAAACATTGTTGTTCAACATTAAAAAAAATGCTCACCATGTCCTCTGAGTGTGCAGAGATGGTTAAAAGCAAACATGGCTACATATATGGAGTGGAAACAGGAGTCTGAGAGATGAGAAACTTCCCCTTAGGGAGCATCCTTATGGTTTCTCATCTAGTATAATAGTTATTAGCATAAGACCTGGAGAGAGACTGCAGGGTGAGAATCCTGGCTCTTAACATGTATTAGATTTGGGATGCCTGTATGTAAAATTAGCATACCGATGGTATCTAATTCATAAGATGTTTGTGAGAATTAGCTCAGGCAAGCTAAGAAATGTGTTTATTCTTACACTGAGCTCAGTAAATGAACTATCACTATTACTATGTTGATTAGTCTTTTTTTCCCCACTATTTGCTTTTTTTGCCAGAAGAGAAGAGAATACTCAAATATATATCCACCTGTGAAACCTTGAAAAACGGTGAAATGTTAATAGGAACTCCAATAAGGTAAATGATAGATAAATAGGAGGACAAGTAGGAAAACAGGAAGATACACGTGTTATACATGCAGACATATCTGTTAGGTATAAGGTCATCTGTGGTCTCATAGAAAGTTTGTCAGCAGAATACATTTATTTATTAAATCCACTTCTTGTCATAGATTAAACATATATATATATATATATATATATATATATATTAGTTTAATATACCCTCTGTGTGACTGCCTAACAAACAATAATAATAGAACTTTCAAAACAAATCCTTCTTGAAAATTTTACATTTATTCTGAATAAATTCAACCTTTAAAAAGTCTAGTTTTAAAAACAGTGTTGTAAATATTTTGCTTAAAGGTGTACTGAATATTTGGATTATTTTCTCACTAGAGGTAAAGATAATATGGTTATGTTTCTACCAGGGGTTATTTTTCTACCAGGCATTAGCGTATTTACTTATTTTCTGGGATGACAAATAGCAGGTATTTTTCCTTTCTCTCTGTCTCTGTGTCTTTCTTACCTCATTCCTCTTGCTCTCTCTTTGCTCTTCCTCTCTGTTTATAAATACAGAAATGTCTTAAAGATTATTGCATCTTTTTCTCAACTAGAGGAAGGGATAAGTGAGTATCTTAAGACACGTAAAAATATAGAGTATAGGCCAGACTCTGTCACCTAGGATGGAGTGCAGTGGTACAATCTCAGCTCACTGCAACCTACATCCTCCTTGTGGTACCACAAGGAGTCAGTAAATGATGAGCGGACCAACACAATTTAAAAGAAAATGTGGTATGTACTTTCATTCAAAGAAATACTATGCACCTATTAATAATGATGAGGTAGAACACATGCATTTAAGAATGACAGCAACTAGAGGCCGGACGTGGTGACTCACACCTGAAATCCCAGCACTTTGGGAGGCCAAGGCGGGCAGATCACAAGGTCTAGAGATTGAGACCATCCTGGCCAACATGGTGAAAACCCATCTCTACAAAAAAATACAAAAATTAGCCAGGCATGGCGGTGCATGCTTGTAATCCCAGCTACTCGGGAGGCTGAGGTAGGAGAATTGCTTAAACCCAGGAGGTGGAGGTTGCAGTGAGCCGAGATTGTACCACTGCACTCCATCCTAGGTGACAGAGTGAAACACTGTCTCAAGAAAAAAAATAGAAAAAAGAAAAAAAAAACTGTTGAGTACACATAATGTACTTTGACATCAACAATCAACAGCCGAGCCCACTTTATTTTTCAAACTTTATTTCAAGTGTAACAAGCATAGAGAAAAGAGAAAAATCCTAACTAACCAGCTAGATGAATTACCACAAATTGAACCCATTTATAGCCAAGACCAAGTCATTAAGTGGAACATTTTAACATTCAGAGGTCTCTCGTGTCTCCTCCTCATCACTAACGTTTCACTCTTCTAAAATCAAAAAACTATTATTGTCAAAAGAGAGTTTTACCTGTTTTACAAATTGATATAAATTGAATCAAAAAATTGGAATGATTTTGTTACTGGAAACTTTTATAAAATATTTTGAGATTATTTAATTTGTTTTATGTAGCTATCATTTTTTCTTGCAAATACCCATTAGTAAGTATTTCATTGCATTATTGATTAACATTTGGGTTGTTTCTCATGTTTGACTATTAAGAATAATTCAGTATGAACATTTTTGTACTTCTGTCTTGGTGCACACAGGCATACATACATTTTTTATTGAAAATATAAGAGTGGAATCTCTAGGCCATATCGTATGTTTATGTTGAAGTTGAACTTTATGATTGACTGACACACTCACCAACGTACACAGCCAGGGACGGTGTTCAAGTTTCTTGTTCTACACCTTACCTTGCTTGAGGCATGATGAATAACTTTTGCCTTTAATCATTCTGGAGCATGGGTAATAATAATCCTGTAGAATGCATTGATCAACTTTGTACTTAGTTATTATAGGGCATTTAGATACTAATCTTTGGTGCACTGTCTGATCATGGTTTTTTTTTGCCTTTATTTCTATTGGATTGTCTGTCTTTTACCTATTCTCTGGCCATATTTGAGTATTCTGGATATGAGTTCTTTTTCAGTTATGTGTGCTGCAAATTTTACCTGCTCTGTTTCTTACCTTTCAATTTCTTAAAGGCATTTTGTATGGAAGGGGATCTTATTTTAGGTAGTTAAATTTATCAGTATTTTTCTTTGTAGTGTTAGTATTCTTCACTTCTTCAGAAATCATTTTCAGAACTCCTAGCTAAAGCATCCAAACTGGAAAAGAAGAGGTCAAATTATTCTTGTTTCAGATGACATAATCTTATATTTGGAAGAACCTAAATACTATACCAAAACACTATCAGAACGAATAAACAAATTCAGCAACATTGCAGGATACAAGATTAGCATACAAAAGTGGTAACATTTCTTTATGCCAACAGGAAAAAGTTTAAAAAAAAATCAAGAAAGTAATTCCTTATACAGTAGCTATAAATAAAATAAGAACTTAGGAATTAACTAAGTGAAAGATCTCTACAATGAAAAGTATAAAACATCAAGGAAGGAAAAGAAGACACACAAAAATGAGCAGATACTTCATTCTTATGAACTGAAAGAATCAATATTGTTAAAATGTCCATATTACCCAAAGCAATCTACAGATTCGATGCAATCCCAATCAGAATACCAATTGCACTCTTCATGGAAATAGAAAAAATAATCCTAAAATTTATATTGAAGTGCAAAAGATCCAGAGTGGTTAAAGCTATCCACAGTAAAAAGAACACAACTGGAGGAATCACATTACATGACTTCAAATTATACTACAGAGCTACAGTAACCAAAACAGCATGGAACCGACATCAAAACAGATATAAAGACAATGGGACAGAATAGAGAAACCAGAAAAAAAATCCACACCCCTACAGAGAACTCATTTTCAACAAAGGTGCTAAGAACATACTTTGTAAAAAGGATAGTCTCTTCAAAAATGATGCTGGGAAAACTGAATATTTATATGCAGAAGAATGAAAGGAGACCTCCATCTCTTACCATATACAAAAATCAAATCAAAATGGATTAAAGATTTAAATCTGTGACATCAAACTAAGAAACCACTTCAAGTAAATATTGGGGAAACTCCCCAGAAATTGGACTGGGCAATGACTTCTTTATTAACACTTCACAAACATAGACAACCAAGGCAAAAATGGACAAATGTGATCACATCAAGTTAAAATGCCTCTGTATAGCAAAGAAAACAATCAGGTAAGTTCAACGAATGAGAGAAAATATTTTCAAGCCATCCATCTGAAAGGGATTAATAATCAGAATATATAAGAATATATAATATTAATAATCAGAATATATAATGACTCAATAGAAAAAAATGAAATAATCTGATTTAAAGATGGGCAGAAGATCTGAGTAGACATTCTTCAAAAGAAGACATTTGATTGGCAAATATGTATGTGAAAAAGAAGACATATGAATGGCAAATATGTATATAAAAAAGAAGACATATGAATAGCAAATATGTATATAAAAATATGTTCAACATCATTGATCATCAGAGAAATGCAAATCAAAACTACAATCAGATATCTCTTGCTCCAGTAAAAATGGCTTTTATCCAAAAGGCAGTCAATAACAAATACTGGTAAGAATGTAGAGAAAATGGAACCCTCATACACTGTTGGTAGCAAAGTAAATTATTACAACCACTACAGAGAAGAGTTTGGAGGGTCCTCAAAAGCTAAAATTAGTGCCAACATATGATCTAGTAATCAACTCCTAGGTATATGCCCCAGAGAAAAGAAATCAGTTTATCAAAGATATATCTTCACTCCTATGTTTGTTGCAGCACTATTCACAATAGCCATAATTCAGAAACAACTTAAGTGTCCATCAGCAGATGAAGTGGATTAAAAAAAATGTAGAACACATATACAACAGAGTACTAATCAGTCATAAAAAAGAATAAGATCTTGTAATTTGCAAGAACATGGATGGAACTGGTGGTCATTATGTTAAGTAAAATAAGCCAGGCACAGAAAGAAAAACTTTGCATGTTCTCACTTATTTGTGGGAGCTAAAAAAAAATTAAAATAATTGAACCCATGGAGTAGACAGTAGAAGAATGGTTACCAGAGCTAAGAAGGGTAGTAGTTGGGGGTAGAGGGTGAGGGAAGTGAGGATGAGTATTTTTGTTAATGGGTACAAAAATACAGTTAGATAAAATAAATAAGATCTAGTATTTTATATCACAACATGGTGACTACAGTCATCAGTAATTTATTGTACATTTAAAAATATAATAGTATAATTGAATTGTTTCTAACACAGAGTAATGATACATACTTGAGGTGTTGGCTATCCTATTTATCTTGTGATTGTATCAAAATGTCTCAAGTAGTCCATAAATATAATTAAATTTTGTGTTTTCACAAAAATTAAAAGAAGTCACTTGTTTTTTTTATCAAGACTTTACGTCCTATTCAAGCTCAACTTGTTCTATGTTATTTAAAAGTGTGTGTGTGTACAAACATTCTTTTCATTATAATGCCTTTGTCAGGGTTTCATATCAAGTGTTGCTAAGAATAAACAATATTTGCAGAGTGATTACATTTTTTTTCTTATTTCTTGAAGAGGTGTCTAAGATCCAAATGATTTATTTCTTAAATGTTTGGTCAGATCACTTACAAATTTGAATTTTATTTTATTTTTCTATAAAGTTTTGTGAGTTTTCTTTAATGTCAATTTTACTTGACTTTTCATATATATTAGCATATATCTGTTGATAAAATAGTTTTAATTTAATATCTATAGGATCTGTAGTAAATTCATTTATTCATTACTGATATTGATTCGTTGTACTATTCTTTTCTTTCAACTGATCTTGACCCATTTATGCCTGAGGTTTCAATATTTTGATTTTTTGCAATCAGACCTTGGTGATGACCTTGAGCAGTAAGACATAAATACCTCCCACATGCTTAGTGTTCCAATAATGGAACACTGGGCATAAGTTAACTAGTATTTGGCTAGTTTATTACTCTTTTAAAGAACCAATATTTGTTTTTGTTGATGTCTTTTATCTATTTTATGCTTTTCTTTTTAATTTCTTCTGTTATTCTTATTTTCTTTTTATATTAAGTAGATGTCATTTATTCTTCATTTTCTTTCAAAGTAGTATATTTAGCTCACTTTTCAGCTTTTTTGCGGCTTCAGTGTTTACATGAAAATATTGTATAAGACTATAACATGTTTAAAGTATATCTTTGCTGCCTTCTAAAAATTTCCATAACTTTATTTCAATTGTAATTTAGTTCAAAGCATATTTTCAGTCTTCATTGTGATTCATCCTTGAAACAATAGATTATTTTGAACTCTGTTTTTTAACTTTTAAATTTACAAAATTTTTCCTAGTCATGTATCCTCAGCTTTATTGTTTTGCAGTTAGACACTAGTTTAATATGTTTTAATATTTTTAATTTGATGATATTTAGTTGAGAGGATTATTCTTTTTAACTTATTGGTCT
Organism: Leontopithecus rosalia; assembly: GCA_028533165.1. NCBI lineage: Eukaryota > Metazoa > Chordata > Mammalia > Primates > Cebidae > Leontopithecus > Leontopithecus rosalia. The sequence goes on from CM052649.1 coordinate 11,756,683, forward strand.
GACTAGAAATTTGAATACAAGTTGAGTTTATTCCTTTGTCAAAGAGTAACTACCTATGTTTGTGTGAGTCTCTCTCTGGGCATTATGTTCTGTTCCATCAAACTACTTTTTGCTCTTGTTTTAATACAATGCTGTCTTGACCACCACAGCTTTATAGGAAGACTTGAATTTGAATAGTTTGAGTCATTTGGCCTTGTTTGCTTCTTTAGTATTGTGTTGGTTATTCCTGGTCTTTTGCCTTTTCATATAACATAGAGAATCAATTTATTAATACCCACAATGTTACTTGCATAGATTTTGATTAGAATCCACTGAATGTATACATCATGTTGAATAGATTGGAATCTTAATACTGAGTTTTCCTATCCGTGAACATGAAATAACTTTCCATTTATTTAGATCTTTGATTTCTTTCGTTAGAGTTTTGTAATTTCTTTCATACAGATCTGTATCTATGTTGTCAGACATACTTAAACGTTTCATTTTTGGGGGCTAATGCAAATGGTATTGTGCTTTTAGTTTCAAAGGTTTAGTTTCAAAGGTTTCAGAAGTTGAATAAGAGTGGTAAGAGGGACATTAAAGTCTTGTACTCAGCGGCATGGGGTAAGCATCCTGTTCTGCACAATTATGTTAATAATTATGTTAAGTATTTTGTATGTTATTTGTAAGTTGGAAAAGTTACCTGTATTTTTAGTTTGCTGAAAAGTTATTTTTTCATTATTAATGGATTTGAGACTTTGTCAAATTCTTTTTCTGCATGCTGATATAAATTTATTTTTTAGTCTGGTGATGTGATGGATTTCACTAACTGATTTTTAAATGTTGAACTAGACTTGAATACAGGGAATCAATCCTACTGGGTGGTGGATATAATTATTTTTGTAAATTCTAGGATGTAAATTGCTAATATTTTGTTGAGGAATTCAGCATCTATGTTCATGACAGATATGGGGCTGTAGCTTTTCTATGTTTTAATATATTTATCTGGTATTATGATAATGATAGTTTCACAAATGAGTTGGTAAGTGTTCCTTCTACTTCTGTTTTCTTGAATAAATTGTAAAAGATTGGTATTTATTTTTTAAATGTTTAGTAGAATTCTCTAATAAAACCATCTGAGCCTTGTGCTTTTTCTTTTGGAAGGTTAATCATTGATTCTTTTTCATATAGATATATGTTTATTTTTATCATATATTTTCTCCTATGTGAGATTTGACATTTTCTATCATTCAAGGAATTGGTTCTATTAATAAAATTTATCAAATTTGTAAGCCTAGAGTTAGCTGTTTATAGTATTTCTTTATCTTCTTAATGTTTATGTGATCAGAAATGATGACCTCTCTTTTGCTTCTGATAAGTGTATTTTGCATCTTCTTTCCTTGGCTAGGTTGGCTAACAGTTTATCAATTTTATAGATACTTTCCAGAAACTGGCTTTTGGTTTTGTTAATTTTCTGTATTGATTTCTCAGTTTCAATTTGATTGCTTTTTCTCTAATTTTAACTATTCTCCCTTTTCTGCGTGCTTTATTCTTATACTACTCTCTTCTTTATATAATTCCCAAGCAAGGACCTGGATTATTGATTTTTTTTATCTTCTAAGATATGCATTCATATGCACCTTCTAATATATAAATTATTTTCTCTAAGTACTGCATTTGCTGTATCACGTACACATTGAGAAGTTACAATTTCATTTGGAGTTAGTTCAAAATATATTGGTCTATCTGAAACTTCTTTCATGATCCACAGTAATTTAGACATTTTCTGTGTAATCTCCAAATATTTTGAGATTTTTTGGCTATCTTTCTTTTATTTATTTTTAGTTTAATTTCACTATAGAGAACACACTTTATGTGGTTTCTATTTTTAAAATGTATTTAATGTCTCAAAATATTGTCTAGCTCTGTGAATATTCCATGTGGGCTTGGGAAGAATGATTAATCTCTGTTGGATGAATTATTCTATAAATGGAAATTAGATCCAACTGATAAATGAGGCTGTTCAGTTCAACTATATCCTTACTGATTTTCTATCTGCTGGATCTTTCAATTATTATTGGAGGGATATTTAAGTCTCCAATATAATAGTGCATTTATCTATTTATCTTTGAAGTTGTATTCATTTTTGTCTCACTTATTTTGACATTTGTTATGAAGTGCATATACATTAAACATAGTTATGTCTTCCTAAGAACTATTTTTTTTAAAATTGTACCTTAGGTTCTGGGATACATGTGCAGATCATGCAGGATTGTTGCATAGGTATGCACATGGCAAGGTGGTTTGCTGCCTCCATCCCCCCATCACCCACATCTGGCATTTCTCCCCAGGTTATCCCTCCTCACCCTCCTACCCCCACCTCTGCTGTCCCTAGTCCCCCAACAGACCCCAGTGTGTGATGATCCCTTCCCTGTGTCCACATGTTTTCATTGTTCAACACCCACTTATGAGTGAGAACATGCGATGTCTGATTTTCTGTTCCTGTGTTAGTTTGCTGAGAATGATGGTTTCCAGAATCATTCATGTCCCTAAAAAGGACATGAACTCATTGTTTTTTTATGGCTGTGTAGTATTCCATGGTGCATCTGTGCCACACTTTCTTTAACCAGTCCATCATCAATGGACATTTGGGTTAGTTTCAAGTCTTTGCTATTGTAAACAGTGCTGTAATGAATATATGTGTGCATGTGTCTTTATAACAGAATGATTTATAATCCTTTGGGTATATACCCAGTAATGGGATTGCTGGGTCCAATGGTATTTCTATCTAGATTCTTGAGGAATCGCCACACTGTCTTCCACAATGGTTGCACTAATTTACACTCCCATGAACAGTGTAAAAAGTGTTCCTAATTCTCCACATCCTCTCCAGCATCTGTTGTCTCCAGATTTTTTAATGATCGCCATTCTAACTGGCATGAGATGGTATCTCAATGTTGTTTTGATTTGCGTTTCTCTAATGACCAGTGATGGTGAGCATTTTTTCATATGTTTTTACATTCTGTAATTTCCCTCTTTATCTCTGTTAATTCTTCTTTTTTAAAAGTCTGCTTTATGCAATATTAATATAGCTACCCCAGCTTGCTTTTGATTAGTGTTAGCATGGTAGATCTTTCTTTATCAATTTACCTTTAATCTGTTTACTTCTTTATATTAAAAAAATGTAGACAAGATAGGGCTGGGTCTTGTTTTTGTACACACTCTGACAGTCTCCATCTTTTAACTGGAGACCATTAATTTAACATTATTATTAATAATTTTGTATTAATATCTCCATCTTTATAACTTTTATATTCATTGAGCTCATTTTTCTTTTTATGCCTTCACCTTTAAAAAATACTTTTTCTAGTTTTAATTGGTCAGTTGATGATTTTATTTTCTCCCTCCTCTTATAAATATAATTTATAATTCTTGTAAGAAGTTTTTATAGTGTTGTCCTAGTGTTGGTAATATACATTTACAGCTAATCTAAGTCCACTTTAATTAACACAGACCACTTCATGGGTAGTGCAGATAACTTTGAAACATCCCAATTTCTTTCACTGGATATCTTATAACATTCACTTATTTATCTTTAGGTCAGTTAAGAATAAGAAAAACATTTTCTTTTTTTTACCTAATTTATTCCTCCTTTGTTCTCCCTTTAGTTTTTAAAGCTTTATTCAGGTATAACTGATATACAAAAAATTAACATATTTAATGCATACATGTGATAAGTGTGAATATAGGTACATACTTGATATATCATCACTACAATTAAGGTATCTTCAAACAAAGCCTTCACATTTAAAGCATTTTCTTGTGACCTTTTGTGTGTGTGTGTGTGTGTGTGTGTGTGTTTTGGTGGTGATGGTGGGAACATAACATGAGATCTATTCTTTTACTATCTTTTAAAGTGCACAATACCATGTTGCTAACTATAGGTACTATGTTGTAAAGCAGATCTATAAAACTAATTTATCTTGCATAAATTGAAACTTCATAACCACTACACAAAAATTTCCCATCCTCCCTCCTTTCTGCCTCTGACAACTCCAGTTTGATCCTCTGCTGCTATGAATTTGACTGTTTGGAGTACTTCATATAAAAAGATTCATACAGTGTTTGTCCTTCTGTGATTGTTTATTTCACTTAGCATAATGACCTCAAGGTTCATCCATGTTGTTGCTAATATCAGGATTTCCTTCTTTTTAAAGACTAATAATATTCCCTTGTATGCAAATATGTATTTTCTTTATCCAGTTATCTGCTGATGGACATTTATCCAGAGAAGATATAAATGGTCACCAGGTGTATGAAAAGATGCTCCATATTACCAGTAGTTAGGGAAATGCAGATCAAAACCACAATAAGATATCACCTCACATCTGCTAAGATGGCTATTATAAAAATAAAACCCACAAGGACATCTAGTACATCTAGTACTGGTGAGGATGTGGAGAAACTGGAACTCTCATATGGTGTCGAAGGGAATGTGAATTGATGCAGCCACTATGAAAAACAAGAGGGAGATTCCTCAGAATGTTAAAATTAGAACTGCCAGGTGATCCAGCCATCTTTTTCTGAGTATTTATCCCACATAATTGAAATCAGGGTTTTAAAGAGACGTCTACACCTCCATATTCATTGTAGTACTATTTACAAAAGCCAACATACGGTCTTTGCTTTATGCAGACTTAAGTGTTTGACATGTACCATTTTACTCTTCTCTGAAGAACTTCTTTAATATTCCGTGCAAGGCAGGGATACTGGTGACAAATTTCCACACTTCTAATTAGGCTAATAATGAACCAGGCAGAATATAATCAGAAAAATAGCAACTACTTTTTGTATTTGAAACATTATCTTTTAAAGCACTAATTTGTAAAATATATGATGGAAAATCCAGAAGCCAAATGAGTACAAGTGCTGCTACCAGAGAGAGAGCGGTGAGCCTCTGGGACCAATGGATTGGAAGGGCAAAAGCTGAGGCTGGTCTTTGGAACTCAGCAGACTGGTGAACAGAAGGTGCATGTGGGGAGCCCATGCTACTCCTGACAGAGACAAGGTTGGGGTAGAGAGGGAGGGGAAGAGACACGCTAGTTTCTCCCTCCTCCTCTCCATATTTGCTATTGCACAATTACAAAAGTCTCTGGCAAAAGACCAGGGAAACATGACCTTTCAGCAGCCAGGAATCTGTTTTACGGAGTAGCGAGTAGCGTGGGCAAAGACTGAGGAATCAACCTAAGGGCCAATGGCCTAGTGGCACTTAAGTGTTATATTTATTTATAGCTCAGATACATTGACTCCTTCAGAAAAAAGTCTTTTAGCACAGTACTATGCCAGATGCAATTCAGGTAGGTGCTGGGGGATAAAAGGACTAGGGAGATTCAGCAAATGCGTGTAAGAGTGTTGGTTTGTTGCAAAAGCTGGGAGCCTGTATTGTGTGGCTCTATATCAGGGGAATTAATTCTAGACTCTGGTCAGGGGGTTAACATGTTTTGATCCTTCCCACCCTTCCAAGGAAGTGAACTTTATACTTTCATCTACAGGTTAGTTAGGAGAAAATGAGGAAAACTGAGTGAGGAAGAAAGTCGTAAGCAGAGAGAAAACCACATGTGAATGCAAGAAGGTAAGAGAGTATAATCCACTAAGAGGTTAACAAGTAATGAAACTATGGCTAAAGTCTCTTGAGAGAATGGGAGATAATTTTTTAGGATATCAGTGGTATGCAGAGGTCAGGCTGTGAAACTCTTTGAAAGCTTTGTCAGAGTTTTGCATATTATTCTCAGATGAGTAAAGCAAAGAAAATAATGAAGTTATGACCAGATATAAATGTTCAAGAGATTTCTTTTACTGCAGGTGGTAAACTGACCACAAGTCTTCTGAAATCATTGTAGGAAGCATGGCAGGGGTGTGTGAAGAGGCAATGGCTCAGAAGAGATGATTGGAGCTTAGACTTTGGACAATGAAGTAAGAAAGATAGTCTGAATGAACTCCAGAAATATTTATTCAGAAAAATAAGCAAGGGTTAGTAATGTCTGTTTATTCAATTATTTAGCTACTCAACAGTATTTGTTGGACAATGACTATGTGAAGTGAACAAGATAGAGTGAAATGAATGAGATAAGCAGGAATTTATAGAGTAGACATGTTAAAATATGTTGCTATTATATATAATTATAAATATATGTTTTTATTTTTATGTTGCTATAAAGGCCAAATATATATCTTTTGGAAAGTGTTTTAATAGAGAATAGTAAAAGAGAGGAGATTAAGATTGTCATGTAGCATTAATGCGAATTCAAATAGATGCACATATTTCTGGAAGAACTGCATTAAATTCACCATTGAAACCATGAAAGTGGATGAAATGCCTCTGGAGAAACAGGATTCCTGAGTGAGAGAAGAGGAGGCCCTAAAAAGATTAACGTGAAAGAGGATAAATGGTTCCTCTCCTCCCGCAATGTTCCAACGTTTCAATAGCAAATCAAGACAAGATTTCAGAGAAATCTTTTCATTGTTGTCAATGAAATAAATTTAGATTCTCATTTGCTATAGTAATTTCTTCAATAACAGAAGAATGCTAGGATCATGGTGTAAAGGGTAGTGAGAACCAGGAGAAATGATCAAGTTGCAGCCGAAAGTAGACCTAGTTCAGAGTGCAAATGCCTTATTATGGATTTGAGCCAGGTCACTCTTGCTCTGGGGACTTCCACACCATCTTTTCTCTGCCCTAATCTTCCTGGGTTGGCCCAATTTTGCCTTTGGTGCTGTGTTCACTCAATGCAATCTTATGATATATGTATCCTAAGAACTGTGTTGAAATGCTCTAATGTAACAAATATGATTTTACTCCTGGACCAGATATCATAAGTTATTTTCCTTTACTTTGATGGCACTGAAAATGTTCCATTAGCCTTACTGTATTAAAACACACACACAGACACACACATGCACACACACACACGTTATTCAAAACATCAGTACTGCTATGGAGCCTGGAGAAGCAGTGTTTGACAAATATTAAATATCATCATGTATAAACTGCTGTGAAGGTAGTTTTACTTATTTTTATATTTATATTATTTACATGTATTAAAAGGAGAATGTTTTAGATCTCACATAAGAGAAATACAAAATATTGTGGAATATACAACATAGCTTTTTTTTTTCTCAAATGAAGCAATGGGGGATGTGGAAAGAAGACTGGTTCAGCTCTCTGCCTGGCAGCCCCCACTAACTGTGAACTATTGTAGGTAGCCAGACTTGTTTAACCTAATGTAATGTTGATAAGAATCCACTTTCCTCATTTAATGTAGATGAGGATCAGCTTTTTCATTTACATAACCCATAGCAGTGCTGTGAGGATGAAGAAGATGAGACATAATATACTTAAATAGTGAGGGTGATTACTACTGTATGAACAGGAACTGTTATTTCAGGCATGGTCATTTTTAACATAAAATGATATCACAACAATAAAACCCAGTTGGCCAATGTTTTATGGTTTTCTGTGCCATTAATAATATCTTGGCATATTAAGAATTATTGATATAAAAAGTGTGAGAGTATTAATTGGGGATATTGATTGAGAAAACATTGTGTGAAGAAAGCAAAATATAGTTGTTTTGTAAAAAGATCCATTTGAACATTCTGCCATTGCCTTTATCTAGTGAGCTTATCTCATTTAGATGAAATGAAAGTATGATCCAACTTTATGTAAGCAATTCATAATAATGGCTATTTTATATATTAAATAGACAATTAATAAAGAAATTTTGCAATTAGAAACAGCTGTATTTCTTTAATAGACCTTATGAAAACTTTCTAATTTCAAATGGCATGAGCCAGAGCTATTTCAGATTGGACTTTTATATGTAATAGGAAAGATGATGTTAGCTAGCTATAGATTTATTTCCTGTTAAAAGATGATCACAGTAACAATGCCCCTAGACTTCCAAAAATACACTTAGTGATATATCTAAATGCTGCACTACAAAATAAAATTCAGAGGTTTGAAAATGTAAAACCAGAATTTTCATCTATAAATATTGAGCAAAATGTGACCCAAGTTATACAATTGCAAACATTGTCCTCAATATCATAAAAAGTAAAACATGAATGAATAAACTAGAATTCCTCATTCCAAGTTCTGTGGATTAAAATGTAATTTCATATCCAGTAGTAAATCCACTGTAGAAGTAAATGCTTCTTCAATAAGTTTCTGCTGGACAATTCCAAATTTTATTGCTAAATTACTGTCAGGAGAAATGACACATAACAATGTGATTGCTACATACTATGGCAGATGAGTGAAAAATTTCTCATAAATAGGAAATACTTAGAGCTACAGATATATTTTTATGTTTTAGAAATAAGGTAATAATAGATAATTATATTCATACAAATGATATTTTCTTTCTTTTTCTCTACTCTGTTTAGTAAATTCTCTAATAATGCTGAGTTTACTCAATGTCCTGTTAGCTGCCAGTGTCCCCTTGTATTCTGGATGGATATGAATGATGCATTCTGGTAGATCTTCTAGGTATTCACAGTAGGCTGAAATCGATTTGTTTCTGCACAAGAAATGCTTGCCTAACTTTCATGTGGTAGATATTTATGGGCTTGAGAATAAAGACAACAATTCTTAAAACTTAGCTGTGTTGCTTATGAACTTTTCCAAGTTCATACAGTGTGGCATTTATAATCCACCATTTTTCAATGTAAAATGATTGGATATTAATGATATCTCTGAAGATTAACTACGGTAGTATATGTGAATAGTCCTATAAAATATAAACTGCATTTTCTTCCTTATTCTTTGTTAAAAATTTGCATCAGACATCGTGTGAAGCTCTGAGAATTCAAATGCACAACTCTTATTCCTCATGAAGCTCACATCCTATGTACATAAAGAACAGGTACATATAACTGGTATGTCATATGGATACCACATTTTTTAATCCATTCTTCTGTTGATGGACGCTTAGGTTGTCCGCATATCTTGGTTACTGTGAGTAACACTCAATGCATAGTATTTAGCCTTAAAGAAGAAGGAAAATCGGAGTCCCTGCTAGTTCATCCTCTTCGCACTTCTCTCCTCTCTCCTTTTGAGTTTTGTGTTCCTCAGAGCTCACCTTAGTCTGTGGCTCATCCCCCTCTGCACTTACTTCGTTTTGTTTTTGTTTGTTTCTTTTTTGAGACAGAGTTTCCGTCTCGTTGCTCAGACTGAAGTGCAATGGCTCACAGCAACTTCTGCCTCCCAGGTTCAAGCGGTTCTCGTGCCTCAGTCTGCGGAAGAGCTGGGAATACAGGCATGCGCAGATACCCTCTCTGCACTTTCACAGGACTTTACATTCCCAAAGCTTTAATTATTCAGAAAATATTTAATGGATCTTAATTTCTATTTATATTGCCGACTTTCATTCAAAATCTGGAGTTATATAGATAATACCCTATTTGACATTTGAACTTAAGGAGACCACAGATATCATGAACCAACATTTTCTAATAAGAGCCTCGATGTTTCCTTCCAAATTAGGTTTCCATCATTCATCACCATTTCAGTAAATGGCACCACCATCTACCATGTGGCTTGATCTAGAAACTCTCTTATTTCATCTATTTTTGTTAGCATCCACTTAACAATCACCAACCAAGATCAGATAACCTTTTCTCGAAATTACAGGCAGAATGTTTTGATTTATCACCATTTCTGCTGCTGCAACTTAATCCAAACCAGTGTCATATCTTGCCTTTAGTGTTTATGGAATTTTCTGTGTTTATTCTTTTATTGTTCCTCGCAACTCCCAAATCCTCAAAATGACAAGAGTCATCTCTTGAAAATGTAAGCTATTCAAATGGTGTTCCATTGAATTTAGAACAAAATACAAAATGTATCATTTGGCATATACAAATGTATATACTCCATTCCTATTTTCCTCTGCAACTTTATTTTTCACCACCTATTCATGTTATGAGTATTCTTTAGTTTCCTAGATCTTAACACAACAAGCTTGTTCTAACTTTAAGACATTGGCACTCTGTCCTCTACCTCTTCCAGTGTTTTATCACAAATACTTCCTCAGGGAGACCTTCTACAAATGTCTGAGGTAGCTCTCAGTGCAGGATTGGTAGATGAAGGTTCAGCATTCCTGTCAACTTTCTTCTAATGCTCATTCAAATAAGGCATTGGGTCAGGCGCTGTGGCTCACGCCTGTAATCCCAGCACTCTGGGAGTCTAGATGGGTAGATCACCTGAGGTCATGAGTTTAAGACTAGCCTGGCCAACATGATGAAACCCTGTCTCTACTAAAAATACAGATTTAACTGGGTGTGGTGGCATACACCTGTAGTCCCAGCTACATGGGAGGTTGAGACAGCGTTATCTAGGGATCTCTAGAGTAGCATTTGATCCTATGCCTTACTAATATAGCCCTGCCATTCTTTTCTGTCTCTGAGCTCTCTTTACTTCCTTCCCGTTTTACAATTATTAGCTTATTTGCTTGTCAAATATATATTATCACTGCTGGGCAAGATAAAGATAGGAAATTTTGTTGCTATGCTGATTACTGGATATCCAATGTCTATTTCAATCATTAGTTAACAGTAGACCTGCAATACATATTTGTGAATGTATGGATGAATAAAAATGGAAGAATAATTTAATTAAGTAAATACTCTGAAACTATTATTGATACAATTCCTTCAGGTTAAAACCCAGAAATCACCAAAGGGGATTCAATTCTGATGAAATTGACTGGGCCAGGGTATCAGCAGCTGAATATCAGCAGGTCCCCAAATGATCTCAAAGTGCAAAGTAGAAAATGTCTATCATGAAAGTTTCCCAGAAAAACACAGTTCATCAAAACTGATAAGGCATTGACTACTGAGGTATGTGGGGAGTTAGCAGGCAACCATCTATCCTATTTTGACAAGATAACTGATCCAATGCATGGGCACAAGGACCCTGTAGAAAGAAGATTTAATGTCAAACAGTTATCGAAACAATAAGAATGTTGGGCAAAATGTAAAACACCACGGGTAAAAATGTATACTTGGTATATACATGGTATAATTATATGTTAATACATACTAAGCCTTTTTTGCAAATACAATCATGGGATGGTTGAAATCATTAAATAGAAATTTACAATCTTAAATTCACTGAGTTTACTCCAATAATTTATGTAAAATAATGTGAAGTACATGAGCCTTGGAATTCTAATGATAAACCAAATCCAAACAATGCATTTGGGGATTTCAAGGATAAAATATACATAATGTATGAGAGTGCGTTGGTCCCTCAACAAATTATACTGCTATTTTTACATAGCAAGAAAAAATTATCAATGCTTAATTGAATGGACAGGTGAAACATATGGAACTCCACATACATGTAGCACAATTTTTTACACACAAAGATACATAAAATTATTGACCATATAATAATTATATGTATATATAATTACATATATAATAGTAATAACCATGTTTACTTGACATTTTGTCCAACTATGTGAAAATATTTACTCTGTTGAGTTGTAGGGCGACAAGTCGAGGGTAATGCATAAATCTGTAATATCAATATTAAATTTAATATGTACACTTCATGCAACCAAATAAACAAATAAAAACAAGTAGTTAGAAGCTGATTGAGAATCCTGATGTCACTGATCCAGGCTATAGGATTCAGATATAACATCAATTTCTGGTAAATCTCTCATTTTCAACACTATTCAGATGAATTATCATATGCATTTGGAAAGAAATCCCATTGGCACTCCTTAAAACATTTCTGGGTTTTCAAAAGTAAAGCTTTTGCAAAGATTCTCACCTCTCAATATGTCTAATTACTCTCTTTGTGCATTGAGACCTACAAGGCTCTTTCAAGATTCAAAGCTAAAGTTAGAAACTCAATTTCAAATGATATCAAAGGCTGTTCTGATCAGCACTTTGGTTTTTAATATAAAATGAAATGCTTGAGAATCTAGGCAAATTATCATGTTAAATCATAGGTGCCTGTCAATGTTTCAGCCTTTTAAACACACTTTATTGCAAGTTATTGAGATTATAGCAGTTAACTGGGAATTTTCATTTTTACATTTGTATGAAGAAAATTGGAAACAAATTAAATACTAGAGGCAAAATGGTGTTAGTTTGTTTTTATGAGACATAAGTATTATTTGGTATCTTATACCCAGTAGTGTATCTGCATTTCATCACTTAAAGCATTTTTACCTTGATTCATCTGAAACACACACACACACACACACACACACATGTTGAAATTATATATAGTGATATGACTGATAAAAATATTCTCTGATTATGCCTTGGAATCAAATCTGTCATTGACTCAAAAGAATCTTGTTCTTGTACCTAATTACATTCATTTATAACTAGCAGAACACCATTATTGTATGTGTAGGTTCTTATAATTTCATAAAAAATATTGCTTGGGACATACTTTTACTAAAATTTCTTCTTTGTTAGTCTGAAGTTCTAATAGAACTAGAAACCTGTATGTTTTTTTGCTAAATCTGACAATCCTACTAAGGGTAGAGAAACTTTGGAAGCCACTTAGATATTCGTCGATGTAATATTTTAATGCAGCAAACACATATATAGAACTTAAAATATGTCAGACACCATTCCAATCACTTTACATTTCTCTGGTAAATTTCTTGCACCTTGAATCCTATTTTGGTGTGTGCTCCTCCGATGTGAACTAACATAGAAAGCCTCTTTGTACAGATGCTCTAGAATGTTGCTGGTAATGTTAGTTATTCTTCTGATGCTATGAAGCGATTATAGCGCTATAAACATGTCTTGAAAACTTTCGACAATACTGGAGGTTAGTGGTGTGTGTTATCCTTTCCCCACTTCTAATAATTTCTCCACCTGAAAAATAAACTGGAATTAGCTAAGGCCATGTATGAAAAACCCACAGCTAATATTACACTGAATGTGAACATGCTGAAAATCTCTAAGAACTAGAATAAGAAGATGCCCATTTTTACCACTCATTCAACCTAGTACTGAAAGTCCTCGCCAGGGACATGAAGCAGGGGACATGCTTCAGGACATTGGTCTGAGCAAATATTTTATCGATAAGACCTTGAAAGCACAGACAACAAAAGAAAAAACAGACAAATGGGGATATATAAAACTAAAAAGCTTTTGCACAGAGAAGGAAACAATCAACAGAATATAAAGACAACCTGCAAAATGAGATAAAATATTTACAAACTTTTGATCTAACGTGGATTGATATTTAGAGCATACAAGGAACTCAAACTACTCAGCAGCAAAAACAAAATAATTTGATTAAAAATTGGGCAATTGATCTGAATAGACTTTCTTAACCAATTTATGCCAGAGGTTGAAAATTACTGTTTGTGTATGAAAAATCAGACCTTGGCAATGACCTTGAGCAGTAGGATATAAATAACTCCCACTAGCTTAGTGTTCCAATAATGGAACCCTAGGCATTAAGAGAAGATTTAGAAATGGCCATTGAGTATATAATGAAATGCTCAGCCTCACTAATCATCAGGGAAATGCAAATAAAAATCACGATGCAATCATCTTACCCCAGGTTAAATGGCTATTAACCAAAAAGATCTAAAAGTAGCAAATACTAGTGATGGTGTGGAGAAAAGCAAACTCTTATACACTGTTGGTAAGAATATAAATTAGTACAGTTATCATAGAAAACGTGTAAAGGGTCCTTAAAATTTTGAAAATAGAACCACCATATTGTTCAGCAATCTCACTACTGGGTATATTTCCAAAGCAAACGAAATAAGTACATCAAACAGATACGTGCAGTCCCATGTTTATTGCAGCACTACTACTCACAATAACTAGGATTTGAAAGCAACCTAAGTTTCCATTGACAAATGAATGGGTAATGAAAATGTAGTATATAAGCACAATGGAAATTCTTAAGCCATGAGAATATAATGAAATTCTGTCATTTTTGGTAATATGGGTGAGCCTGGAGGACATGGTAAGTGGAATAAGCCAGGCACAGAAAAGACAAATACTGTTTGGGGTCAGGGTGAAGAAATTCAGGCAAAAATTTTCTTACTTATAAGTGGAATCTAAATAAGTTGATCTCACAGAAGTAGAATGAAGACCAGTGGTTACCAGAGGCTGGAAAAGGGACTGGGGGATAGAGAGAGTTTGATAAACAGGTATAAAATTATAACTAGGTAAGAGAAATAATTTCTAGTCTTCTATGGCATTGTAAGGTAAGTATAATTAATAACTTGAATATTTTCAAATAGCTAGAAGAGAGGATGTTTATTATTTCCAATACAAAGAAATAATAAATGCTTGAGGTGACTGATACAAAAATTACCCTGATTTGATCACTATATATTTTATACATGTATTGAAATGTATATGTATAAATATGTACCCCACAAATATGTACAGTTATATGTCAATTAAGAAGAATAAAATATGTGGTTGCAGAATTTGGATTCATCTATTGCTCTACAATCTAAGCCTTTTACTTAGATCAAGCCACATTTGTACTTTTAATCATTTCCTCAATTTTTTTCTTGTAGAAAAAGTAATAGCAGTTTATGTGAAGAGGGAAAACTTTACAGTTGATTGAGGCCAGTTGTAAATCACTAATCAACTGCTTCGAATAGAAAACAAGTTCAGTCTAATAATTGTTTAATTCTTTCCATCTGGTTTATGACATCAAAGTAACGTTGAAATTTATCCTCTTGAAGTTTAAATGTAAAAAAAAATTCTGAGTAGTATTCTATAATAAACTTAAATGTCAATAATGAAATGATTAATTTTCTCGTGACATTATGAATACAAATATTGATTAAAATGTGCTCTAAATTTAGACTTGCATTTGGATGTGGTGCACACATAATTCATAATTACATTCATATTGTCAGAAAGCAAACTATCACAAAAAATATAATTGTGAAAATTTGTAAATGCTTGAGCATATGTACAGAATACTAAGTTACAAAATCTTATGATAATGCTGGTGTTGAATATAAAAAACACACTTCAGTGTGGGATTATGTATTTTCTCTCTTTGTTGCTTGTCATCAATCTGATGCTTAAAAAAGTCTGAGTCTTTGATATCTGTTTTGTAAACCAACGTAAGTATTTTCTCATCACATTGAACTGTTTATAGACGAGTACTCTAAATTTTGGCTGTACCTTGTTCACAACTAGTTGGAATTTGTTTGCTGTCTTTTGTTTATCAAAATAATATTTATATTAATTTTAAGTGTCCAGATTGGCAAATTTCAGTAATTGCATTCAATCATTTAGCCACCATGATCAAGAAGTAGAGCAATTCCTCACCCCAAAATGTTTCCTCATACCTGTACATATTCCATAATCTTTCTTCATCCTGACCCCAGGCCACCTTTGGTTTGCTGTCAGTCATTATAGTTTTACATATTAAAGAATTTCATATAAATGGACTTACATGGTACAAAGATTTGATGATTGACTTATTTCCCTTAATGTAATGTTTTTGAGAAGAATCTGTGTTATTGTCTATATTAATATTTTTGTCTTTTTATTCCTGAGTTTTCTGTAGTATGAATGTACCATATTTTGTTTAGTCATTTAATAGTGATAACCAGTTGAGTTGTTTCCAGTGGGGTTAATATCAACAATGCTACTATGAACATTGATGTACTTGTTGTTGTTTGACTGTATATTTTAAATTCTCTTGGGCAAATACTTGGAAGTAGAATTTCTGAATTATATAGTAATGAATCTATAGTAATGAATCTTTTTAATGTAGTGCCATACTCATCGCAGGTTACTTACCATTGTGCATTCCTACAAGCAATGTGTATGAGTTCTAGATGCATCACATCCTTGTCAACACTTGGTAGTGTCAATCTTTATGACTTTATCCACTCTACTACTTCGTGATATCTCATTGTGATTTTAACTGACATTTTTCTACTAATAAAGTTGGGCACCTTTTGCTAAAACTTGTAAAAAATGATAAATTTTTTTCATCAACATTAAAATTATATTTAAACCTAAATGCTAAGTAAACTTTTTTAAAATACAAACAAAAAACATAAATAAATAAAAGGAAAAGAGTCTGAAAATATGTATCCAGATGTAGGAAAAAGAAATTATAATACACCTAAAAATAAAAAAGTAAAAGAATGGGTATAATGAAGAGGAGAAATAAATACAATAGACCAGGCTGGGAAACATAGAGACACCCCATTTCTCCAGAAAAAAATAAAATTAGCCAGGTGTGGTGGCAAGGGTCTGAGTTGGGAAGATCACTTGGGCCTGGGAGATTGAGGCTGTGGTGAGCCGTGATCATGCCACTGTACTCCAGCCTGGATGACAGAGTAAGACCCTATCTCAAATGAAAAAAAGGAACAGAGAAAATAATATAGAAAATTATAAAACTCTATACACATGAAAAGAATAATGCAAGAGACCAGACAGACACAAGAAGTTAAAATGATGATATGATTAGCCATATGCATTACAATTTAAATTTTAAAAATAATTTTTTAAAAATGCTATAATTAACAATCACTCAAATTACCCAGAATTAAGACAACATGATTAGATCATTAAACATAAGAAATTTAATTTCTACTCAAGTCTCATCACTCCTCAGACATAAAGAGAAAATAATATATTATTAAAAATCTCTCCTGGAAATTGGAAAAAGCAATAATCCTCCCTAACTAAATTTCTATAGCTAGTATATTATTATCAATATCAAAACCATACAGTTAAATTTCAATTAAAATGAGCATTACAGGGTAGTATCATCTTTGCTTATTTATATGAAAATTCTAACTATGTGAGATGATGGAAATGCTAGTTGGCTTGATTGCATGTGATGATCATTTCACAATATATACTATATAAATCTGTCAAGTTGTGTACTTTAATTTACACATTTTTTTGTCAAATATACCTCAGCAAAGCTGCAAAACATCTAAATAAATTATGAATGAACTTAATATAACATTTAACCCAATACCATGATTATTGTAGTTTATCATAGCCATGCAAACTTGTTTTAATGTTAGATAATCACAATAGCATCAGGCTACAGTAGAAAAACAAAATGATTATCTCTGCAGAACCATAAACAAGTATTTCATGAATTCATATTTAAGAAAATTTGGCTAAGTGGAACAGAATGAGATGGCATTAAATTGATTTTTAAAATCTTAGCTAACTAGTAACAATGAAACTCCATTAGTAGATGTCTCTCAAAATCCTACAACAAGCAATGTAGGTGTGGTGAAAATTATGAAAATTATTCAAATATACATAAAGACAAGGTGGCTGTAAGTGTGTATTAGTTCATTCTAGCACTGCTCTAAGGACATATGTGAGACTGGGTAATTTATGAAGAAGAGGTTTAATTGTCTCACAGTTCTGTAGGCTGTACAGGAAGCATGGCTGGCGAGGCCTCAGGAAACTTATAATCATGGCAGAAGGTGAAAGAAAAACAGGCACAATCTTCACATGGCCAGTGGTAGGTAGACAGTGATAGGGAGAGTGCTGCAGACTTGTAACCAACCAGATATTGTGAGAACTCACTATCACGGAAATAGCAGGGGGAAATCTGCTCCCATGATCAAATCAACTTCCAGCAGTTTCCTCCCCCAACATTGGGAATTACAATTCACCATGAGATTTGAGTGGGGACACAGAGCCAAACTATATTAAAGTTCTTTTAATTTCTTTGGCTTATCCATGACTATTTTATTATTAAGAATGCACATATATTTGTCTGTTTTCCACTAACTGATTAGAGCTTGGAGACTGTGAAATTACATGTGCACTCATAGGTTACTGTCTGTAGAGAACGCCATCCCAAAAGTAACAATTTCCTGCTGGTAGGGCATTGACTAACTTTGTTTCTATTTGTAAATTTATTTTAGGCTTACTTCATCATATACATATAATGTTCATATTATAAACATATGAATTTACCTACAATCCTAACTTACCATTTGACAGGTTTCATCACTAATTAATGAACTGAATAAAACTTTGACCCATGTTCTTCTACAACTGTGTAAAAGTCATGGTTTTAATTTTAAAAATTGTACCTTATCTGTACTTAAAATAGAGACTTTAGAAACATTTACGCTTAAGTTGGGAATAGTACATGCATGCTAGCTGCACCTTTATTATTTATACAAGATTAAATGGTGAATTTATACCTCTGTTCATTTATAAATAAGCATTTATATAAAATAAATGAAAAATTGGAAAAGAGGATTTGATACTTAGGTGTTCATTTTGCAATATACTGGGTCCACTATCATCCTGGCACAAATGAAACCATTCCATTAGTTGAATGGATATTTATTATGTCTTCATAATATGCAAGCCACAACCATGAAGTTTCATCCTCTATGAGCAGTGACTTTAAAAAATGGAATGGCTTACATATTTTATAATATCTTGAACCCAGGGATAATTTAAGTTGAAAAATTTCCTTTAACATCTTTAATAGAAATTTTGTAATTACTTAATTCATTTTACAGATATTTGTTAAACAGTCTTTCTGCATTAGGCACTTACTTTTGGTATGATGGCCATCTGTAAGTATCTCCTTTCAAGGGAACATAGTTCAATTCAGCTGGTTGTCAAGGGAATGCTGACAGATTGATTACAACTACAAGAAGATTTGAAAACCGCTAAGTACCTCCATGTGTCCCAACAACTTTACTTCAAATACCTCTTATTAAGAAAAACATGATAAAACCACCAGCAGAAATTCACAGACCTGAAACCTAGGACACGTGTTGACTTTCCTTCATGAGACTTTCAAGTCATCAACATTTCCCACATTTTTTAACTTCTCTGTCAACACTATAGAAGGCTCCATCAATTCTAGCCAGGGAAACCTGATGGATTTTCTCAAAAAGCTGAACACACAGCCATTGGAAGATATTTTTAAAAGAAAATTTCTCATGCTATCATCTAACTGAAATACTAATCACAACAAACAAAATAAGCAGAAAAAAATTCAGAATGTGGCCATGTGTGCAATGGTAATAAATTTAAACATGTAGTTTTCTCATAATAACATCTATCTTATCCTGCTCAAGGTGTAGAACATGGACTACTCCTGGTCTTTAAAATATTCATTAATGGGCCAAACTAGACAGATATACAGAAGTTAAGAGTAATGTTTTAGAAATTATATAGCAATTTGATACTGTTGTGATTATTTCTCTTATTTTACAACATTATTTTGCTGGAGAGACTGAAAAAGATTTTAAAAAAATAAACAGCATTTCACCAAATATATTTTAAGAAGCATAATCTAGCTTATAAAACTACCAAAATTTTGTTAGACTGTAGCAAAAATTGCCATTTGCGTATGTTTTACAAGTCAGACATTCAATCAATATTTATTTTTACTCACATTCTCATACGTAGAAATATTAACAGCCTTGAGTGTCCTTTTTGGGGAAATAATCAGAGAAACACTTAATAACCACCAGTCCAGTGAGAATTCCAAAGAATACTGGAGATAGACTCATATAATCTTTACATGTCTTCCAATTTTACCATTCTATGTACCAAAAGACAATGTCTAAGTAGTGTTCTATTTTTCTTTCCAAGTAATAACGTTTGCTTTTAAATTTCCTTCAATTTGTGTACATAACAACTGCATATTTAAGCTTTGGTAGTAGCTTACAAATTGGGTTTATTTGCCAATAAGGGCATGTATGGTTTATCACCATTTCTGTGAGTTCTTATATGATGTACCAATTGTTTTCACCTTTCTAATGAGAAAACTCACAGGTGAATTTGTTAGGTTAGCTTGATCTGTAACATCGACATCTGTTAACCAGGAGCAAAAATCTGTCTGGGTCAGGAACCCAATTATTTTCACACTTTCTTCTTCAGAACTGCCAGACAATGAACATTTCTGACTTCTAATACATTTAGTTTGTAATAAGTTTAACCTTTGCCTTGTTTTTCAGCTTATAGCTTCCCATTTCATTCCATTAATTTCAATTGCCATTGTTGCTTCCAGCATGCACGCATTTCCTATTTCTTACTGTTGGAAAATGAATCCACCTAGTTCTGGCATTCTGTAGTAGGAACAGTAATGCAATACATAATCAGGGTATTGCTTTAGATTGCCCCAAAGGGATTTATTTCCTTATTAAAAATTAAAGGTAGCAATAAGAATTGTTTCCTTTTAAGTAAAAATATTTTTTTATCTCAGATCTCAGTCATACTGAGTAAATATGGCCATTATTTATTATGAATGAGTTACCATATAGTAATTGAAATAAATGTGAGAGGAGAGTCAGGTTTTAGATGCAAAGTGAAGATTTTTGACATGGACTTATAGTGTATATCTGTGAATTAGTCAAGAAACTTTCATGGGCATTCATTGTATAAACAGTACTGTGAAAAGCATGCTGTAGGATATAAAGTTACTAAAGGTGTCACCAAACATTCAATTTGTAAAATGAGAGATATTTTTATTCAAATGAAAATGGATTTTGCAGGGAGTCTTCTAAGACCATGCATACAAAATATATGGAATCATACGTAGTAAAAGAGATCAAGGTCAGGAGATTGAGACCATACTGGTTAACACGGTGTAACTCCATCTATACTAAAAATACAAAAAATTAGCCAAGCGTGGTGGCATACACCTGTAGTCCCAGCTACTGGGGAGGCTGAAGCAGGAGAATCACTTGAACCTGGGGGGCAGAGGTTGCAGTGAGCAGAGATCGCACCACTGCACTCCAGCCTGGGCAACACAGTGAGACTGTCTGAAAAAAAAAAAAATCCTGTACCCTTTAGCAGTTGCTTTCCCTTTGTGGCCGACCCTTCTAGCCCTCAGCAATCACCAGTCTCCTTTCTATAAATATAGGTTTTTCTGTTCTGAACATTTTGTATGAGTGAGTGACATAACATGATGATCTTTTACTCAGCATGATATTTTCAAGGTCCATCCATGTCATAGCATGTCAGCACTCCAGCCTTGTTATGACCGAATAGCCTAAGATCTGGATACATCACATTTTGTTTATCCTTTCATCAGTTAATGAACATTTGGATTGTTTCCACTCTTTTGCTATTATGAATAATGCTGTGGGTTAACCTTGAGGACATTACACTAATTGAAAGAAGCCAGTCACAGAAAGACATATACTGCATGAGTTCATTTACATGAAGTATCTGTAACAGTCAAACTCATAAAGTCAAAGTGTGGAATAGTGGTTGTCAGTGGGTGGAGGAGAGGAAGAAATGAAGAGTTAATAATCATGCGTATAAAGTTTGAGTTAAAAAAGATGAGTAAGCTCTAAAGGTCTGCTATACAACGTGGTACCTAAAGTCAACAGTAATGTATCATACACTTCAAAATTTAAGAGGGTAGGTCTCTTGCTAAATGTTCTTACCAAAGTAAAATATCTTTTAGAAAGAAAAGAGGCCCATACAAACACTTTTATGTGAATGATCATTACTGCTTAGTTGGTATTTTTTTAAATATGCAATATGCTAAAATAGTGATAGAGTCAATGGAAATGGTACTGAAGGGTTGAGGGAAATTGATAAAGACAAGGTTAACAGGGAAATCCTTAAATGAACCCAGAGAAATCTTCTTTTGTGTATCCTTGCCTCTGAAAATCTATTTCTTCATTGAGAAATAATGGTGAAAAACAGATAATTTTTTAAATAATTAAATAATATGAAAAAAGAGACTCTAGAAAATCCACTAATGTACATCATTGAATATTAGCCCACAGGTTAGACATTTATTTTTCATCTAGAATGTCATATAATTTTCATAAGTGAAAATAATATTCAGTGACTTAGTATATATTGAATTATGATGAATAGGATTGTTAGAACTTGTTGTCATTTAAAATTAGCAGAAGAGTACTATTTTTAAAAATATTTCTCAAATATCTCAAAAAATAATATCCAGATGAAAAAAGCTCACGGTGTCTACTTACATTAATAACATACATTAAAAGTCCCTAAAATTTTCATGTTTTTGTGTTAGATTTTTAAATTATGAGCATATAAGAATATTTATCTGTTTCAAATCTTTCTAAGAGTAAAATCAGATAACAAAATTAAAGTTTTCCAAATGTGAAGAGGTATTGAGAACTGTATTAATATAATATACAAAAAGAATATCAGAGTTAATGAAAAGGTCTCATAATAATGGTCTTATGAGACAACTGTAATGAAATTGGTCAACTCTACAAAACTATGGTTCTGGCTCTTTCACTAAAAATACCATTATTTCCTCTAAAATCAAAATATTGTATTTTAATTAACTAACAAAAATTGTCATATTTGTCATGGTTTTAGTTATTGCTTGGATTTCTTCTAACTTTAAATGTTTATAATATAATTTCATAGAGTTCATATATAAATATTAAGATTAGGTATAATATTTAATATGCCAAATACATCTAAATATGTTGCATAACATGTAGTTTAGTAATTAAAGAATTTAGGCACATAATTTTGCTTTGGGTTCTATTTATGAATGTTCTGCCTGAGATACATTTTGGTTAAAGGAAAGGTAACATGTGCGGATTTGATTATTCCTCATCTGTCAATTGTCAAATGCATGTATTGGCAATGCAACATTTTTTAATGGCTCCAGGGCACATGTTTCCACAAAACTGAAGTCCTGTGCTCCCAATTTGCATTTGATACACCAGTCAGGAGCCTAATTATGAGCATCACACATAGTTTGTGCTTTTATGCTGTAAGTATTCCAATTATCAAGCTAATGAAGGTGAATAAGTACAGAAAGAGAGAGATATGTTTTGTTTGTCTTTGGAAATCACTTTATGAGATTTTGGTAGTAGATTTGCCTACTCTTTCATGTTTTGAATAATGTTTAACATATTTTACATTTTCTTTCTATTTATTGATATGATGAGGCCAAAAAGTACTCTGAGAGGCTAAAAGAATCCAAATTTGGATTCAAATTTTGCTACAGAATATGGGAAGTGGGAAAAATGCATAGACAAGTAATTGGAGAAGTGAGAATTTACTCTCTGTGTATGAATATAATGCAAGATCTGTCAGAGATTAATCTTCTAGTTTTTTATATGAGCCAAAAATTCTTTTTGAACTATCATACACTCCTCAGATTTGCATCCTGCTTGATTTTTCTCTCTGCAAATAATGCAATAATTTTAATATTTAATATTAAGTTTTCAGAATGGTTTCATTGGCATTCCAGTCACTTATGGGCAAGGTATTAGGGTGAGTCCTTCATTCTCCAAAAAAGCACTTCATGCAATGGTTGCCATTAGAAATTTAGTTCCTTTGAAAGCTATTGCTTGGTGTTGCAATAATGTTTTAGAAATACAGCCTTGTAAACGTAGTCTTCTTTACTGCCAGGCAAATTTAGCTCCAAGAGTGTTATTTATCAGGAACATGACTCCAATTCAATTAACAGAATTGTGATTCTTGCCTTTTTTAGAAACTATAATATTATTGTTTTTAATGTTTATAGCATTAATCTTACTTTGTAATATCTTAAGGCTGTTTTGGCTCATAACAAAGTTACAGAAAAGTAAACTATATTTGGGGCCTGATATCCTCAATTCGAGTCTGTTCCTCATTACTTAAAAACTATGTAACTTTTGGTAAGGTGTTTGGGTTCTCAGAATGAATGTTAACCTGTTTATGAAATGAAATTTAAATGACCTTTGATAATCTCTTACGCCTGTAAACTAGATTGCAATAAATAATTAATATGCAATTCTACTCAAACCTATAAGCTATATTATATATTTACTTTCACTTCCAATGAATACATCTGAAGTTTGCAGAATGCATAATAATAGAATTATAATTAAATCCGTAGTTCCCACTTTAATGTGTACATCAGAATTCATTGATTATATTGTATAACCTTGATAATTTTATAGATGCTTTAGGGTATTCAATATAAAACATCCTTATTTGTGCACGTGCCTGAGTGTATGTGTGCTTACAACACACACATGCTCTATGATAACTGCCATGAAGAAATGTACAATGCAGTTGCAAGTGAAAGGTCAATATTCGTATAAGATTTGTACAGAATCCTATATATTTAAATGTTAACTTGTGTAGATCATATGCAGTATGAAATTTCAAGGTAGAGGAAAGTTCTGTGGGGAGTAGTGTCTCAGGTAATTTTATAGACATTTTTGAGCAATAGAGTGGTTTAGGTTTGTAATTTAACCTGGGCCTTTCTAGACATACCTCCCACCAATCTCTTCCTTGCTTTCTGATCTCCGAACTCTGGAATCTCAAGGTTACTCTTGCCTGGGACACCTTCTCCCTGCCTCAGCTACTCTTCCTCAAGAGAGTCACATTATACACTTCCTCACATTATCCAGGTCTCTGTTCCTACGCCTATTGTGTACAGGACCTTTCTAGACCACCTTAAATAAAATAACTGCTCCGCCCTGACCCAGCTCACTCGCTTAGTTTTTAACTTACCGTCTACTGCTGTCTTAGCACTGATCACTCAGTGTGTGCTACATGGTATTCCGAGCATTTGAGATCGTGCTATGACCTGCAGATCAAGTTACTGAGGCACAGAATTATTAAATCAATTCTCAAGGTGACATATTTGATAGCAGAGCCAAAACTTGACCCCCTTCAGACAGATTCCATATGTTTAGAATTTATCCAGCTTTTCCAGCTGATATCAATGGACACAGGCCTTGATGGACATATTCTCATCCACAGGCAGACATTTCTAATTTCACATTATATTTATGTAAGTGAAATAGCTTCTGAGTTAACAATTCTCATTATTTAAAACTAATGTTTGGGAAGAATAGCTCCAAATTTTATCTCACATTTCAACTTTCATGTGTCTCCCTGTATCGAACTGCTCAGGCCTGTCACTTCAGAAGAGTAAGTGGAAAAATGTGACACTTGAAAGAAGGAACTGTGGAGCCAGCAGTGAGGGTGAAAAGTTTTGATGTTCAGCTTAGGGAGGACATCATGGGAAATTCATTCTCTTTCTGGGCCTAACTTTCATCTGTGAAAGAATATCTAGTCTATTGGATTGTTGTGAGGGTATGGTAAAAAGAATATCTAGTCTATTGGATTGTTGTGAGGGTATGTTGTGAGGGTATTTTTATGGTGTAAAAATAAGAGTATATTGCTTCATACCGTATGTATTTGACATATTAAACAAAATTGTGTTTATTTTGGGATAATTTTAGATGTACATAAAAGTGGCAAAGAGAGTAAAGAGATTCTGTGTGTATCCATGACCTAATTACCCTTAGTGTTAACATCTCACATAAACATGGTTCTTTTATTGGAGATTGGTAGTTAGAGATCAATATCTGTGTCATTACTCTGGTTTCTTTTGAAGTTTCATTGCTTCTAGCTCTCTCCCAGTGGACCAAGTTAGGAAATACATTATATGTATATGTATATATACATTATATACTAATATCTATATTCAGCATATCTATGTTGATTTCTATATTTATCTCTATGCATATATGTGTATCTGTCCTTCTATCCATTTCAAAGTTAACATTAGTTCATACAGCTATCTCTTACTCTAAATATAAGTTTTAGAAGAGACACTATCTATATACTTTTGTGACTTAAATAGAAATGAAATTAGCATCTTCATTTAAAATCTTCTTTGCTCTAAATTTTGCTGCTTTGTATACTCAACTATAGATAATGTGGTTTCTAGATGATATAAAATCTCACTGCATTAATAACAATAGTATAAAGTTTCCTAAAAGAAGTAAAAATAAAATTACCATAAGATTAAAAAATATTCTGACTACTGCATATATATCCAAAGGAAATGAAATCAGTATGTCAAAGAAATATCTGCACTCCCATGTTATTGCAGCTCTATTCACGACAGTCAAGGTACAATAGTCAAGTGGATGAATAGATAAAAAGAACTGTGGTATATATACACAATGTAATACTATTCAGCCATAAACAAAAATAAAATCCTGTTATTTGTACCACCTGAATGAACCTAGAGGACATTATGTTAAGTTAAATAAACCAAGCACAGAAAGACAAATACCACTTATAGGTAGAATCTCACTACCTCACTCATAGGTAGAATCTTAAAAAGTTGATCTTAAGGAAGTAGGCTGGGGAGGGTGTGGGAGGGTGAGGTTATGGTGAGAGGTTGGTCAATGGTAAAAAGTTACAGTTAGGAGGAATAAGTTTGGCTGTTCTATTGCACAGTAAGGTGACTATAATTAAAGATAATATATTGTATATTTCAAAAGATCCAGTAGCGAGAACTTGGAATGTTCTCACCAAAAACATGACAGGTGTTTGAGGTGATGAATATGCTAATTATCCTGATTTGATTATTACATAATATACACATACATTGAAATATCACACTGTCCCATAAATATAAAAAAATACAAATTTAAAAATACAAATTTAATTAAAATAATTCCTTTCACACTTTTATTTTTAAGACAGGGTCTCTCTGTCACCCAGGGTGGAGTCCAGTGGTGCAGTCTTGGCTCACTATGGCCTTGGGCTCAAGCAAAAATCCTCCCACTTTCACCTCGCAAGTAGCCAGGGTTACAAGAACACACAACCATGATTGGATAATTTTTTAATGTTCTTTCTTTCTTTATTTTTTTGTCTAGCTATGTCAACCAGATTGGTCTCAAATTCCTGACCTTAAGTGATCTTCCCATCTTGGCCTCCCAAAGTGCTAGGATTACAGGGGTGAGACACCACAAATGGCACTTTTATCTTTTTTTTGAGACTGAACTTTGCTTTGTCACCCTGGCTAGAGTGCAATGGTGTGATCTTGGCTCACTGCAACCTCCGCCTCCTGGGTTCAAAGGATTCTTCTACCTCAGCCTGTAGCTGAGATTATAGGCATCCACCACCACACCCAGCTAATTTTTGTATTTTTAGTAGAGATAGGATTTCACCATGTTGACCAGGCTGCTCTCAAACTTCTGACCTTGTAATCTGCCCTCCTTGGACTCCCAAAGTGCTGGGATTGCAGGTGTGAATCACTGTGCCTGGTCCCACTTTTATCACGTTTAATAGCAGCATTTGTTTACAAAGTGAGTTGGAAAGTGCTATACTAAAATATATATGCTGAATAAAAATACACATACATTTACAGTTGTACATATACACGTATGATTGACTCTTGACAATATGGGTGTCAATTCTGTATGTGTATTTATTTAATTTTCATTTTAAGTGCAGTTTGTTATGTAAGTACACTCATGTCATAGGGGTTTATTGTACAAATTATTTCATCACTCAGGTTTTAAGATTAGTATCCATTAGTTATTTTTCCTGATCCTTCCTCCCTTCCCACTCTCCACACGCCAGTAGACCCCAGTGTGTGTTGTTCCTCTGTATGTGTCCATGTGTTCTCATCATTTAGCTCCCACTTTTAAATAAGAACATGGAATATTTGGTTTTCTGTTCCTGAGTTAGTTTGCTAAGAATGATGGCCTCCAGCTCCATCCATGTTCCTACAAAGGACATTATTGTGTTCTTCTGTATGGCTGCATAATATTCCGTGGTGTATATTATCCAGCCTAACATTGATGGACATTTAGATTGATTCCATGTCTTTTCTATTGTGAATGGTGCTGCAATAAACATATGCATGCAAGTGTCTTTATGATAGAATGATTTGTATTTCTTTCGGTGTCTACCCAGGAATGGAATTGCTGGGTCCAGTGGTAGTTCTATCTTTAGGTGTTTGAGAAACTGTCACACTGTTTTCCATAATGGTTGAACTAATTTACAATCCCACCAACAGTATATAAATATTCCTTTTTCTCCACAACCTCTCCAGTAGTGACAGGACTGCAGACACACATGTGTGCTGGCAGGGCAAGGAAGGCAAAGCCTGCCCACACATCCAGGTGCTGGTAAAAAGATGTGGGAGGTTGTTGTAGGCCTGGGTGAAGCTGCAATGTGGGGAGGAAGTGGATGGGGCTAATGTATGGCCATGGGGGCTGCCCTGCTGGAGCTCTGTGTTCGTCAGGCACAGTCTGCCAGTGAAGGAGTTATGATATGGTCCCCCAGGGCATCTGAGACTATCCTGGAAGCAAATACAACCAGGTTAGGGCCCCAGGAGAGGCCAGCTGACCAAGGGGTGCACAGATCAGACCAGCCCTATCTGATGGGCAAGACTGCTCTGCAGAGTTTAGATCTGACAGTTCTATGGCTAAAGTCTCCTAAGGGAGCAAGTTGAGCCTAGGGAGATAAGCTTCCCAGGTCATGCTCTGCTATAGAAACTCCCACACCAGTTTTCTCTTTGCTTCAGCTGGTGTGCTACCACCACCACTTCTCTATGGAGTTCTCCGTGCCAACTTGAGTGTCTATGATGGTTGAGGGGTCTCCTCCAGCCTGGATTCCAGAGGTTAGTGGCAGGAGCCAGTTGCTTCTTGCAGTTTAACTCACCAATTCACCAGGAGTCACTGGAAGCAGGGAGTGAGTCTGGATGTGTGATAGCCTTGTTCAGGGTTCTCACCTTTCTCCCTCTTCAGCCCGGCTCTTGTGTCTTCCCTCCTTCGGCTCTCAGTGTCTTCCCTCTGAGAGTCCATTATAAGTGCACCAGTCAACATGGTCTGTTGATGCCAGCTCTTCTACCTAATATATTATATTTTTAATTAAGCCTTCAAGAGGGTTCAAAACTAGGTGTGGGAGACCCTGATTCAGTACACTGTATATATGAGGAAGCTGAGGTGGTGTGTCTATGTATATGCAGATTTTTTTCTGCCTCTGCCATCCCAGTGACAGCGAGATAAATCCTTCTGCCTTCTCAGCCTACTCAATGTGAAGATGATGAGAATGAAGATTTTGATAATGATTCACCTCCATTTGATGAATAGTAAATATATTTTATCTTATGATTTTCTTAACATTTAAAAAATCTAGCTTACTGTATTATAGGAATACAATAGTTAATACAGATAATGTATAAAATATGTGTTAATCAATTTTATTTTATCAGTAAAGCTTTTGGACAACAGTAGTCAGTGGTTGTTTTTGGTGACTCAATATTTATATGCAAATTTTCAACTGCATGGCTGGAAGGGGTGGTCAGTGCCTCTAACCTCCACGTCTTTCTGTAATAAAGAATACAGAATGTCCAATGTTGTTCTGATTTTCTTTCATGGATCATGAGCATTATTCAGGGAGGAGACACTTAGTCACCCTTAAGCATCTAAGACCATCCCCTCCCTTGACTTTCACACTGCATTTCAGTAGGAGAAGTAAAGGCTGGCAGACTCGGCACCACCTTAATCGCCCTCCTATAGATCACAGGCACGTGCGGAGGAATCTTTCCAGAAGGTATTGTTTTTACTTAAACAAGATCAAACTCCCACCTAAGTCACTATACCCCAGGCATACTCCTAAGCCCAAGACCCTTTCACATGGAAATTCTAGAGTTGTAAGCCCACGACCCCATCACACGTAATTTCTAGAGTTGTAGGCCTTTAAAAGGGCAGGGACTTTCTCTGTGATCTGGAGCTTGGCTATCAGGCAAATATGCCGCCTTGCTACTGGCTGAATAAATCACCTCTTCCTTCCCAGTTCGGTGTTCGAGAGGTCTGTTTTTCTCGTAGCCACTCCTGCTTCATTATAAGACTCTTTCATAAGAAGTTCATGGTAGATCATGAGCATCATAAACTTGTTTTGATGTAGCATGCCAATTACCAAGAATACTGAGCACTTTTTAGGAAACTTTCCTTACTTTAATGACATTAATAGCACTGAGAATACTGGGGGCCCTAATATCCCTAGCTCCAGTTTGAGGCAGTGGCTCCAGACAGGGAGAAAGAAGACAAGAAGACCTCAGGCTCTTGCCTGCCTTTCCCTAAACCAAGAATCTCCTTCCCTTGTAGAGAAGCTTGCCATTGTCTTTGTCCTCAGACCTGGTTTAGAGATCTTGACTGAAGGAAAAAGTAAGCCATAAAACAGGTGGTTCTTAATCTTTTCCCCAAAAAACTGACTTTATTTCCAACCTTGAGGAAGTTCAACCTTAATGTACTCTCAAAAATAGTGAAATTTGTGGGATAAGATAATAAGAAGAGATTCCAAATAGAGGCTAAACTGTAGACTGATGATTAGAGGAATAAAACACCAGGGAGGAGCCCACCTGAAATCAGAAAAAAAGTGTCAAACCTGACCTCAGAATGTTTTTTTTTCCAAAGGAGTCAGACTTTGATTAGATTACTTTGTAGAGCAATTTGTGCCCCAGGACATTCTTGAAAACAGTGGAATAATCAGCTGGCAGTTAGTAAAGTTTAATAGCTCCATGTGGTCAGAGAAAGAGGAAGAAATCCTTATAAAAGCCACTGTCATGCAAAATGACTGTGAGTGTTCCCAAAGCTGAGTTTCCCTGAGGAGTAACATTAGAAGCTTTACAATTTGAGGGAAAAATAGACTTCACAAAATAATTAGACGAGTCACTAAACACATAAACAAGCCAATAATGATAACATACATTGAGTGGAAGCTGAAGTAACCAGGGTTGCTGTATTATCAAAGATAGCCAGTTTTCAACAGAAATTTTGAGGCATGCAAAAATACCAGAAAGTATGACTTATTCACTAGAAAAAAGCAAGCAACAGAAACAGCCTGTGAAGGTGACCAGATGTCATATTTATCCGAAAAAGTCTTTAAAGTGGCTATTATAATCATGTTCACAAAATTTAAAAAAAAAAACATGATTAAAGAGTAAAGAAAGTTTTCATTACAATGATTCATCAAGTAGATAATGTTAAGAGAGATAAATGTTGTAAATCAGATCTAAAAGGAAATTTTCTAGTTAAAAAGTACAGTAACTGAAATAAATAATTCTCCAAAAAAATTTAAAAAGATAGTTCAACTTGCAAAAAATAAAATAAAATTCAAAGGCGTGTCAGCAGCAATTATGCTAGATGAAGAATAAAGAGAAAATTAAATCAAGAAAAACAGAAGAATGTCAGATAAATGTAGACACAGTTGAACACACCATCAAAAGTGTAATGAGACTTTCAGAGAAAGAAAGGAGAATGAAAAAAGCAGAAAAATATTCAAAGAAATAATACCTGAAAATATTTCAAATTTATTGGAAAACAATAAGCTATCCCCCTAGAAACTCAACAAACTATATAGTAGGATATATGTAAAGACACTCACAAATGGATTCATTACAGTAAAAGTGTTGGAAGTCAATACAATGAGAAAATCTTAAAAGCAGGAAAAGTGACACATTACTTACAAAGGAGCTTGCAATAGACTGAATGCTTATGATTCTTCAAAGTTTATATGTCAAAATTCTAACTCCTGAGGTGATGGTATTGAGTGATGGAGCCTTTGGAAGGTTGGATGTTTGTCAGTGAATCTGCCAGTGCCTTGATCTAAGACAATTTTTTTAAACAATTTTTAAAACTGTAAGACAGTTATAAACAGACAACTGAGCTGTTTCAATATCTCGGTATCCTAACTATAATTTTTACAACTGTAAGAATTGTGAACAATAAATTCCCATTGTATACGTTACTCAGTATTTTGTTATAGCAAACTGAAATAAGATAGAGCCCAAATAATTTTTATAGCTGACGTTAACACAGGAGTTATTAATAAGTCATTTTTAGACAGCTAGAGAGGGTGAAAGTTCTCAGTGGAATTTTCCTGTAATAAAAAGCAGCCCCAAATCATTTCTTCTCCAACAAAAAGCAGCCTGAGAAGTTGGCATAGAGATGCAAACTAGAAGCTTTTATATGTAAATGCAAGCAGCTGTACATGGAAGCCAGGTACATTCTACATGGCCTCTCCTGTTTTCTTTTTCCTGTCACCTCTTTATGGGCGTCATGGCAGCCTCCAGGTAAAATCACATGTGCAAGTATCAAGGCCATGGACAGGTGGAGGCCATATTTGCACAGTAAAACAGTAGGGTGGGAGGGCCAGTCTGTTCGTGGGCTTTGTGAATGGCACACCTGATCAAACCTATCCCTTGAGCCTTATGTAAACCAATCACTGCCTCCTGAAGCCTCTGTACAAAACTGATTGCTTTCCACTGCAAACCAGATACCTCTTTTGGGTGACCCCCTTTCTCAGTATGAAGAAGCTTTTTATCTCTTTCA
The DNA here is from genome assembly GCA_028533165.1 of Leontopithecus rosalia. Taxonomy (NCBI): domain Eukaryota; kingdom Metazoa; phylum Chordata; class Mammalia; order Primates; family Cebidae; genus Leontopithecus; species Leontopithecus rosalia. Next base: position 11,788,803 of record CM052649.1, read on the forward strand.
ACCAAGGATCCTACATCCATCAAAGTTCACTTTTCAAAAAGAATGGTGAAATAAAAACTGTTCAAGATAAACATCAGAGACTTTTTTCTTTTTACTAGAAAGCTCACCTTAAAAGAACTGCTGAAAATGTTCTTCAGCCTAAGAGCATTTAACTTCAGTCATTTATTTGAATCCACAGCAGTAAGAGTAATTACATGATTATAGCTCAGTATTAATGCATATTTTTTCCCTTGTTTCTCATAGCTGATTTTAAAAACAATTGCATATACAATTTAAAAAGCTTTAAAGCATATGCAGTTGCCCTTTAAATCGGTTAAGAGAAGTAAGGAGAAAATATTATATATAAAATGTACAGTTGTGACTACAACATAGAGAAATGTTTAAGTCAGGCACAGAAGGAAAAACTTTACATATTCTCAGTTATTTGTAGGAACTAACAATCAAAATAATTGAACTCATGGATATAGAAAGTAGAAGGATGGTTACTAGAGGGTGAGAAAGTAGTGGGAAACAGTGGGGAAGGAGTTGGGAATGATTAATGGGTACAAAAAAGTAGAAAAAATAAATAAGACCTAGTATTTTCCAGCACAATGGGCAGATTATAGTTGAAAATTAATTGTACCTTTAAAAATAACTAAAGGATATAATTGGATTGTTGCAATACAAAGGACAAATTCTTCAGGTGCTAGATACCCCATTTACCCTGATGCGTTATGCATTGCATGCCTGTATCAAAATATCTAATGCAACCCATAAATATATATATCTACTATGGACCCCAAAAACAAAGAAATAAAAAGTTAAAAACATTTAAGTGTAATATATAGATTTAATAACATCACAGAAGAGTTAGGTTAGAACAAAGCAATATCATTACAGATAAGTAAGAATTTTAATAGCATATTGTTGGATTTGTAACATTAACAAATGCAATCTGTATAACAATAATATCACAAAAGTAGGGAAAAGAAAATAGTGCCATATAGTATTAATGTTTCTATATATGATAGGAATTCAGTTAGTATAAATCAAATGCTGATTCGGGTAAATTAGGTTATATATGGTAAACTACAAAGTAACTACAAACTTTTAACTCAATAATATAGTGAAAATATAAAGAAATTAAAATGCTTAAATATCCATTGAATGAAAGATAAATCAGGGAAAGAGAAATAGAGGAACAAAAATGCATGAGACATATAGGTAAACAAAAACCAAAATGACAGACATAAATCAAGCTACATCAATAATAATAATAAAAAAGTGATGGATAATATTATCTAATCAAAAGGTAGACATTATAAGATTGGATTAAAATACATTGTGTACAGGAGACAGAGATACAAGAAACCAGAACCGAAGTATCACATCACTGTCAACACTTATATTAATACATTTTATTCATTTTGATTTTTTTTCCTATAAGGCATGAAGGAAGGCTCTACCTTTATTCTTTTTCATGTGCCTATGTAGTTATCACAGCATCATTGGTGAAAAGACTATTCTTTCCCACTTGGACGATAATTGCACTCTTGTTGAAAATTAGTTAACCAGATACCTGGCTTCATTTTGGGGCTCTTAAAGGTTTTGTTGCTCTATACGTTTATACTTATGCCAGTATCATACTATCTTATTGCCATCGATTTTAAGTTAGCTTTAAAATAGAGAAGCATAAGTCCTCCAATTTTTTTTCAAGACGTTTGACTATTCTGGGTCTCTTTTATTTCCCAGTTGTCAATTTCTACAAAGAATTCAACAGATACTGAATTTGTATCAAACAGCAAGGTAAATACCCCAAATAATTGAAAACATACGCCCTTGCAACAACTTATACATGAATGTTTGTAACAGCATTTTTCACAAAAGCTAAGTGGTGAAATCACCTGTGTCCATCAAATGACGAACAGATAAGCAAAATATAAATACACCTGTGAGAAATACAAATTAAATTCTAAGCCTACAGTGGACGTAATGGGCCCCTCTTTGGCCAAGGGGACCTCAAGAAACATTGGAAGCCGAGTTCACTGCCATTATGAGATGGGAACGTCTTTTTATTATACCTTCTCCCTCACAAACCATCATTAGGTTTTTGCCCTGAAGTGCTAAATAGAAAACAGCTCATTCAAAAGACTCCACACTGATAATGTTTATTATGTCAATGAAAAGAGTTAAACTCTAAAATATTTGAAGATATTTATTTTCAGTCAAATACGAATGACCATGGCCCAGGACACAGCCCTCAGGAGTCCCTGAGAACATGTGCCCAAGGTGGTTGGGGTGCAGCTTGGTTCTATAAATTTTAGGGAGGCATAAGACATTAATAAAATACATTTAAAAAATACATTGGTTTGGTCCAGGGGCTTCCAGGTTATAGATAAATTTAAACATTTTCTGGTGGACAATTAGTTAAGTTTGTCTGCAGACCTGGGATCAATAGAAAGGAAATGTTCAGGGTAAGATAAAAATGTGTGCAATGGCAACAAAAGCCAAAAGAGACAAATGGGATCTAACTAAACTTAAGAGCTTCTGAACAGCAAAAGAAACTATCATCAGAGTGAACAGGCAACCTACAGAACGGGAGCCATAGATGTGTCTGTAACTTATTTTTCCTGAGTATGCCCTCAGGCTGGCTCAAGAAACCTCACTGATTTAGGAATGATGCTTCAGTCACTCTTTTTGATTGCCACATGCAATGTAATATTATTCGGCCATATAAAGGAATGAAGTATTAATATCTATGATAACATAGATTAACCTTGAAAATGTTATGCTAACTAAGAACAAATGAGTCAAAAATGACCATAAATTCCATTGCTGTGAAATGCTTACAACAGGAAACTATATAGAGACAGAAAATAGATTAGTAATTGCTAGGGGCTGGTCCATATATGTGGAGCTGAAGTGTACAGGGTTTCTTTTTGCAATAATGAAAATATTCTAACGTTAACTGTGGTAGTATTTTTTCTTATCCATGAATATAATAAAAAGATCTTCAGAATTTAAATATATACTTGATTTGGATGAAAATTATCTCACTAATGCTGTTTAAAATAACAGGTTATGCCTAAAATAAATTTAAACAATAATAACTGTGATCAGATAAGATTAATCATATTTTACAATCAGACAGAGAAACATGGCTGTTGAGTTACAGAAAGAACTGAAGAAATTGATGTGAAATGAGCAAAAGACAAAATACTTAGAAAATAAGGATTTTTAAATAAGTGTTCGCAGTTGTGGAACGTGACTAATGTAATGTTTGCCAATAGTGGTGACACATTATTATAATAGAAGACAGAGCATAGTAAAAGGGAATATATGGCATGGTGGATTATCTGAATCCCTGACCACCAGTCAGGGGATGACTGGAAGTCTGTTTATGCGTAGACCTTCCACAGCCTGGGGCTCAAGAAAGAAATTTTATCTTCAGGCAGAAAAAGAAGAAAAGACACATCAGGGGAATTTTTTGTTTTTTGAAGAAAATACTTAGTTTTGCAGTGTATTAAAATGAGAAATGAAAAGTCAGTCCTTAGGCTAAAATCGAGTTATGCTAATAAAGGGTTTTGTCAGGTGAGAAAAACCCTTAACATTTACTGAGTTCTCGGTTTGCTTCCTATTGTGCTTACAGAAGAGAAAGGTCAGGCATAGTGATACGAGGTCCCAGAAACTTGCCATCACAATTTGGTAATGATAAAGGAAAGAGGGCAAGGAATTAATGTGAGATCTTCTTGTTATAATTAGATGTAAACTAATTAAGATTTACTGGATGCTAGGGGAAGAGTATTAGGGAAAGAAAGGGATTATTCAAAGTGGCTTGCTTATAAACCCACTTAAAATATTAGGAATGTTTTTTTTAAGAAATTACTTTTAAGTCATTTATTTCTGGTTATTATCTCACTATTAAAGTAGTGTTTCTTAACCACTTAAATATAGCTATGTAATTTTTGTATATATTAGTACCTAAAAACCCTATTGACAATAGGGAATTGTCCTCAATATTATAAAAATGTTTAAATAATACTGAAATTAAAGTTTGAATCACATTATGATTGGAAAGAATATATTCATGTGATTGAGGTATTATTTCATGGAAAATATAATTTTTAGAGAACAGATTTGGTATAGAATTAAAAGTTGTTTTGTTATTTTAATACATATTTAACATAATATTTTCCACAAAGACTGAGTCAACTAAATGGATCCAGAAGAATGAAATGTTACCACTTCAACAATTATGTAGTAGTGTAGTTTAGGTCCTACAGAGATCAGTTTATAGTCAAACAAAATTAGAAAAACTTGGTCTTTCTGATTGTCTATGTGATTTATTTTTTCTCTCTTATGTAAAGCAAGATAATTCCTCTTGAGAAAAGTCAAGTAATAATTTTGTGTTAAAATTCTCACCTAATTTAGGTATTCAGAATTTTGCAAAGATGGTTAGAAAAATGAAAAATAAAGTTTGCTCCATTTTCAATTGATTTAATGTCCTAAAGTATTATATATAAAAAATATTATTATTTTCTGTGGGTTGTGTATGATAATGACACTTGTGATCTAATTTTGTAAAAAATTTTTTTAGATATCTTTTGGTATCTGAATAATCTTAACTGTTTAATTGGCTGGGTGACATATGACAAATTGATTTTAATTAGGGGTTAGAGATTTCTTCTTATTCATGTAAGTTATAAACACTATAATTATAAAATTGGTATAGTGAGGAAGAAAAACTAAAAACTCATTGCTATAATTTAAGGAGTAATTTATGCTGGGTTGTTTAAGGTTAATATAAAAAAAGACAGAGACATAGGATATATAATGATGCAGATACATGAATATGCAGGGCTAAAAATATTGCTTAGGTATAATTTAAAATAGTGTATTTGAAACCTATTTTCTGTAAAGAACAAAAGGGAAGATTAAAATATACCCGATATCCCAATGGATATATGATGTAGGCTATTTTAATAAAAATATTATATCTGAAGTCAGTTATAGCTTTGTCCTGTAAAATTGACTTTCCATGTTTTTACATATTTACATGGATAAGTTTAAAAATAACATAAGACTTCATTGGAGTTTGCATCCTTTTCTTGTGTTGTCTAATACATCTACGCTAATTCTGTTTCTGGGTTCTGGAAATATAGTATTATTTTTCATTCTTTCTTTTGTTTGGATTCTTTAAAAACTAATCATACACAAAATGTAATAATTAAAATATGCTGGGTACAACTAAGCAAAATTTTCTATTTGTTTGCTGCTATCTGCCCTATCTCCATTGACATGTATTCCTTTACAAGTATTATATTGAGTAGCATTTTACTTGGTTCTAATGTACAAAAAAGCACAAAGTGAATCATCAGGACATGAATCCAACCATGCATTCTTCACTCAAGTTACCAAAGGTTAGGTTTCCCAGAAAGAGATGAATGCCGGGATGTGAGTACCCATGGTTATGGGAGAAGTGCTCTCCAGGCAAATCTGTGAGCAAAAGTGTGAATCTTGAGAGGCAGTTAAGTAAGGATGTACTCTCAAGAAACGCTTAGGCATGGCTGCTTCAATAGGAAAAGGCCCCTGGAACATCAACTGCAGCACAGTGTTTTCCTCTTTGAAGGAAGCAGGGTTAACTGGCCATGAGTAATGAGAAAAGGCTTCTTGGTAGGACGGTGCCTTTCATGTAAAGGTAGGCTTCTGGAGAAGAGGTGTAGCTGGCAGGAATAGGAAGTCACTATTCCCAGCAACTGTGTAATAAGTGGATCAGGATCTGAGCAGGGCCCCACAGTGTCCTCTCCAGAGGTAAGTAAGTAGAATTAGTTGAGGGAGCTATACTTGGCTGCCTTACATTATGGTGATCTCAGGGTGCGGGACTTCTAATGTTGCAGTTGCCCTTTCTTGGGGGAGGGAGAAGATTCACATTTCTTAAAGGCTTGGTCTTTTATTGCCGCAGTGTCACTTTCCATGCATTCTATTAATCAAAGAATGTCACAAGGCCTGCCTTAAATCAAGACAGGAACTATTGCAGCTCTTTTAGATACTATTAGAAATATTAAGTACAAGGCCGGGCACGGTGGCTCACGCCTGTAATCCCAGCACTTTGGGAGGCCGAGGCGGGTGGATCATGAGGTCAAGAGATCGAGACCATCCTGGTCAACATGGTGAAACCCCGTCTCTACTAAAAATACAAAAACTTAGCTGGGCACGGTGGCACGTGCCTGTAATCCCAGCTATTCAGGAGGCTGAGGCAGGAGAATTGCCTGAACCCAGGAGGGGGAGGTTTCAGTGAGCCGAGATCGCACCACAGCACTCCAGCCTGGGTAACAAGAACGAAACTCTGTCTCAAAAAAAAAAAAAAGAAATATTAAGCACAGTGTTTATTGAAAATGTTTTGTAGATGACCTTTTATTTTCAGGTGAGAAAGCAAGCACTGCAGTGTACTGAATTGGGCCAAAGGGCCCTAGCTCAACCCAAGTAATGTTATCTTCCCTTCCAAATTATGAATCTTAGCCAACCCCCATGGACTGAATCAAAGTCCATGCTCTTTCTTAGGACTGGATAGGATAGTGAGTTAAGCACTTGTATTCAACACAGGGATAGAAATTTGATTGTTGTTCCTCACCAAGATTCCCCAGCATACTTATACAGATACATGTGATGTTTAGTCCCTTCTCTCCCTAAGGAAGCTCATGTTAGGGTAGGAAAGGGTAGAGGGATCAGTAGATGTACAAGTAAGTGAACTCCTTCAGATTCCAAAGTCATGGAGACTGCATGTAGCTTGAACAAATGAAGTTCATCTGTCCCGCCAGAAACTGTATCAGACAGAAAGATAATCATTACTGAACTTAACTATTTCATCTTTGTGGATTCCTTCATTCAATAGTAACATCCGCATTGTTTCCTGGTTGGCCCCTGTATACACTTTAGCTAACTCGGACTCAGCTCATATGGAAGGAGACATTTTGTAATGATCCCAATTAAAGAAATACACTTTAACTGGCATTTTTACTGCCCATTTTTCATGACATCTCTTAGCTTTTGCCTAATTTTTTAAAAATAAATATATTTTATTGCACTTTAGGTTCTGGGGTATGTAGGCAGAACATGTAGGATTTTTGCATAGGTACATACATGGCAATGTGGTTTGCTGCCTCCATCCCCGTCACCTATATCTGGCATTTCTCCCCATGTTATCCCTCCACAACTTCCTTACCCCCAGCTCTCACTCCGCTATTCCCCGCCAACCGACCTCAGCGTGTGATGCTCCCCTCCTGGTGTCCATGTGTTCTCATTGTTCAACACCACCTATGAGTGAGAACATGTTCCATTATGAGGATGAGAGGAATTTTCCAAAGCAGTAGAGATGACTACAAGTATTTATACAGATATCTTGACTCAATTTCTTCTCCAGTAACCTCATCAATACTGTAATTCTAAACTAGGTCAGTAACAGCAGCTATTAGTCAGTGTCTCATCTTCCCATGGGAGTTTGTCTGTCTTATGGAAATCTCCCCGAGAAGGTCAGTGTTCCTTCATGTCTCAGTATTTTTTTTTTTTGAGATGGAGTCTCCCTCTGTCACCCAGGCTGGAGTGCAGTGGCGTGATATCAGCTCATTGCAACCTCTGCCTCCTAGGTTCAAGTGATTAGCCTGCCTCAGCCTCCTGAGTAGGATTTATAGGCATACACCACCACATCCAGCTAATTTTTGTGTTTTTAGTAGAAAAGGGGTTTCTCCATTTTGGCCAGGCTGGTCTCAAACACCTGACCTCAGGTGATCCGCCGTCTTCAGCCTCCCAAAATACTGGAATTACACTCATGAGCCAACTCGCCTGGTCATATCTCAGGGCTTTAACAAAATAAAAGTATTTTTCTTGTTCTTAAAATCATCCACTATGAAACATCTTGGTTAGATGCTACCTTTCAAATGTTGATTCACAAATGGAGTCTCTTCTATCTTAATTCCTGTGGCTTAAACAATTTAAATAGGTAAATATTATTTCTACCTATGTGACTGCTACCAAAGTTTGAATATGTTTTCCTTCCAAATCTCATGTTAAAATTTAATTGTCATTGTAACAATATTAAGAGGCAGGACTTCTAAGAAGTGATTAAGCCGTAAGAACTTCACTGTCAAGGGTGGGATTGGTAACATTATTAGAGTGAATTCAGTCCTTCTTGCTGTCTCTTGTCCTTTGTCTTCTCTCATGGGATGATTCAGCAGGAAGACCCTAATCAGATGTCAGCTCCCTCATCTTGCACTTCTGAGGCTCTGGAACTGGGAGACAATAAATTTCTGTTCATTATAAATTATCCAGTCTCAGGTAATCTGTGAGACCAGCAAACACAAACTAAGACGGTAGCCTTAGAAGTCATACCATTTTAAGGATGATAAACATGGAGAATCACACATGGGAGATTTTGATGTGATAAATGGGCAAGTAGCTGACAAATCTTTTACCTTTATTTATTGACCTAGACTTGGTCATTTCCCCAAACTATAACTACAAAGGAGATTGGTAAACATAGTCTAGCTCTATGCACAGGAAGAATAAGCAGATTTGGTTGATCAGACATCAGTAGTCACAGTCCAGTAACAAATAGCATTTCACCTTTCTTCCCACTCCAAGTGATGGCACCTATTTCCTTTGTCCAATCAAAAGAATACAAGATTTTGAATGATGCAGGTCATCTCTATTCTTTTTGATACAGAGCTCCTAAGTCTGGTGACCTATAACTGATGAGTTAAATTATGTGCTCTCCCCAACATTTATTTGTATAAACCCTGTTAAATCAGGGACAGTGTATTTGAACTACATTTCTTTTTATTTCTTTTGTACCATGACCTCTTGGTTTTTCTCTCAACTTAATGGCAGCTCCTTTGAGTCTATTAGAAATAATTGCATCAGGTGAGAAGAAAATACTCATGCCAGAGGGCGAATATTAATGTCTTTATCACTTAAAATGCCTCCTGTTTTATTTTATACCTCTGAACTATAGAGGCAATCAGGTTTTCCAACCTTTTAAATTCCTAAATTATTAATTGTATTTACTTTTATTTTTTCATGTAAATAGGCTAATTCTTTCCTGAATTTATCGTTTTTCATGACGAGAGAAAAAGCCAAAACACATTATTACTCCGAATCTTTGCAGCCTTTTCACTTAGATTTAGGCTCTGTGATCTGATTCCTGTAGGTATTCATTTTTTTCTGCCCTTACACAGCATTGTTTCCTATCTTTCCACCCACTGATATCCAGATGTCACTTGGTAAAAAGGGGCCTCCTTTTTACCAACAGAGAGTAGATTTGATGGAAATTTCGATGTATCTTGAGTCTTAGAAATGTTCTTGTTAAAATATGTCTTACCATCACCTTTTCTTCTTCTCGGATTTATTATCATGTCAGTGATTACTCAAGACATACAGAGGAGGCTGCAACTTAGTGAAAGACCTGTCTTCTAATCCTTGAGGTCTGATTAGTGTTTATAGTCAGTTTCACTCAGATAGCTGAGGGAGAAGTCAAAACCTCTCTGCTCGGAGTCCAGCATGTCAGAATATTTTGGAATACCTTTCTGTTATTGATAACCGGTCTACTGAAAAAATGGATCGGGCAGAGACATCCCAGCAGTAACCCACCATAAGTGTTAGCATCCTGTTTTAATTATTTTTCATTATCCAGTTCTGTCACCATCATCCACAGAAACTGTTCAGTAATCTGGACATTTTCCTTTGTCCTAGAGAAAACACATTGCAACTTCTGGTAGTATTCCTCCAAGACTGCATTCTTAAACATGGTACTTGAAAATAAATACATATAATCTTGTGTATGAAGATAGTAACTCACATGTGATTATTTCACTTCTTTGGTGTTGCCTAGTCCAGTCTTAACTCTCAACAAAATTAACCAATGCATGTTGTTATGACTCCCAGAAGGTTATTTCAAGTTTTCAGTTGGATTTAACATGGTGACCAACTTCTAGCCCTGCTTATTTAAGTGCTTTCTCTTATTTCATGAAGTTAGTCATTAATGCAGAGAAAACATCAATGGGTGCTGAATATGGTACATTTATAGACCTTGCCAACTTGTGTGTGCTAAGCTGGTCAACAGCCACCATGCCTGGAATAATTAGGAGCATCAGCCTCTGCACCATTGCCCATAAGTCTTGTCAACCCTGGCATAATTTCCACTTCAGTGCCCTTCTCTGTCATAGTCATAAGAATGTAAGAATGACAATCACTTCGCTTATTCATTTCTACATGATGCTTACATTCTAGCTTACTAACCAAGACATATTCATCTTGTTGAGTGAAAAGGCCATCTACTGTTTCACTAATGAAATGCATTTCTTTTTAGCCATTAAAACATTGTAATGCATATAAATATATTAACGAATACAGATATTTTACAAGGCATATTTCCAATCTACTGAGATACAGCTACAAAAGTACCTCAATATATTCTCAAAAATTTGTAAGATTGATATTTCTTCTAATAAGTCTTAATAATTAACATTATGTTGAAAGAGATGCAGTATAAAAGTCCCACTCAAAACTTTAAATGTTGTTCATGTGTAAATGTGTTGGATTTTACTCCTGAGAACCAATTACAAATACATACCTCATATATATATGTGTGCATATATATATATGTGTGCATATATATATATATATATATATATAGAGAGAGAGAGAGAGAGAGAGAGAGAAAGCCAGAACTTACAATAACTTAATTTCATAATATATAAGAAAGTGAGATACAACTAACACAAATAATTTTGTTCATAAATATGTCTGATATTTATGGCTGCCTTCTTGATTATATCAACATCGAATTATCCTCTCCTGCATGATATGAAAAAGTAAAATAATCTTGCAAAGAAAACAAAGCAAAAATTTCCTATAATTGGACAATTATTTTATAAATTACTCTATAAAGATAAATAAATGTTACATACCTGCTAAACTGATACTTACAAATAACCTTGACTTGCAAATCTAAAAACATCATGACACAAAAATTTCTATGTATAACATTTTTATTTTTTGTTATTTAATGAATGGTAAAATTATTTTATTATTTTTTATTTTATACATTTCTGATATAGCTAGAGAAACATCTACATTATATTCATAAGCAGCAAACCTTAACAAAATAATGTATTCATATTTATATTATAATTTCCTGAATTAAAAAAAAAAAGCAGAGGATTAATATGCCATTTTTTTTTCTTATTTCCCTTTCATCCATTTTCCACAGCTTGAGTCATCGGGAGCACAGTGTAGCACATATTTTATTTTCTTCTGTTGTTGGACAGGCGAGAAAATTACTATGAAATGACTGTAGCTTTCCTGTCTTCCTCTCACATAGTCAGAGCTCATCTGCGGGCCTCTGACCTCACTGGAGACTCCCAGTACAGAGCAGAGAGAAATGCCTCTGGCCCTGATAGAGTATTCAACCTTGGCAAAATCCCTGCATCAGCCAACTGAACTTGCAGACCTGTGGGTCACTAGGCACAGATTGCCTGCCTTGAACTGCATTATCTCTGAGACTCCTTCTGCTTAATGTCTCTGGAAGTCCTGACCCTTTGGGTCATGCCTGACATAAGACCTTAAAACCCATAACTGAAATATGGAGTGAAATCTTCTAGGGATATAGAGCTGAAAACAAAAATAAATAACATTTAAAATAACCAGAAAGTGATAATGACATTCTTTTTTGATTGACGCAAGATAAATGTCCAATTGTCATGACAAATAAAATATGTATTTAACTTCAGAAATAGCATATCTTTCTTATCTACATAGTTTGATAATTTTGATTATTAGATATGTCTGTTTCTTTTCTATCTAAAAAAAACTCTAAATTTATTTTTTTTCCTTAATATATAATCGAGAGAAAAACCTTTACAGTTCAAGTAGCAATAGTAGGCATTGTCTTAACATCTTTAGTCATCTTTTGCTATATTTATTGTCCAAAAGAATAGGATCCAATGTAAAATTAGTGACAAGGAAATGTGGCAACTCCATGGCATTTTTCTCATAGGCATTAATAGTTGTTAAAAGTCTCCAAAATGATTAGTCTACAATCTGATTAGTTCCTAAGTTTAAATAAACTTCATAATTTACCTCTCATATTGTAATTCAGAGCAATAATGACATTAACGAGTATGCAGAGGATTGGAATAAGTTTGATTTTGTGGTGAAGCATGTGGAGAGAAGAATATTGACAATCGGTGGAGGGAAAACATCATTTCTGGAGAGAAACAGACAGCATTTGGAAAAACACAAGTCTAAGCAACAGTGAATTGAAATCACGCTGTGTATTTTTATAACCTAGTTTTATATTGAATATTCAAAGTAATATAGAAAGTTATTCTGACATACAATTTTATTGTTTCTTATGGAAGATCAGAATCTTGTTTATCACTGAATACCTCAAGTAAGACCAATCACTGTCCAAAACGAACTGCAAAATTACAATCTAAATTCAGGGCTATGGACAAAACTCAATACCTCAGTATTTGAAACAGTTTTACTCCCAATTTGTCAAGCAACTGTTAGAAAACAATAAAAATAACTGAATTGTTCTCCTTGTGAAATCCCTGAAGACATTAGATTCATAAATCAATTATTTCCTATGCACCAGAACATTTTGTTTCTGCCATTGGAGACACTAATATGGTGTGAATGTGAACTGGGTTATTAAATTAAAAGTGTAAATTAGTCAGAGTTTTCAGGACCTTTGTCATTACACTGATTTTCTTATGCCTCCCCTCCTCATTTTAGCTCTCTGGCTTCATCTTTAATTGAACACACGCACACACACACACACACACACACACATGCATGCATGCACACACCATTTCCCCCCTCCAACAAACCATTTATTGTGTTGGAAAGTAACACTGGATTTTAATTAGATACTTTTGAGAATCATAGTACAGTGTTCTTTGGTATTTTCTTTTCAGTGTATGTATTCAGATACGGTTATTGTGTTCTGTGTCAGAACAACAAAATACACTATATTGATGCAGAAAAATTTAAAGAGTTTAAAGCCAAAGTGTAAACATTTGACTTATTTTATATACTTTTTTTACTGTTTATTTTTATTTATTTATTTATTGTTTTAATTGCATTGTAGATTTTGGGGTACATGTGAAGAACATGCAAGATTGTTGCATAGGTACACACACGGCAGTGTGATTTGCTGCCTTCCTCCCCATCACCTACATCTGGCATTTCTCCCCAAACATTTGAATTATTAAATGTACTACTATCATTTTAAGTCTGCATTAAAAAAATCTGATTATAAAAAATTAAAATAAAGGATTCATTTTTATGGTTAATGACAATAATACAGACAAAGGCAATTTGTACTTGGAGAGAGGAAAGATCAGATTTGTGCCCATGACATTTTGTCTGTTACATCGTTAATACTTCTTTCTTTTCTTTTTTTTTTTGAGAAGGAGTCTTGCTTTGTCACCCAGGCTGTGATGCAGTGGTGTGACCTTGGCTCACTATAAACTCTACCTTCTGGGTTCAAGCAATTCTCCTCTCTCAGCCTCTGGAGTAGCTGGGATGGATTACAGGTGACCACCACTGCACCCAACTAATTTTTGTATTTTTAGTATAGATGGGGTTTCACCATAAAAAAGATATTTTAAAAGACAGCTTTAACTGTAACTGCTAGCATACTGGGTTAGCAGAAGTGTAATTTTCCTGAGCATAAAGAACTCTAAGGCAATGGCTGTCAGGACTATGAAAGCCCCAAAATCTCCTTATACATGTCACAGCACTGCTTGTCTAACTTTACTTCTAAGTTGTGCATAGAAGATAGAAACTCATTCTCATTCTAATGAAAAGAATGAGTTTTCTCTTACAATGGCATGTTTGAAAAAGGACAACTGAGAGACACTGCTCTTGAAAATTGAACAGCATTGAGGGAAGTATCATATACGTTTAGCATTTGTTATATTTATTGTCCAGAAGAATAGCATTCAATGTTTATATTATGGCATTTTTCACACAGGCATTTAGTAACTGTTAAAAGTCTCCAATGCAATAACAACTGGCGTTACCAACACTAGTTAGGCAAATCAATTTAAGTTTTAATTCATGGATGACGGTGTGGTTTGACTTTAGGTTTATACCCAAATCTCATCTTGAATTGTAATCCCCACCTGTCCATTTGAGGGACTGATGGGAGGTGATTGGATCATGGGGGCAGTTTCCCTCATGCTGTCCTCATGATAGTGAGGGATTTCTCATGAAATTCGGGGGTTCAAAAGTGGCAGTTTCCTCTTCACTCTTTCTCTCTCCTAGCATCGTGTAAGAAGTGCTTAGCTTCCCCTATGCCTTTCACCATGACTGTAAGATACTTGAAGCCTCCCCAGCCATGCAGAACTGAGTGATTTAAACCTATTTTCTTTATAATTACCCAGTCTCAAGTAGTTCTTTACAGCAGAGTGAAAGTAGACTAATACAGAGAATTGGTACCAGCAGAGCAGGGTACTCTGTAAAGATAACATAAAAATGTGGAAACAACTTTGGAACTGGTTAACAGAAAGAGTTTGGAACAGTTTGGAGGGCTCAAAAGAAGACAGGAAGATGTGGGAATGTTTGGAACTTCCTAGAGACTTGTTCAATGGTTTGATCAAAATGCTGATAGTGAGATAGAATATGAAGTCCAGGCTGAGGTGGTCTCAAATGGAGACAAGGAACTTATTGGGAACTGAGTAAAGGTCATTCATGCCATGCTCTAGCAAAGAGACTGGTGGCATTTTGCCCCTTCCCTACAGATCTCTGGAAATTTGAACTTGACAGAGATGATATAGGGTATCTGGCAGAAGAAAATTCTAAGCAGCAAAACATTCAAGATGTGAACTGGATAAAGTGTTCAGTCACATGCAATCACAAAGACATTATCTGAAAACAGAACTTTTATTTAAAAGGGAAGCAGAGCGTAAGTTTGGGAAATTTGCAATCTGACCATGCAATAGAAAAGAAATACCCATTTTCAGGGAGAAATTCAAGCCTGCTGCAGAAATGTGCTTAAGCAACAGACAGTCAAATGTTAATAGCTAAGACAATGGAGAAAATGTCTCCAGGGCATATCAAAGATCTTTCTGGCAGCCCTTTGCATCACAGGACCAAAGATCTAGGAGGGAAAAAATGGTTTCATGGGTTGGATCAGGGCCCTGCTTCTCCATGCAGCCTCAGGTCTTGATGCCCTCTGTCACAGCTGCTCCAGCTCTACCCACAGCTAAAAGAAGCCAAGGTACAGCTTAGACCACTGCTTCAGAGGATGCAAGCCCCATGCCTTGGGATTATAACATGGTGTTGGGCCTGACAGTGCACAGAAGAAAAAAGTTGAGCATTGAGAGTCTCCAGCTAGATTTCAGAGAATGTATGGAAATGTCTGGATGTCCAGGCAGAAGTCTGCTGCAGGGGTGGAGTTCTCAGGAAGAATCTCTACTAGGGCAATGAAGAGATGAAATGTGGGGGCCGAAGTCCCCACACAGAGTCCCCACTGGTACAATGCCTAGTTGAGCTATGAGAAGAGAGCCACTGTCCTTCAGATCCCAGAATGGTAGATCCACTGACAGCTTGCACCATGCACCTGAAAAAGCCTCAGGCACTAAAAACCAGTCCATGAAAATAGCCAAAGAGTCTATACCCTGAGAGGCTGTGGGGCAGAATGGCCCAAGGCCATTCCTTGCATCAGCGTGCCCTGGATGTGCGACATGGAGTCCAAGGAGATTATTTTGAAACTTTAAAATTTAGTGAAATCCCTGTTGGCTTTCAGACTTGCATGAGGCCTATAGCCCCTTTGTTTTGGCCAATTTCTCACATTTGGAATGGGAGCATTTACCCAATGCCTATAACCCCATTGTAGCTTGGAAGTAACTAACTTGTTTTTGATTGTACAGGCTCATAGGCAGAAGGGACTTGCCTTGTCTCAGAGGAGACTTTGGACTTGGAGTTTTGGGTTAATACTGTAATGAGTTAAGACTTTGGAGGTGTGTTGGGAATTCATGATTGGTTTTGAAATGTGAAATAGACTGCTGTTCTTAAAATCCAAGAAAAATGATGACATTTTGATACTTAAATTTTAATGAATTTACTAAAGAGTATCTTGATTAATTTTTGGTACTCTCTATGTTTAAAATAAAATACTTGGTTTGTTATAGAAACTCTACATTCCAATAAAATGTACAGATAACATACCCATTGTGGCAAAACAAAAAGTAAAATAACCCCTCAGTGTTTAAAAAGTAACCTCAAATATATTGAAAACTGAGAAATAAAAAGTATTCAAAATATTCTATGGAAGTGGTGTTTGTTGTTCTTGGTTGTTGTTGTTGCTGTTATTGTTGTTGATATAGGGTTGCCCAGGCTAGAGTGCAATGGCACAATCTCAGCTCACTGCAACCTCTGCCTCCCGGGTTCAAGCAATTCTCCTGCCTCAGCCTCCCAAGTAGCTGGGATTACAGGCGTGTGCCATAACGCCCAGCTAATTTTATATTTGTTTTTTAATAGAGATGAGGTTTCTCCATATTGCTCAGGCTGGTCTCAAATTCCCGACCTCAGGTGATCTGCCCACCTCAGCCTCCCAAAGTGGTGAGATTACAGGTGGAAGTATTTTAATACTAACATTTCTCCAAACTGTTTTAAAATTCTTTTTAAAATTTCATACTTGTAAGAATCCAAATGCAAATTATCAGATGAATAGTATATGAAACTAATTATGCTCAACATTTTTTTGTGTTATTTTATAAGGTAATATAGTAATTAGGTACACAAAGACCAACTTTAGGTGTGAAATTGCATTTAGTTCTGAGTGCATATATCTGTTCGTGCCTTTTTCGATATTTTTAATAATGAATAGAGTGCTGCTGCAATTCTGAAAACAAATGCAATTTTTTTTGTTTTTGAGACAGAACCTCATTCTACACCTAGGCTGGAGCACAGTGGTGTGATCACAGTTCACTCTAGCCTGCACCTCCTAGGCTCAAGTGATCCTCTTACCTCACCCTCCTGAGTAGCTGAGACTTACAGGTGTGTGCCACCACCTGGGTAAATTTACCTGGGTAAATTTTGTATGTTTTGTAGAGGCAGGGTCTTGGCAAATTTCTCAGCCTGGTCTCTAACTCCTGGACTCAAGTAATTCACCCATCTTGGCCTCCCATAGACCAGGCTTACTAATGTAATTTAAAAGACTTTACAGAATAGTGTAATGTTTGAAATTGAATATTCTAAATTAGGTTTATGCTGCTAACAATTTTTTTTAAATTTAGGGCATTTATTCATATTTTCTTTTCTAAATATGTTTCCTTGTATTTTATATTTATATCAAAATCTATATATCAATATCTATATATGTATTTATTTACAAATCTATTGATTTAGTCTTCATATACATTGTAGACTTTCATATTAACTGTTGTAACACCACATAATGTTAAATCAATAAACTCATCTTGGAGGGACCATCACTTTATTCTCTCATATGCTCTATTTCCTTATTTTTAAATTGGGATATTTGACAGTTATATTTTCTTATGATGGTTTAGCTATAAATATGAAAAAACTATTTAAATTATTAATAATATATTCTTTTATTGGAGGGCTGACACTTCAGTGACACAATTCTAAGTACAGAGAATAATATCTTATCATTTGGTTTAGTTTTTTAAAATGTTAAAAAATATTAATTGTATATATTAGGTTTATATTTTCAATGACGATGTTATATATCATGTACCAGAGTATCAAGTGACAGATTGTTAAGACATTTTTCCCCCAGGACTATACTATGAACTCTCACTTTTTGAATGCATGAGCTTGTGGACATGTAAGTTACTTCATATTTCTTTCTTCTGTGATTTTCATTTTCTGATGGCAGCAAGTTAATAAGAGAAAGCCACTGAAGTCACAAAATATAACATTGAAATAAATCTGCATTATTACTAAAAACTGGGTATTGAGACGATGATTTCTGCCTTCTAATGAATATTTCTCTTGATTATTAGATTTCCTTTTTGCTTATTTGTTCTTTTTCTTTACTGCTCAGGTCAAAGTTTGGGTATTAAGTTCATCATCTGAACTTTCGCTTGAAGACAGTTATATCTTCTGTGTAAGAGTGAGGCCTTAACTTGTACAAAGCACAATGTGTGATCCTATTTATTCATGCAGTTGGGGATTATCTAGTCCAGCCAGAACTATGTCTTATCTGTGCCTTGGCTTGCTTGAGGCCTGCTACCCAATCACAGTCCTCTCCTAGCAATCTAAAGGCGAGAAGAGGACACACATTTATAAAACAGTCTTTCAAAAAATGTAGGGCTGTGGGGAGATTGATCCAATGTAGAACATCAGAAAATTCCTTTCCCTAATATTGTGGCCAAATTACAATCTAAATCTCGAGAAAGATGAAACCTAGCTTTATCTTTGGAAGGTTGAATGGGAGTCGGGTAGCACCTTAGGAATACCATCAAAACAGTGTCATATAAGAAATCAACTGTGGCAGGCGTGATAATCTTTACTTAGTAATGAAGGGAGATAAGAGAGAAAGCATATAACCATGTCCTACCCCATTACATGATTAAATGTTTGAGAGTGGATTCTTTTCTTCTGATCACTTATCTGAGCAAGAGCTGGAATTACCTTCTGGTATTTTCATTGGGAACCATGACAAGTTTTAATTCAATCAGGGTGTGTGTGTGTGTGTGTGTGTGTGTGTGTGTGGCAATTAAAATATCTATTCAAATGATTATCATAATTTTCCTCCAAACGGCTAATGAGGTGAAATATGAATTTTGAGGAGACTTAGTAGGATAATAAAATACAATGACATTCTAAAGACTAAAGCTAAACTTTCAATTATTTCCTTTGATTTACTTTAGAAACAAGGGTGTAAAATCTACAAGGCATTAGAATGTTTGAATACATTAGAATTGGATCTTTGTTTTGATCGACAGTGAACATTTAGAACCTTTCATTCAGTTACGTGTGTCTCCTGTATTCTTACATAAACTCATCATTTTTACTTTTTAAGGTATTGTATAAAAGTTTTCTTCTGACCTGTCTTTTAGTTTACTAGTTCTCTTTAGTTTTTCTTCTCTACTTTTAAACTTATCTATTTCTTGAGTTTCTAATTTTTGTCATTGTAATAATCATTCCCAGAATTTCCATTTTATTCCCTATGGCATCAAATCTTCCATTGAAATCATTCTTGTCATTTCATTTCTTTAAAGTATTAATTGCTCTTATTTTAAAGTCCTTCAGTGTCTGACCTGCCTGTGAATCTGTTTTCAGCATTTCTTCTTCCATCTCATTTCTCATCCCATCTAATTTTTTATATCTGCTATTTATCCCCCTGTGTTTTTGGACATTGTGATTTGATGTTGTCTATGATGTGTCTGTTTTCCAGAGATAATTTATTTTTGCAAATATCCTTGGAACTTCTTTTGCAGTTTCCTAAATTGAGCAAATTTGGATTTCTATGAGAATTGACATGCAATTATATCTGGATGAATTTATAAGGAAACTGCAAAGATAAAGGAGGAAAGCTACCTCCATAGTACATATTTATGCAATACACTGCATGTTAGTATAATCTGTGAATATTTCTGTATGTGACCCAATATTTTTAATAAAATTAGAGAAACAAATGAAAAAATTAATGATTGTATTAATGCTAACATATATAAATTTTCTATTTGGTCATTTAAACAATAAAACAGCTTATTATGCTTTATTTATCAGTAATAAGTACCTGTGCATATAGTTTATTATTGCCAGTGGATAGGTGGCCTATAATAAAATTACAACAATTTATAAAGCTGTAGTTAACTATGTAGAAAAGAATGGTTTAGGCTCAATAAAAATGCAATTTAATTACTGCCTCAGCATTGTAATCGTAAGCAACAAATGCACTCTAGCGAATGCATATAGCAATTAAAAAAGCTATTGAATCTATATAAACCAGTTTTTTCATTTGTCTTGTTTTAAATATTTATAAGTATTATCAAAACACATTAGAGACTTTATTCTTAGAGCAATAGCCTTGTATGGCTCTTCATTCATATTCATCCATACCTTATAGAATCAACAATTTTATTTTTTCCAAAATAATTTCATAGGCAAAGCAAACTGGCAAGTCTATTCAAATAAAACAAGGCTAAACAAGAAAGAGAGTAGGGTAGAAGAAGTATAGTGCGATTGATACAAGAATGAGCTTAAGTTTTGAGCCTGGACTCTCTTTAAATTCCTGGTCATTGTAGTAGTCCGTTTTCACACTGCTGATAAAGACATACCTGAGACTGAGTAATTTATAAAGAAAAAGAGCTTTAATGGACCCAGTTCTTTGTGGCTGGGAAGGCCTCCCAATCATGGTGGAGGGAAAAAGGCATGTCTTACCCGGTGGCAGGCAGGAGAGCATGACAGCCAAGTGAAAAGGGAAACCCTTTATGAAACCATGAGATCTCATGAGACTTATTCACTACCATAAAATCAGTATGGGGGAACCCATGATTCAATTATCTCCCACTGGGTCCCTCCCACAACTCTTAGGAATGATGAGAGCTACAATTCAAGATGAAATTTGGGTGGGGACACAGCCAAACCATATCAGACATTAATCTCAAGAATACCCTTCACTCTACTCAGCAAATGTGCCTCCTTTTTTCACATTCCCATGTTCTATGGCAATTTTATACTTTGTGTTTTCACAAACCTTCAACATATTTTCCCCACATCATCACATTTAACTTTCTACCATTTCCTCTTCTCCATGTAAATTGAAGTTCTTAGAAAATAGATTTCACAGACTCAGTAGATTTCACAGAGTCAGATTTCCTGACTCCCCATTTCCCAGCATCTGCACTTACATATTCTACCTGCCTGCCTAAAATTATAGACCTGTGCTTTCCATTACAATAGCCAGTGTCCACGTGTGGCTGTGAAGCATAGGAAACGGGGCTAGTTCAAAGTGAGATGTGCTGTCACGGCAAAAATCACACTAGATTCACAGAGAGTATAAAAATTAAATGTAAAATATCTCATTCAATTTGTTATATGGAGGTAATTCATCACCACTAGACCAGCCCTAGAGCCCTACATCTGGCAGAAAAAGGACAATAGCTATCATCATAAAACACAGAAAAATATAAACTCACTGGTATAGCAGAAACAAAAGAATAGCATTTTAGATATATTGGGTTAAATCACATATTAGAGTGAATTCTACATGCTTCTTTACCTTTTTTTTTTAGTGTGGCTGTTAGAAAATTTAAAATGACCTAAGCTGTTCATATTATAATTCTATTCGGCAGCATTTCTGTTAGAAGTCTCCAAACTTCTTTTTTTAAAATTTTTATTATTTTTATTTATTATTTTCTTTTTTATTGCATTTTAGGTTTGGGGTACATGTGAAGAACATGCAAGATAGTTGCATAGGTACACACGTGGCTGTGTGATTTGCTGCCTTCCACCCCTTCACCCATATCTGGCATTTCTCCCCATGCTATCTCTCCCCAACTCCCCTCCCCCATGTTGTCCCTCCCCTATTCCCCCCAATAGACCCCACTGTGTAATACTCCCCTCCCTGTGTCCATGTGTTCTCATTGTTCATCACCCGCCTATGAGTGAGAACATGTGGTATTTGATTTTCTGTTCTTGTGTCAGTTTGCTAAGAATGATGTTCTCCAGTTTCATCCATGTCCCTACAAAGGACACGAACTCATTGTTTTTGATGGCTGCATAATATTCCATGGTGTATATATGCCACATTTTCCCAGTCCAGTCTGTCATCAATGGGCATTTGGGTTGGTTCCAGGTCTTTGCTATTGTAAACAGTGCTGCAATGAACATTTGTGTGCATGTGTCCTTATAGTAGAACGATTTATGCCAACTTCTATCTTAAGTCAGTCTCTCCAATTTCGCAGATTTTTTAGAAGAAGGCTCTAGTTACGGACATTGCTCTAGCACATTTCCCATCTCCTGCATTGCCAGTTAGTTTTCTCTCCCACATCTTCTCCAGTTGTATGCAGACATGAAGTTATTTCCCCATTTTTAAAAAGACATTCACATAATAATTCTTCCTAATTAGTAACCCCTTTCTCCAGTTTACATTTTTTAAAACTTTTCAAGAGTATCCCAGATTCTTAGTGTTTGCATTCTCCTTTTCTCATTCTTTCTTAAACTTACTTTTATTTGGCTTTTGCCCTCTCCTTGTTGTCCTCCACTTCTCAACAACAAAAAACGTCAATGACAACAAGCTGTTTTTCTTATGGTCACTATTGACTCCTATATGGTACAAATTTGGTGGTTATTTCTAGGCACCCATCTTTGTAGACCTACCATCAGCTTTGGCAGAGCTATCTTTCTATCTTGACATAGTTCCTTATTGAACTTCCAAAGCACCACATACACCTGGCTTCCCTTCAATGTCTGCTATTACTCCTTCTCAGCCTCTGCTTCTGAAATATTCTTTCCCTGTTGAGCACTTACATTTTACATATTATGTTTTAGTCTTTATGCATATTTCTTGGTGATCTCACAAAACCCCAAGAATTCTCAACTTTTATCTTCTGCCAGACGCCTGCCAGAACTCCAGACTAATATATACAAAATGTCTGTTGGATTTCTCTTTTTATGTTTCTAATTAGCCAATCAACCTTTGTAATTCTAAAATGGATACTCTGATCTCCCTGACTCCAAAACTGCCCCAGTGGCTGTTTCTTCGTCATCTCAGCTGATGAAAACTATTTTTCAATTGCAGAGACTAAATATCTATGCGGAGTCAGTTTTAAGCCTCTGAGTCTCCTCTTACTGCTCGTATTCTATTAGGCGCCACAACTTGTCTTTAGTTTCAAAACACAATACAAATTCCAGCCATTTCTCACCACCACCATTTTCTACCACTGGGAATGTACCTTCCTGGCCCCAATTCTTACACAGTTCTTTAACTGTGCTCTCTGGTTCTATGCTCTCTCAATGTATTGTGTTCTCAGCATAGCAAGTGGAGTGATCCTTTTAGGACACAAATTAGATCATGTCTACCTTCCACTTAAAGCCCTGCGATAGTTCTCCATTACACCTAAATAAAAGCCCAAGTGCTTTCAATGTTCTGACTGTGAAACCTTACATCATCTATTTTCCTTGAACACTCTCCTGTCGTTTTTTTCTCTTTACCCATTTTCTACTAATCTTTCTTCTTTCTAGTTGGCTGGAGCTACACTGGTTTCCTTTTTGTTCTTGGGGAAAAAAATGTTCATGCTTTAAAAGTTGGCACTGAAAATAAAGAATATTTTCAGTCACCATGCTTATTCGAACTGCTCAGGGAAAAACCTGAGGTATGGGAGAAAAGGGGAAAGAAAAATTGGGGATTTAATTGACAATGGCATGTAAAGAGAGAATGTAGATTGATTACACTGTAGAAAGGCTTCTATTGGATTTTGTACTTTCTGTTGCCTGAAATGCCAGAAGCAAAGACTGCATCTCCCTGGTGGATGCCGCCCTAAATACTGGGATGTAGACGCAGAGACTCGTGGCAAAATCACAGAGGATTTTATTTCATTCTTACATTAAAAGGAAAAAATGCATGTTTTTCAATATACAGTATTCCTAATAGTACAGGCTATTGTTTTTTCTTTAAATTAACGAATTATTATTATTATTTTGGAGACAGGGTCAGCTCTGTTGCCCAGGCTGGAGAACAACAGCACAATCATAGCTCACTCCAGCCTTGGACTCCTGAGCTCAAGTGATTCTCTCATCTCATCCTCCAGAATAACTGAGACTTCCAGGTGTGCCTACTATGCCTGGATTGATGGTTTTTGTAGAATCAATTTTATTTCAATTAGGTTAAAGAAGTCACTAAAACAAAATATCTTAAAAATACAAATGAAAAGAAAAGAGACTGAATCAGGGAGCATTGTTCATTTTGTTTGTGATTAGCAGAAGTAAACTTTGGAGTATTTTGTGTTTGCTTAGTGAAACACAATTATTATTTCACCTATAAATAACATTCATAACCTGCTTTCTTACCCTTTTTTGTCCCATTGATTCTTATCTTCTGTAGCTCATATTGTTTGTGTGTGGTTTATTTGTTTGATAATATTTGATCTCTCTCCAAGTATATAGTAGAAGTGAATTAAGTATCACTCTGGGATTTTCTTGAATCAAGGACAAGGTAAGAGTAATTTTTATGTAACTCCATTAAATTAATTGCACGAGACATACTTGGATCTTTAGGGAACCATAATGTTTGATCAAATCAAAGACTATACCAAAGGCATGATCTTAAAATTCTTCTAAATCTAAACACAGTGAGTTGGCATTTTATGGAATTATTTACTGTTTTAAAAAGTTGACTATATTAGCTCTTCCTTTACTAGAATAATTTATAAAAACATAAAATGGTAGACTTAGCTTATTCTGTGTAATTTGATCATTTCTTCTGGTGATCTGAACTTTTTCAGATAAGGCTTCTACCATCTCCAATGTCATAAGTACATTCTGCACTTACTTAGTATTTTTTCTAATCATTTTATGGACCAATGTGAATATATAAAATAGGATTTCAGATACATGTTGGCCATTTTATGTCTTTCTCTGACTGCTAAGTGGAATAGGGCTCTCTCATAATAATTTACATTGCTGTGTTTATTCCAGGAATAGCTTCAGCATTTTTGGCGTTGATTGTCTTTAAATCTATATCACAATGCTGCTGCTACAGATAATCATAATTAAAATTAATTGTAGCCTGAAAACAATTTCTACTAAAATAAGTCTATATCAGCAATTTCTTTGATGCATAAAGACAATAATAATTTATGTAATTACATTTATTTCAGTCCCAATGAAGATGTTTATTATTAGGCTGAACAAGGGGGTATATTTGCCTATGTTTTCACATTTTTTAAATAAAATGAATTGTTCTAGAAACTCTTCCTACATGGTCAAAAGTATCAAAAATTGATATTTGTTATTTTGTGCTTTTATTATAATGTTTCAACTGTGAAGATGCAGCTATATTGTGAATAGCAGTGAAGAGTTTTTAAAAAGATGAGATTAAACATTTGTATACATGGGAAAGATTCATAGCAGTGTCTGTTTTTAAAACTCTCAGGATGGCATTAAGTATCATGAACATCTCTTACAATATTTCTTTATATTTGTCATGGACAAATATAGATTTTGATATGTAGTCATCTTCTGGATAAATATTTAATAAGAAATTAAATAGCTTTAATGATAGGAAACTATTCTTGACTGTTTAATCTTTTTATAACGAAGTTTTTAAATTATAAAAGTAATAATTTTTGTAATTAGAAATTAGCGCTATGAAATTCAATTTTTGCTAATTTCATTACTTATGTTTTTCACTTTTTTGTGATAATGCAGAGCACTACAATTTGGCATTTTATGTCAGTATATGTTATGGGAGGGTTTACACATTCTTACAACATTGAGATCTTATCTTTAGAAATTTTGAGTCCAGGTTTTGTCTTGTTTACTAAATCCCTTCTGATAGTAAAATCGCTAGGACATTTTTCTATTTTTTTCCTAGCACTTTTAAGTTCTTTTAAATTTAACGCTTTAATTAGTTTGCAGTATATTTTTGCACAATGTACATTATGGATTTTCTTATATGCCATCTAATTTATATTTTCCAATATTATATGGTAAGCATTTTCAAAATTTAATAAAATGAATGCATTTACACACCCTCAGGGTTCTATAATTAAGATTTTATTATATTGTTTTTTCAGACACTTTTAATTTATTGATCATTTACCAATTAATATTTCATTTTTGAATAAATTATACATTGGTATATTGAAGACACCAATACATTTCTCCTTGAATACTTTGCATATTATTAATTTGAGTCTGCAATATGACTATAGACTATAGTTTTTATGTAAAAATTACATACCATAAGAGAAACAAATATTACATTTATTAAATGTATGTGTTACATTGGGGTTCAGGGGTTCAGAGTGCTCTCAGCTCCCCTGAAAGGACATTTCTCCAGGCTCTAGGTCTTCTGCCCTCTCAAGAAAGAGAGAGGGGACCATGGTGCAGTGTGCAATAAATGCTGGACTCAAAAATGTTTGTCAAAAGTGATTTATTTAAAGAGAGAGAGAAACAGGAGAAGGAGAGAGAAAGAAACAGCTAACTCTCACAGTGAGTGAGAGAATCCAGAAAGATGGAATCCAGGAGAGGAAAGCAGCTTCCACACTGAGTGGAAGGGACTAGAGAGGGATGGAGTTTAGGAGGGGAAGACAGGCTTCCATGAGAGAGTGTGGAAGGGGACTCCAGACGGGAAATCCAGGAGAGAGAAAGATGGCTTCCATGAAGGGAGTGTTCGTGGAAGGGGACCCAAACATGGAGTCCAAAGGGATGTAGAAGAAGAGGACCTTTAACCTGTGAGAAACCGCCACCTTCTCTAAGACTACAGGCCAATGGAGGTAGTTCCTTAGAACTTCCACTGGGGTGATTGACTCTTCGTTTTTTCCCATGCCTGTGAAATTTAAACATAAACCGTTAAATCTCCCAGCTAGAGAGAAATGGGAGGGGGGCATGGCGTTGGGAAGTTCTTGCCCTAGAAACTATGCCCTGCCGTGGACCCAGAAAGAGAACAGATTCCCTCATATGTGTTGATCATAGTCCTGACTCAGAACCACATCTTTAGGTCTGGTTATGTTGCTCACTTTATCTGTTGAAAACAGGTTGTTTTCTTCTTGCCTTTTTATGTATCCCACGTTTGGCTGAAAGGCAGACTCTATTTGTAGAAGAATGCTAGGAACTGAGGTAAATGATAATTACACGGAGAAATAGGCACGCATTTTCATCTGTCATGCAGTCAGTGTGAGGAATTCTGTCTTGTCATGAGTTGAAGTAGGTTTGGATTTTGTTGTTATCATTTTCAGTGCTCCGCAGACATCAAATGCCCGCTGTGGTTTTCTTTAAAGATGGGCTGCTGTTGCCTTGGGTTTAGTGTGATGCGTAGATGCTCCTTCTGTTTTCCTGCTTTACCTCTAATTTTCTTTTGTTCCTGGACACTTGGTATAAAAGTAGTGATCTTGTCTGAATTATTGCCCCTTCCCTAGCAGCAGGCTTCTCTTGCCTGTTTCTCTTGGTTAGGCTGCTGAGTGGTGGTGGTGGGGATCCAGTTCTACTGTCTGGACCACTAGAACTCTGCACTGGGATTTCAGAGTAGGCTGTCTCAGCCACACTCCCGCCCCCTGACCATGGTAGACGGTCTATACCTTGTACCTAGAAGAGCTCTTTGGTGAGAGAGGGTTAAAGGGTTTTCTACCACTCTGCCAGGAGCAGCAAACCTTCCTTCTTCATTAGCTCATAATGTGTTGGCAAAGAAGGTTTCATATCTTCTGCCTCCAGGCAGAACACTCTTGTTTCTACTTTCCACCGGAAGAAATGGTTCTTAGCTCAATAGTTACGTTTGAAAATAAAGGTGTGAATTTTACATTACTAAAGAGAAATAAAACTAAATTTAACAGAAATTATTGCAATCTTTATATTTAGGTTTTTCAAGGACACACTTAAATGTTACATTTGTAATTTGCCATGTTGGCTTTTAATTTATTAGAACAACATTGTTGGATTAAAGATAGTTTGAAATGCTCCGCATTCTAAGTCTAATAATTCCTTATATATATATATATCTTTCTTCTGGATCAAATATTCTTGTACAAATTTTAATTTTTAAGTAGTTTTAAGAAAATATTTAAAGTTATGACTTATCTTCCCTCATAAAACTTTTGGGTGGTTATGATGATACTAAATTTACCAGGTTTTCTGCTTGTGTATTGATTTTTTTTCTTTCGATAAGGAAACATAATGCTCACTCTGTCTTACTGGCTTATCTATCTAGAATATATGTATACAAACACACAGGCACTTGTATTTGCTTCCAGAAACCACATTTTAGAAACTTGAAATTACAATTTTCTTCTTCATGCACTTTTTTTTCCTTTGCTATAACCAGGTGGATAAGTTGTGGACATTAGTAACAACTCAGATGTGTCGTGATATTATGAAGCTTAGGAGTAACCGTCTGAAGTAAACTCTGTACCTTTTTGGCTCACTTCACTTGTCTCTTCGTTAATTAACTGAAAAGTTCTACCCAAATCATATAGCAATAAAGCCTCTTTTTTCATCTTTCACTGCCGTGCAATACTAAATTTCCTTTTCTACTACCAGAAATACAGTGTTTATTAGTATTAAAGCTAAGACTCAGAAGCTAAGGTACTTTTCCAGCAAACCTTTGAGAACCTTTCTCTAGTATTCCAGATGTGCATACAAAAATAGGAAAGGTAGGAAAAGTCTTTCTAAAGAATTTTCCATTTGGGATCTTGAAGACAGAATATTTCCTGCCCACGCTTTAGTTCATTGTTTCATTATTCCTTTTTTGAATAATATTTCATGCATTATGCTTTTTCTTGTTTTATTTTTATTATGTGTTCAGAATGGCAACCTGAGGTCAGAAGCAGTCTATAGCTTGACAAAGCATGTTTTGGTCAGAAGTAGCCTCCAGTGTGACAGTGGCTGTCCCCACTAGCTGAAAGACAAGACATTAATACCTGACAAGGTTGGCAGGGAGTTGGTAAACTCTCCTGATGAAGGGCTTCTTGTTCTGCTTCAAGCAGCCACCACGTACATGGCCAATCTTGCGTGTGGGAAAGGCTCTCAAGATTGTTAGTCACCATGTGCCCGCTACATAGCAGGAAGAGAGAGCTTGATTTTAAGCAGGGTTAGGATGCTAGACTAAGAGCCAATCTGCCAGATTTCCATAAGTGCGCTTAGTCAAGTTCCAGTCCTTTCTAGAAGACTGGCTGCTAAGATTACTACCATATCCTTGTGGGACTGTCTCAGGCTAGCAGCAGCAGGGATAAGTCCTCACGTGTTATGGGACAGTTTTCCTAATTAAATTGGCATGTCCTTAGGAATTCAATAACATAAAAACAGACTATCTATCTCAGAGAAGTTCAAAGCTTTGAAAATTTGGACTCACCAACATTTAATGTTATTTTTAAGATTTTTGAATACTAGAAGCAAGAAAGTTTTCACATGAGATCATCTAAAATCTCAGTAAAACCAGGCTGTTTCCCTACGCTTGAACACCTTACCCACTGTTCTAAGATTTTAATTAGTAATAACATCATTGGTTATTCTAATGATATTTATAAATAGTTAAAATAAACTAATATCAGTCATGAATACTTAGAACAAAACAAACAACACTTTGAATTTTTATAAAATATCCATCACTTGCAAAGCTGTTACTAATCCTAGTAGTGTCAAACATATACATTTTGGAGGAAAGAAGCAATACAAATGATTTTATTACCAGAATCCTCTCTGCCTCCTTAAAAAAGAAACATTATATTCTGTATACAGGCTCTTGAAATAAATATACCAAAAGTTATAGATATATTGTTATTTTATGAATTTTAATTTTCATGTAGATGATATTACAAATTTATTTTCTATTACACGTAACTGATGAGTAGCTTTATTGATTATTTAAAAGACAAGTTATCTCATTTATTTACACAGCTAGCTAGATGTTTCACTAATTAAGCTCATAGCTTAATTTTCAGATATGGTCACAGTCATAAAAATAAGTAAATTTTATGCATACCATACGCAAGATTAAGTTTACATTTTCTGTTTGCACAGTTAACTAAGCCTTCCTTTTGTTTTTAGAAGATGTCACCACTACATTGAGGAGATGCAACCAGATCAAAAACCTGGAAATAAAATCTTTGCCTTTCCTGGTTTAAAGTAAGAGTCAGGCATTGACTTTAGGTGTAAACAATCCACTGCCGAAAGGTACCTAACTACACTAACCAGACAACATCATCATCTAGGTGATAGGTCGACAACACCAATGAAAATTCGGCTGTTATAATTCTCAACACATTATCAGATAAAGCTATACAAAATCTATCTGAGTTGGATACAAATCCCACCCTTCTTGAGAAGCTGAGATTTCAAAGCGGTTTTCATGACTACATCGTGGATAATTGACTAATTGCATTCTACAGTCAAAACATTTTGATTTGAAAGTATACTAACAGAAAAAGTTCAACAGGTTTTCCAGCTAACCTAGATTTCACAAAACAAAGTTGATTTAACTCTTTGGTGTGAGATGGACTAAAAAACTGAAGAAACAATTAATTAAATTTTATTTTGTTGATATATTTGTCTTCCCATGCTATATTTTTAAAGCTAAATTTGTACTTTTAGTAATATTCAAAACGGAAGCCACAGCTACATTTAATGAGAAGATACTTTTAATTTCGTAGGTTACAATGTGTTTCTACTTACAATAGTTTACTTAAGTTGTGTCTTTAGACAAGTAGTATTATAGATAATATCTCTCTGCTTCTGTTCTAGGGTGCCAATGGATAGAAAGAGTGCAAAATAATCATTCATATTCTGACCTAGACCAAGAATAGCTTTTGTCTAGGATAGTTCTGTCATCAGATAGAAACTTCATTACCTTTCCTTTTCTTATTAAATAGTTCTTTAGAAGAAATTTCCACTGACTAAACATATTTATATTTATCTACTGGTTAATTACTGCTCATCTGAAATGCACAAGATCAAAGTGTTTCTGATTTCAGATTTTTTTTTAATTTTTGGGATACTTGTAATATGCATAATGAGATATGCTGGAAATAGAACTCAAAATAAAATTCATGTACGCTTCATATACACCTTATACACATAGGCTGAAGGTAATTTTATGCAATAATTTACATTTTAGAGTGTACTTACACAAATCTAGATAGTATAGCCTACTACAGCCATAGGCTATGTGATGTAATCTATTGCTCCTATACTACAGACCTGTATAATATGTTACTGTGCTGAACAGGGTAGGCAGTTGTAACATAATTGTATTTGTGTATCAGACACATTTAAACATATAAAAGGTACAGTAAAAATAAGGTACGATAATGTGGGAACACCGTCATATAATAAGTGTGTCATTAACTAAAGCGCTATGAGGCACATGACTGGTATTCCCACTAACAAGTATTTTCCCACTAACAAGTATTAGGTTTTTCCTATAACAAATATTAGGTTTTTCCACTGACATATATTAGGTTTTCAACATTGCTTTTAATTCTTTGAAATGTCAGTTAAATTTATTAGGTGCCATTTCATTTTATTTTGTCATTTTTATATGTCCCTTTAGAGATTTATTGTACTTTCAAAATATACAATTTCTAAACTGTCTAGCTCTAGAAAATTCTCAGGTATTTTTAAGTTTAGCTTCTTATACTCACTTCCATTTTCTTTCATTTATTTTATTCTCAGCAATGTTTTCTGAATAACTTGCTGATTTTTTGTCTTTAATAATTTTCCTTTTAGCTTTTAAAATATACTTTATTCTATCCACTGAATTGAAAAATTTTAGGTTTTATAATTTACCCTTCTATACTTCTATAAAGTTTCATTTATTCAAATATGTTTATTAGTATTTATAGTATCTACTTTCATATAATACTAATATTTTCAGTTTCATCTTATTTTCTTAATGCTGTTACAGATTTTTATTTTATATACCATAATTAATAATCTCAATAAGTATTTTTCTAATTATTCTGCTTACTTTTGTTTGGATTTTTGTTTATTAGTTTATGTGTTTTGTAATTTTATGTTGTGGTTATGTTCATTTGAAGTTTATGTTTAAAATTTTTTGAGAGAGGCATTTTCTGTGAAATGGAGGTGAAAAGGAGAGTCTTATTTGCTTCTGTAGTGTACAAAAATGTCTCAGTAGGTGCATTTTAGTTTTCTTTGTTTGTTTGTCTTAAATTTTGTGGTTAGTGAGTCATTTGGGTCCAAACCTATATGAAAGGTAGTTCATGGTCATTGATATGCAGAGGAGACTCCCTCCTCGGTCTAGTACCAACGGCCAGGTCAGATGGAAATGTCTTTTCCTTTGAGTGTCTACAGGTGAGCTTGTGTTGGGGTGTAAATGGGGATGTTTGGACATTTACAGTTCACCCATACTGTGTGTTGAGTCTCTTCATGAAGAAGACTTTGATCTGACATCCCTGATTGAGAATCTGACGTTCTTTAACATTGTTGACGTAGTTGCAGAGGACAAACTTGGCATATTCTCCAAGGCAATAGTCTGCTTTATCTTGTTGCTTTTTCTTGATTTACACCCCTCACTGTTGCTTATTTATTACTTGTTACAGTTCTACCTCTGATTATTATCCATAATTTATTGGACATTCCACCATTCCTTAATGAAATTTAGAATTTTGTAAATATATGTATCTTTCTACATTTTTGGTTATTTTTCTTTTTTAATTAAAGCCAATAAATTGTCCATATATGTAAAGAAACTCATGAAGCCAATAAGTTGTCCATATATGTAAATAAACCCATGTAATGTATCATATATTTGTACCCTAGATTTTACTACTATAGTGAGTTATATGGTTCATCCTATCTCATTCATTTCAGAGCTTTCTTCAATAAAGGTGTTGCTTATTGCAAATAAATTAGCATGTGGCCTGGCCAATTTCCTTTTACAATGGTTTTCATAGAAATATAAGAGATGTATTCATTATTAGGATTTTCGAATTTTTAAGTTGAGGAATAGCTATAATTATAAATATAATTTGAAACATATGTAATATTAATCAAAATATGTTATATAAAAATGTGAAAACCAGACTTTCACCACATACATAAAAAATAGAAAAGAAAAACAACGTAAATTCCTTACCTTGAGCCTTATTAAAATATCGCAACACAAGAACAACCCTAAGGTGGGAATTCTATGAAGGGAAGAAATATAAAGGTTTTATAAAATAGGTTGAGGAATACAGTCAATTTTAAGTTTTGTTCTAGAAATCATTTGCTGTTTGTATTCCTGGAAGCTATGGAAAAACCTGAGTGACCATAGACAGGAGACAGAATGTAGTGGGCAGCAAAGACTAGCCACAGTGAGGCGACCATTGCCTGGGCAATTTGGTTTAGCCAGATGGGTGGTGTTATAGACTGAATTGTGTCCCCACCAAATTATTATATCAAAGCTCTAAGAACAAATGTATTTGGAGATAGAGTCTTTAAGGAGATAAATAAAGTAAAATCAGGTCAAATGAGTGGGACAGGAATCCACTAGAACTGGAGTTCTTATAAGGAGAAGGAGACACGAAAGCACTTCTCCATGCTCAGAGAAAAGGCCACGTGAGAATACAGCAAGAAAGTGAGCCAGGAGGAAAGCCCCCATCAGAAGCCATACAGGTTGACACCCGGATGCTGGACATTCAGCCTCCAGAACTATGAGAAGAAAACCATTTTTTTTTGTTTAAGACATTCGTATGTGGTATTTTGTCATGGCAGCATGAGAAGACTAACACAGGAGAAGGATGATCATGAACTAAAGTCCTACCGAGATGAGTACAAACAAGTCTTTCATAAGAATATGTATGATTCTAATGATGTTCTAATAACATATGCTTGCTTGAATTACAGGCAACAAGCAATATTTCCAAGCTGGATGTCGGGATGGAAATGCAAATTAACATCTTTTAGAGTTGGAACAGCAATCTCTGTTGTCTGTCCATGTTATCTGGAATATTGTGATGGTAACTAGTGAATGTGCTCATTTTTGGTAGCCAATTGACCTGTTTGCGGTTTGGAAGTACTTGTTAGGAGAGGAGAAAAATTTGAAATATGAGAAGGAAACACAAACGAATGAAAAGTTTCTGTTTGGGTGATCAAACTTGCCTAATTATACTTTAAAAACATAATTTAGCAGAGTTGAAATCATTGTTCTAAACCAACTTATAATAAGCGTATTTTCAAATTATAGGATAAAGTATTTCAAAGCCAAAATTTTAACATTATTTTATTTATCTTACATACTCTAAGAACCTGTGAGATTAAAGAGTTATGTAGACCATGATTTAAAAGATCAAATCTACATATAATTTTGTCAACTCTAATTAGTAAATTTAGAAATACAGTAAGGTGAAGAGTCTTTCTTTTTTTATTCTATGAATTACCAAAAAGCTCTGTCTCCTTTATGACAAACCTGAATGGAATTAATTTTAAAGTGCATGTATCTGTTTAATTTACTAAACAAGATAAATTAAATAACACAGACTTTTTAAAGGAGATTGGATACCTCAGATTTGATAAAAACTGGAAATGTAAAAAGGAAAGCAGCAATGAAATATTTATAAAATTCAACCCAAATACATTGAATATTATTATCAAAGTATTATATTCTTGTACCCACATTCTTTTAAGTATTTATTTTAATCTCTTTTGCCTTTTATTTTAAAAGTGATACTACTATTTATCTACTTATGCTATGAAATTGTCTACATGGATATTTTTGTGCTCATAATTTTAAAATAATGCATTTATTCAAATTTGTCGAACTCTACTTTTTGATCCAGGTCTCATTTACTTCAAAGGAAATTCACCTTTTAAAGAACATCACTTTGAAAACTCTTATTTTTTTCTTTTAGGCAGGAAAGTGGACCTTTACGTAGATTGGGAAGAGAGATAAACACAAATTATAAAGCTTTTAGAGTGGAAAAATACTTCAAGTATCACAAAATATAGAAAAATAATATCATGTTTTTGTTAGTTAACTGCCTAGCACACTATGCTTTCTTTGTTTGGGGGTTGGAAGAGGCGAATATAAGTACTATGTTGTCCTCTCCTTCCAAGCTTAACCCTGGGAAGCCTTGACTCAGTACCAGATAAATTAATTCCATATAAAACACCACCTAGTACTATATTTCTAAAATTTAATAAAGTCTTCTACTGGGAAAATTATTTTATTTTTAGAAAATTTGGACTATTTATGAGGCTGAAATTTTTTTTTAAATAGCACTTCATAGATTCACTGTAGTCACTCCTTCCTGTGGGTGGGACTGAGGAGCTAATGTACCTTTCAGAACCAGAAAATGTAACAAGGGCACCAGGAGTATATACCCTCTGTATTACACTGGTGATACAATATGGAAATCCAATGTTGTC
This sequence comes from Leontopithecus rosalia, assembly GCA_028533165.1. Lineage (NCBI taxonomy): Eukaryota > Metazoa > Chordata > Mammalia > Primates > Cebidae > Leontopithecus > Leontopithecus rosalia. The sequence goes on from CM052649.1 coordinate 11,823,846, forward strand.
ACAACAATATACATTTTGAGTATTTAAACAACATATTGACTTGCACTCCAACTGTTTTAGAATTTAATATAGCTGGTATTACCTGTGTGTGTGTGTGTGTGTCTGTGTGCACATGTAAGCATGCATGCAAAAATGTCATTTATATAAAACATATATTTGGGGTTATGAATTATGGTTGTTGTTTTTATTCTCTTCATTTTGGTCCTGTGTGTGTGACTGTATCTATTTGATGGTGGGGTTATTTGAAAATGTTTCATAGGCAGATGCAGGATGTGATATATAATTTTAACAGCTGTTAAATACACATGGCCTTGAATCTCTGTTAAGTTCATCTACCTTTTATACCTTTGCTGTCTTCTTTCAATATGTGAACCAACTGCAATTCCTCCTCTTGCTTGATTATCAGAAATAAACTATTCTTTTGGGAAGCATTTAGCCTCTTTTAAAAAGCATTAAAACATAGCTTCCTGATGGCTCTACTGCTGCCTTTCTCATCTTGATTATGGGTCACTTTGATGTGATCTTAGGGCGTTACAAAAAAGAAGATTGTTTTCTTTACCATAAGGTACTACTTATTAGAAGACACTTTGCAAATCATAGGTAGCTATTTGGTGGGCAAGGGGTTGCTTTCAAAGGACCTGTGCATCATACATTATAAGACATGGAACTTGGATATTATTTTCTAAATTAAAAAATTACACATTTGATAACCACCCTCTTTCACAAGTACCAACATCTTTTAAGACAAGACACATTATAAGACAAGACTGCAGCAGCAAATGAGTCAAATGAAGCTGACTTAATTAGCACTAATAGGATAGTAAGTTTTATTATACTATTTATTGACTCCTTGCTTTCACTAAAAATGATAACCAGGCTTCAGCCCTGTTATACAGCATCAAGTTTATAGTACATCTCTAAATCTGTACTGCAATAAAGGAGGCTTTAATCAGCATTATTTGGTGAACTAACATATTACCTCTAGATTAGTCAGCCACTGTGGTGTAGAAGAGAAAAAACAGCTTCAAGTAATTAAAGAAATCCTAGGTACTTGACATTTTACATCCAAGTTCTTTGGTCGCAATTGAGATGTTTTTACAAAATGTAATACATATTTTATCAAATTTTGCTTTAAAGTGAATTTTTATTAGTTTTATGAGATTAACAGATGAAAAAGCACTTTAACAAAATGTCCTGGGTTCCGATTGAGAGATTATACTTATATAACCCTCATGGTATTAAACCTTTTGAAGAAAATTAACCAAAACCTTGGTTAATAGTTTTCACTGTTACTAACTGATTTGCTTGGGCTGTGTGTGTGTATCTGTATGTATAAACCTTTGTTATCAATAACAGAAATATGATAGATGTAATTGAATGAATTTTAAAATCTATATATTTGTTATTCTGGAATGAGAGCAGATTTTCTCTCTCTCATTCAAAAACCAGTTATCAGATTCAATTAAAATGTTAGTCCACTCTCAGACTGGTTTGGAAAGAGAGGGACAAAAAGGCACAGTGAAAGGGAGAGAAAAAAGAAGAGAGAAAAGAAGGGAGAGTGAGGGCAGGAGAAGTGATCTCTTTTTCTTGTTAGGAGAATTTGCTAGGAATGAGGTCTGGGGGAGCTGTGCTTGCTTACTTCCACAACTCCTCCTGTCACTGCCTTCTTTGCGACCTTGCTTTAGTAATTTAGTTTTTATGCACCTCATCTGTAGAACAGAAATGTTAACAATTGTTATTTGTTCACTGTGATCTTGTATTATGCTGATAGTAAATGCTACTTAAATGTCATCATTACTAAGGACATTATTCTCTACCATGTTGCTGCATGAGGATTCAGTGAGTTAACATGTATCAAATGCTTAGTGTCTCAGTCAGTTCAAGCTGCTATAACAAATATACCTTAGACTGACTGCCTTGAACAACATTTACTTCTCATAGTTCTGGAGAGAGTAGCAGATCTGGTGTCTGAAGAGTTCTTGTTTCTTGATTTATAGATGACCATCTGGTGTTATCAGGTGGCAGAGAACAGAGATGGAGAGGCAAGTCTCTCCAGTTTCTTCTTATAAAAGCACTAATCCCATTCATGAGGTTTCTACCTTAATGAATTAATCTCCTCTTAAAAACCCCATGTTCAAATGCCAACCCCTTGAGAATTCCAAGATGCTGATTGAATGCTGTTAAGTTAATGTGCTTGCAACATTTTTTTGTAACACAACTCTCTGCTGTTATTTTGGAATTTTGTAATTAAAATAGAAGAGAAACACTTTTTAATTTAATATTTCAGAAATCTGTTTGAAAAACATATTTCATTAGTTGTTGCCATATAAATTTCTGATTAAGAAGAGCAAATTGTACACAATACATATGCCCTACTGACTATGTAATAGTTTTCCAATTGAGACATGAAAATATTAGGTGCATATGCTTTTAAAAGAAATTGGATTCAGAGAATTTCCCTAAACATCAATATGCAATTTTTAAAAAGTTGTCAGTGGAAATAAATCACAACCATGGAAGATCAGAATGCTTCAATATATCCATTTTATTATGCCAATATTCATGGGAGAAGACAAATCTTCCCCTCAGCAATGTTATTTTCCTTCAGCAGTAACAAAAATTTTGTCATAGAAAAAAGACAGTACAACTTTTCCTTTTATATGCTACACAATAGCTCTGACACAATTGTGAAAGTTTGTGGTGTTGCCAGTCTCAGAATTTATACAATTCATTTAGGTTCCTATTAAAATACATACAAAGAAAGAATACAATAAAACTGGAATTTATACTCAGTGACAAATTTATATGGAAGTAAAATCTATTTTAAGACAGATAAAGAGTGGCCTTGCCTGGGGAAACAAGCAGCACTTGCTGCTGGCTTCATTATTTTGTTCTTAGGTGCCAAGCACCATATGCAATAAAATTGTTTTAAGAATTATTTGGAGGTCTAGGCCACCACTAACTTCTTTCACAGGGGATTTGCATTTACTTCCCCATGCATCTCTCAGAGACCCTAGCAGTCTGTGGTCTCCTACCCCAATTTCAGAAACTGAGATTGCAGACTGGAAGTATGGTTGCTTCACCCTTATTTCAGAGGTGTAGCTTTTCAGGGCTTCCGGCTAAATTCAGACACTTTAGCAGAGTCCCACACTGGTTGGCTGTGAATTTCAACTTTTATCCTTTGATTCCTACAAAACCCTCAAATGTCTTGCTCATATTCATAGTGTCAGTTACCTATTTCAGAATTGAAAAGAATTCTCCTTGAATTTCCACCTCCTGCCAGATCATGGCCTGGTAACCTTCAGAGCCTTGTAAGATCCCAGTCCTATTTACATTTCGTCTATGGTTCTTAGTAGGAGGGTTATTCTGAATTTTCTAGTTCACTTTAAGTAGACAAGTGTTCCACATTTTCTGTAAGTTTTAATTTTCCATTCCTAAGGCTGAATACATTACTTCTATAATTATGAATCTTGTGAGTAAAGATCTGGCAAATCAAGGTTACCCACACCAAATCAGTAAAGAAAACCAAACTTTTGTGCTTTTAAAATTCATTATACTTGCCTGATAAGCATTCTGATTCAAATGACAATAGTTGGAATAATATTAGACAATGAAAAGTAATAATCACCAGGCAAGATCATTTCATGACAAAGAAAGTATTAACTTGGGAGAAAATATTCATGCATCCATTTATGTGTTCATTTACTCAGCAAATTTCTATGAGTGCTGTGAGTATAGATGCCTAGGGCACTGAGCTGGGCACTGGGGATTTATGCGATGTCAATACTGATATGGGCCCTTCCCTCATTAGAGCGTGTCTAATCCAGCATGTGCCGAAATGTGTTTCATGTTCTTGAGCAGTAAAGAGTCATCAGTGATGGAGTTTCTATTTTTAAAGTAAAGCCGGCCTTAGAAATAATGTAGTCAAATTTTCTTTTCTTATTGAAAACTGAAACGTTGCGGATTAAGCTCCATTGAATTTCCCAAGGTCTCAAAGGTAGTTAGTGGATGAACATAGAGTAAAACTTTTTCTTCCAACTCTCAGAAGGGTTCTTTTGTGGTAACACAATGGCATCCTTCATCCTCTGGGTGCTTTGGACAATCTTCACAAATACCTTTCAGACATTGGAAATAATGACACAGTGTCCGAATTCATATGCATAATGACTAGAATGCCATTTTTTTGTTTAGGTAATTTCAAAAATTAATTATGACTTAAAATATTTAGACTAAGTTGGTCCACTGTGTCAATCTATGGTATGCATCTGCAATTGAACTTGAAATGGCTAGTATCAAACATGCATGAGAACTTGAAACATAATATATGTTAAATATTGCCTAAAAATCTGCTACGGTTTTTATTGAAAGTTTATTTTCTAGACAACTCAGTTCTGCTAGCACTTTTCCATTATACTCATTATTGTAGTGATTATAGTACAATCTTAGTTTTATATCGGTTTTCATAACAAATCGATTTATGGCACTTAAAGTAAATAAAATAATTAACATATATATAGCATGTCATCGAAATTAACATATATAGCATGCAATTAACATATATACAGCATGCAATTAAATATATATAGCATGCATTAAAATGTCATGTGTGTTTCATATTGTGCACAATCTATGGTTTTTTCTGCAATATTTCTTTGCTACATGACTAAATTCTATTATAGTTCAAACTGAATTCTTATTTTTTCATTTTAAATAAAGTAAAAATTTTAAACTTTTCATTACAAATGATCATTTTATAATATTTAAAGGAAATAAAACAGATGTAATTTGCCTACTACATAAAATATCATTTTCATTTTAACGTTTTCAGAAGGTTGATCTGCCAAATTGCACTTGACCCAAAGTGTGCTATTTTTTACAGTAAACAAATTTCTAGTATTTGTACAGAAATTAATAATGCAATAGGGAAGGAAAAAATGAAGTCTTACTATGCTTAGAAAAGATATACTTAATATTTGGAACAATAAGAACTCTTACTCCGGCAGCAGACTTATCTCCCTGGTACATATTTAAGTGAGGAGTTGTAATGATGTGTACATTTCATTTTTTTAATGTACATTCACAGTTTGCTAAACATTCAGTTTGCTAACATATGGAAAAATAACAACTCATTCTTATTTCTAACAAGAGAAAGTAGAAATTGCAATTTTTGACTTGCATGAATATTTCAAGCAGCATATTAAAAAAGGTAAGGGTCTAAAATTAACTGGCTTTTCTACCAGGGCGATAGCTGCTAAGGGCATTTTAAATAGTGAGAGAGATAAATGGTCTTTGAATAACAATCCCTAGTGAAATCTGAAAGAAGAAGGTACAGTTTCTATTATAATAAATAAAATAGAAAACATGGTCTATGCTTCCCAGAATGCCATATTGGCAGGAAAACAATGAAATAATTACAAACTAGGATTTTAGCTCAAAATACAAAATTTATGTCAGTAGCTATCACAAATTATTTATTTTTTTCCTTTAATGTATCAATAAGTAATTCATTCTTTGCTCACATCCTTATGATCTTCATGTGTCCTGAAAAAATTGTGTTTTTCTTCAAACACAAAGAATATCATTCTACGAACAATAAAGAAAAACATTACGTATTATCCTTGATGAAAAAAATTGAACTATGCATTATTAAGAATTATCATTTTGCAAATCTGTCATAAGCCACTTGGGATTTCTAGCATATTCATCTTTATCTGTTTGTTCTGTTTTGGCATATCCAGAAACCTGAGAGCAATTCTTTGAAAAACTTTTTTTCTATACACACATCAAAGTGGCAACTTTTAAATAATCCCTAAGCTAGAGAAGGCCAGATAGTATCTTCTGCCTTCTTGAAACTATAAAAAGAAAGCAGGGGATATTTTATTTCTTTTCTTAATTGCCTCCCAGAGTTCTCAAGGTAAGCAAAATAAATTATGTACAAAAAAATGAAGACCTTCAAAGGTGGTTTGTTACAGTCTAGATATTTTTTGCTTTCTAACATATATTTATTGAATTATTATACTATAGAAAGCTTTAGGTAACAGTATATAGGGCAAGTAAGTTTTTTTTAAAGTACAATAAATTAGGTGGAAGTTAGTATGGTAGAGTAGAAAAACAAGAATTTTACTGGAAGAGTGATTCTTAGCTTTTGGAATGTAGGTTTCCTTTTAAAATGGAACATTGCAAACAGGCTAATTTGTGTATAGGATCTGCTAATTTAATCTGTAGATCATCTAAAAAACCTGCCTCATTTTGATTGATTTTATTTCTCATCACTAAAGTTGGTGTGTGGATATGCGGAGCTGAGCATAATCAGGAGAAGGGAGGTCATTTCAAATAACATGTTTTTCACTAAAATTTTATCCTCTTCTCCAAATTATTTTCACATAAGGAGGAGGCAGAAGTGTGCAGCAGAAAAACAATGGACGCTAGAGTCTTGAGTTTGAGTTTCACATGTAGCCCCTTATAGGAGGGTAATCTAAGATAATTTACTTAGATTTTCTAAATTCTTCTTGTGAGAATATGATAAACCATATGAAATACCTAGTCTGGTGACTGGTGCATAGATGATTGACATTTCTCAATAAAAGTTCCAACTGTTATACATGTATAACAAAATAGATTGTAACAAGTATATGAGTTATCTTTTGCTTTGTGCTGCCTAACAAACCAAAAACATAGGGCCATAAAACCATCACCATGGGTGTAGGATTCCGTGAATCTGGACCAGCCATGGTTCTTTCAGCTGGTCTTACTCATTGTCGTGCAAGCTGCTAGGTCAGCAAAGGTTAGACTAGTTAGAATGGCTGTAGCTTGAAAACTTAATTTTTGCTCCACATGATCTCTTCTCAGTAGGCTAGCACAGTCTTTATTCTCAGAGTGGAGATCACATTCCAAGAAACTGAGGTGATACACATCAGGCTTCCTGGATTAAGATGAGCTGCCAGTGATGGAGACACCAGAGTCACCTGTATAAAAAACGGAAGACTGAGATGTCTGGAGGTAGCTGTCAGCCTACCCTCACTGTGAGTCTGTATCCAAAGTTCTTCTGATAGGTCTGACTGCATGTCATTATGGGCAGGAGTCAGGAATAAGAAAGGGGTATGGTATTTAATAGAGCAAGAACAAGCTGGAATTTGCTGCTTAGATTTGCTTCTGCCACCGTAAGAATCTTTCAATGGTATTCATATAGTGATAGCTATTTACATTCTCATGCCAAATCACACCCAAAGGCTTTTAAATCAACTCTAACCCGAATCATCAACTCTAATCCTGAATGGTACAGTGGTGGGGACTCTGGGCAACATAGCTTCAGAGAAACCAAATCCACTCCTTGTCAACTTTTTATCCATTCACATGTATCTTAATTGTGTTTTTTAATATATCTAAAGTAAATAAATAAAACATTAAATTTATTTGTTTTGGTGTACAGTTCTATAAACTTTACCATCTGTGCAGATTTGTGTAACTACCACAAATTAAAAAACAGGATGGTTTCATCATTCTAGAAAACATCTTGGCAGTTGTATAATCCCCAACCACACACTTTCCAGTTTGCTCTGGCAGACAGGAGAATCATTCCAAGACTGCACTCTTTCACTCAGTATCATAACTTTGAGATCCAGACAACTTACTGGGTATATCAATAACTGGTTCATTTTTATTGCTGATTCATATCTCATCTTGTATAGATCTACCAGTTGAAAACATTTTGGTTTGAAAAACATATGGGCTGTTATGAATAGAGCTACCATGTACATTTGTGTATGGGGTTCTGTTTGGACTTAACCTTTTATTTATCTAGTATAATTCTTAAAAGTGGATTGCTGGACCAGTCTATAAGTATACATAGAAAATTATAAGACATTGCTAATGTGATTTCCTAAGGGCTGTACCACTTTGCATTCCCACCAGCCTTGTCTTGTCCCACTAGCTCTGCATTCTTTCCTGCCTTTGTTATTATCGGTGCTGTTGTTTTAACCATTCTAGTAAGTATATATTAATACCTCATTGAAGTTAAAATTTGCAGCTCCCCATAGTCTAATAATGTACATTTTTATGTGCCTATTTTCTATCTGTATATCCTATTTTCAAATTATTTGTTCATTTTTAATTGGGTTTTTAATTTCCTTTTACTTAGGTTTGGAGAGGTCTTTATATATTCTGGATACAAGCCTTTTGCATATGTAATTTTAAAATATATATGCAGGTGTAAAAATCTGTCCTGTCATGATTTCAATAGTGTCTTTGCAAGAAAAAATTTAAAAATATGGATTCCAATTTGTCCTTTTTTAATTTATAGATTATTGTATTGTTCAGGTATAAGAAACTTTTGTCTAACCACAGGACAGAAAGATTTTCTCTTTAAAACTTTGTATCACTTTAGGTTTCAGATTTGGATCTATAAAAAATTTAAGATAACTTTTTGTAAAGTATAAGATTTGGGTCAAATTTTTTTTCTATAGTGTTGGCCAATTATTCTAACTGCTGCTAAAAAGAATCACAGTTTCTGATGAGAAATCTGAGGTTATTAGAATGTTTAGGCATTTATCTGAATTTTCAGAGTGTATATTCTCTTAAAGTATTCTTGCTAATTTTTATTTTACATTCAGCAATGCATGTATAGATTTGTTATATAGGTAAATTCTGTGTCCTGGGGGTTTGGCATACAGATTATTTCTTCACCCAGGTAATAAGCGTAGACCCAATAGAGAATCTTTTGATTCTCTCCCTCCTTCTACCCTTCACCCTCAAGTAGGCCCCAGTGTCTGTTGTTCCCTTCTTTGTGTCCATGTGTGCTCAATGTTTAGCTTCCACTTATAAGTGAGAACATGTAGTATTTGGTTTTGTTTCTGTGTTAGTTCACTTAGGATAATAGCCTCAAGCTCCATTCATGTTGCTCCAAGGAACAGTATCTCTCTCTTTTTTTTTTACAGCCAGAGTTTCACTCTGTTGCCCAGGTTGGGATTCAGTTGCTATCTCAGCTTACTGCAACCTCTGCTTTTTGGGTTCAAGTGATTCTCCTGCCTCAGCATCCCAAGTACCTGGGACTACAGGCCAAGCTAATTTTTTGTATTTTTCTAGAGACAGGTTTTCACCATCTTGGCCAGGTTGGTCATGAACTCCTGACCTCAGGTGATCTGCTTGCCTCGGCCTCCCAAAGTACTGGAATTACAGGCATTAGCCACCTGGCCAGACCAGGCTCTCATTATTTTTATGATGTGTAGTATTCCAAAATGTCTATGTACCAAATTTTCTTTATGCATCAATGGTTAATGGGCATTTAGATTAATTCCATGTCTTTGCTACTGTAAAAAAGTGCTGCAATGAACACATGTGTACATGTGTGTTTATGCTAGAATGATTTATATTCCTTTGGGTATATACCCAATAGTGGGATTGCTGAGTCAAATGGTACTTCTGCTTTAAGCTCTTTAAGGAACCACCACACGTTGTGATAAAATGTTCGCACATTGTGAATGGCTAAACTAGATACTCCACAGCCATGTATAAGTGTTCCCTTTTCTCATCAAGCTCACCAGCATCTGTCTTATAAAAATCTTATTTTTTTTTCAAAATTTGTCTCCCATCTTGTAGGTTGTCTGTTTACTCTGTTTACAGTTCCTTTTGCTGGGCAGAAGGTCTTTAATTATACCCCATCTGTCAATTTTTGCTTTTGTTGCAATTGCTTTTGGCATCTTCATGACAAAATCTTTGCCAGCGTCTATATCCAGAATGGTATTTTCTAGGTTATCTCTTAAGGTTTTTATTATTTTGGGTTTCACATTTAAGACTTTAGCCCATTTTGAGTTTATTTTTGTATATGGTGTGAGGATAGGGTCCAGTTTCAATCTTCTACATATGACTATCCAGTTATCTCAGCACCATTTACTGAAAAGGGGTTCCTTTCCCCATTGCTTGTTACTGTCAACTTTGTCAAAGATAAGATGGTTTTAAGTGTGTGGTTCTTCATTCTATTCAGTTGGTCTTTGTACCAGTACCATGCTGTTTTGGTTACTGTAGCTTGTAGTATAGTTTGAAGTCAGGTAACATGATTTCTCTAACTTTGTGCTTTTGCTTATAATTGCCTTGGTTATTCAAGCTCTTTTTTTGTTCCATATAAATGTTAGGTTTTTTTTTCTAATTCTGTGAAAAATGTCATTGATAGATAAGAATTGAATCTAGCATTGAATCTTTGGGCAGTATGGCAATTTTAACCATACTGATTCTTCCTATCCATGAGCATGGAATGTTTTTCCATTTGTTTATGCCATTTCTTATTTCTTTGAGCAGTGTTTTGTAATTCTCATTGTAGAGATCTATCACTTCCCTGATTAGCTGTATTTTTAGGCATTTTATTCTTTTTTGTGGCTACTATGGATGTGACAATTTGGCTCTTAGCTTGAACATTGTTGAATAGAGATGCTGCTAATTTTTTGTATATTAGTTTTTGTATTCTGAAACTTTGTTGAAACTGTTTATTAGATCCAGGAGTTTGGGGACCAAAATTGTGGGGTTTTCTAGGTATAGAATCCAAATATCTACAAATAGGGATAGCTTGACTTCCTCAATTTCTATTTTGATAGACTTTTTTCTTTCTGTTGCCTGATTGCTGTAGTGCTATGTATATATGTGTATCATCTAGTGCTATGCTGAATAAAAGTGGTGAGAATGGGCATCCTTGTCTTCTTTTGCTTCTTAAGGAGAATGTTTCCAGCTTTTTTCTCCTCAGTATGATGTTGGTTGTGAGTTGGTCATAGATAGGTCTCATTATTTTGAGATATGTTCCTTCAATGTCCAGCTTGTCATGGGTGTTAAAAGACTTTCTGCATCTATTGAGAAGACCATGTGTTTTTGTTTCTAGTTCTGTTGATATGGCATCACATTTATTGATTTATATATGTTGAACCAGCCTTATATCCCAGGGATTAAGCCTACTTGATTGTGGTGTATATACTTCTTGATGTGCTGCTGGATTTGGTTTGCTAGCATTTTTTTTACAATTTTAACTTCTATATTCATCAAGGATATCTACCTGAAGCTTTCTTTTTTTTGTTGGGTCTCTGCCAAATTTTGGTATCAGAATGGTGCTGACCATGTAGAATTAGTCATGTTGGAATTCCTCTTTCTTAACTTTTTGAAGTAGTTTCAGTAGGAATGGTACCACTTGTTGTTTATATACTTGGTAGAATTTGGCTGTGAATTTGTCTGATCCTGGGTTTTTCCTAGACAGTAGGCTTTTCCTTTTTTTTCCTGATTCAGTTTTAGAACTTATTGGTATGTTATTGTTATGTTAAGGGATTCAGTTTCTTCCTGGTTCAAACATGGGAGGTTGCATGCTTCCAGGAATTTCTCTCTTTCTTGTAGGATTCTTTGTTTGTGTGCATACAGGTGTTCATAGTAGTCTCTGAGAGTTTCTGTTTTATTTGTATTTCTGTGGGGTTGGTGGTAATGTCCCCTTTTGTCAATTCTGATTGGGTTTATTTGGATCTTCTCTCTCTTTTTTTTCCTTATTGGTCTGGCTAGCAGTCTATCTATCTTATTAAATCTTAAAAAAAGGAAGACTTGAATTTGTTGATCTTTTGTATGTTTTTTTATTTTTTCATTTCAACTTCATTCTATTTAGCTCTGATTTTGGATATTTCTTGTCTTCTGATAGCACTGAGATTGGTTTGCTCTTATTTTCAGTGGCACTCAAGGGAAAGAATACAGTCATGGATTCTTAGTTTCTGTTTCTTGTTGGGCCAGTAAAGGCCTTCTTTATTCCTTTTTTTTTTTTTTTTTTGAGAAAGGGTCTCACTCTGTCACCAGGTGCCAGGCTGGAATGCATGACTCAATCTCTGCTCACTGCAACTTCCACCTCCCCAGTTCAAGCAATTCTCCTGCCTTACCCTCCTGAGCAGCTGGGACTACGGCACATGCCACCAAACCCACCTAATTTTTGTGTTTTAGTAGAGACAGGGTTTCACCATGTTGGCCAGGATGGTCTCAATCTCTTGACCTTGTGATCTGCCTGCCTCAGCCTTCCAAAGTGCTGGAATTACAGGCATGAACCACCAAGCCCAGCACCTTTCCTTATTCCTCTTTTCTGCATATCACTAGACACAGAAACTAAAAACCATGGCTTCAGACTGCTAAAAGCCTGAAACAACAACAAAATAAGATGGGTTGGATGAGACTGTATTTCTTTAGTTTTGATGTAAGGTTTTTAATTTCGACTCTAAGTTTTTCATGTATGCATTTAGCACTATATAACTTCCCCTTTAACACTGCATTGGCTGTGTCCCAGTGATGCTGGTTTATTGTATCCTTGTTCTTATTAATTCCAAAAAATTTCTTGATTTTTGCCTTAATTTATCTGTCTTATCCAAAAGTCATTCAGGAACAGGTTGTTAAATTTCCATGTAATTGTATGGGTTGGAATGCTTTTCTTAGTATTGATTTCTATTTTTATTAAATTATTGTCCAAAGCTGTGTTTAGTATGATTTCAGTGTTTTTTGGAATTTGCGGAGGATTGTTTTCTGGCTCACCATGTGATTGATTTTAGAATATGTGCCATGTTTAGATGAGGAGAATGTATAATCTGTTGTTTTTCAGTATAGACTTTCATAGATGTCTGCTACTCCCATTGTCCAAGTGTCAAGTTCAGGGCCCAAGTATCTTTGCCAGTTTCCTGTCTCAATGATTTATGCCTTTCTTTGTCTTTTTTGATCATTGTGGGCTTAAAGTCTATTTTGTTTGGAATTAGAATAGCAAACTCTGCTATTTTTCTGTTTTCCATTTGCTTACTGTTCTCCATCTCTTTACTTTGAGCCTATGGGGATAACTGCATGTGGGATAGATCTCTTGAAGACAACATGTAGTTGGGTATTGCTTCTTTATCCAACTTGACACTCTGTGCCTTTTAAATGGGGGCATTTAGCTCATTTAAATTCAAGGTGAATATTGATATGTATGAGTTCGATTTTGTCATTGTGTTGTTAGCTGTTTCTTATATATACTTCATTGTGTGGTTGCTTTATAGATTTAAATGTATTTTTGTGATGGCCAGTAACAATCTTTTCTTTACATATGCAGCACTCCCCTAAGAACCTCTTATATGGCAGGTGTGGTGGTAACAAAGTCCCCTGGCATTTGCTTGTCTGGTAAGGATACTGTTTCTCCTTCACTTATGAAGTTTATTCCAGCTGCATATGAAAATTCTAGGTTGGAATTTCTTTAAGAATGCTTAGTATACGCACTGAATCTCTTCTGGCTTATAGACATTTTGCTGAAAGGTCTACTGTTAGCCTCATGGAGTTCCTTTTGTATATAATCTGCCCCGTCTCTCTAAACTGTGTTTAACATTTTTTCTTTCCTTTTGAACTAGGAGAATGTGATGACTATGTCTTGGGGGATGGTCATCTTGAATAGTATCTCACAGGGGTTCTTGCATTTCCTGGATTTGAATGTTGGCCTCTCTAGTGAGGTTGGGAACATTTTCATGAATGGCATCCTCAAATATGTTTTCCAAGTTGCTTGCTTTCTCTCCATCTCTTTAAGGGATGCCAGCGAGTGTGTTTGTTCTCTTTACGTGATTCCATATTTCTCCGAGGTCGTCTTTATTTTTGTCTCACTGAGTTATTTTGGAGAGTTGGTCTTCAGGCTCTGAGATACTTTCCTCATCTTGGTTGAGTCTGCCCTTAATACTTGTGATTGTATTATGAAATTCTTAATGTGAGTTTTTCAGTTCTATCAGGTCAGTTTGGTTCTTTCTTAAAATGCCCGTTTTGTCTTTGATCTCCTGTGTCATTTTATTGGATTACTTAGATTCCTTGCATTGGGTTTTGGACTTCTTCCTGAAAGTTGATGATCTTTGTTCCTATCCATATTCTGAATTCCATTTCTGTCATTTCTGCCATTCCAACCTGCTTAAGAACTGTTACTGGGGAACCAGCTTAGTTGTTTGGAGGTAAGAAGACATGGTGGCTTTCTGAGTTGCCAGAGGTCTTGCATTAGTTCTTTCTCATTTATGTGCGTGATTTATCCTTCCACTTTTGGAGTTGCTTTTTTTGGAGAGATTTTTTTGGGGGGAGGGTGCTTTTATCTTCTCTGATGATCTCGGAGGTTTTATTTTTGCATAAGGTGAATTTAGTCAAATTCCTTTGATTCTGGAAGATTTCAGGTAGGCAAGCCTTAGTCCTGTGCTCTGCCCACATGCTGTAACTCTAGGGGTCTGGTATGAAGCCCCTGGTTTTGTTCTCTGACCCCTTGAGGACAGGAACCTGCTGTGTTGGAGGAATTGAGGTGTTCCTGGTCTTCTGGATACAACACTATGATGGATGTTGCCGGTCAAAGCACTCATCAAGGTGGTGGCAGTGGCAACTGTGCTTGCTTGCATGTGCCAGCAGGTATGGTGGTGCAGCAGAATGCACACATTGGCTGGTGTGGGGCACTGATGGGAGACTGCTTTGATTTTCATAAGTGCTGCATACTGGCAATATATTTTGGTATTGTATGATCCAGTAGGTAGTGCTTAAGGGCCCTTACTTAAGCAGAGTAAGATGGGCCCTTACTCTGCTGTGTGGCTTTTTGTGTGTGTGTTTTGGTGTAGTTGGCAGTTGTGTTCTGTGGTGGATGGGGAAAGAGAAGACTCCTTTACATTGTCCACTCATGGGTCTTGGAGGAGCCCCCCTCTGATGACTGTCTTTGTGCTCATATTTCTTTTGTTAGGTGTTCTGGTTCATGGGGCTCCCTCAGTCAGGGGCTGCAGTTGGCAGACAGGCTGTATCTTTCTTAGGTCATCCCTATGGATGGAAGCACTCCATACTCCTCCACTGACATGTAAACCTGGGCGTCTCACTTCTCTCAGAAATTTGAGAGTGAGGGCTTCTCCCTGCTTAGATACTTCCCAAACCAGCAAGTCCTGCTGAGCTAGAAGATATTGGTGTAGGTGGGTTCACCTAATTTGCTGTCTGAATGCTTCCCAGGAAAACATAGGGTTGTGCCTGCCCAGAGATTTCAGGCAGTAGTGGGATCACCAGGCTGGAAGCTGTAGCAGGTGCAGCCCGTCTAACTAAGAGAGGTGGGTGGGTGGAGTTGCCCTCTCTGTCATCCAAGTGATTTCCAGAGCAACAGGAGGCTGTGCTCCTTGGCAGAATTCAGAAAGAAGTGTGTCTGCTTGGCCAAAAGCTCTTGCAGGCATTTGCCCACCTGGCTACCAGTGGCAGTGATGGGTGGGGTCGCCTGTCCTGCCATCCAAATGTTTCCCAGGGTGAAAGGATGCTGTGCCCATCAACATAGTCCACACAGAAGTGGGACTGCTGGGCTGATAGCTCTAGCAATCATTGACTGCCTGATTAACAGTGGCAGTGGTGGATGGGTCACTCACCATCCCTGGTGTCTGGGTGCTTTTGGGAACAATAGAAGGCTGCACCTGCTTACTGAGTTCACATAAAAGCTGGATGGCTGAGCTGATGGCTCTAGAATGCATTATCTTCCTTGCTACCAGTGTCAGGGTTGGGGACTAGGGGAGTGTTTGCCCTGTCATCTGGGTACCTCCTGGGACAACAGGAGGCTGCAGCTGCTGATCAAGTTCAGGCAAAACAGAACCACTGGGCTGGAAGCTGGTACTGAACCTTGTCTGATGAAGTGGGGTGGAGCCATCTTACTGCTTCCATGAGCCACAACTGTGGCTTCTATTGGAGCTATGGTGCTCATGTTCATCTGTTTCAGGGTTGAAGGCTTGTAGAGGATCCCTGGGACTTGACAGTTCCCTCTGCAAAAGGTCTGGGAGGCTGTCTGCCTCAGTTTAGACATGCAGGGGAGAGAGCCAAAGGGCTTCTCTCATTCCCAAGTCTTGCGAGGGTCCCTGTAGCGAGTGCAGATCCCCCAAGGGGCTCTCATTCATTTACTCTTTCCTGAGTTGGGGAGCTTCTCCTGGCTTCACACTGAGCCCTGTTAGGCTAGTGCCCAGTTGTGCCCCTCTCTGTTCTCTGTGTCCCCTGATGCCTTGATGGATTAGCTTAGCTTCTTACATGATCAGCCTGCAGGGTCAGTGTTCAACAGCCTTGTTTTGCTCTCCACGAGAGTGGCACACTTGAGCTGCTCTAGTCTTCCAACTTGACCCAACATTGAACACATTTTCTCTATAAAAATGGATTATATTTATTTTAATTTATGCCTTTTCATACATTCTTTTTTAATTTTCATAGATCCACTGTTCTGACCTATGTCATATTCCTTCTATCTTGATAATTTAAGATTTCTTGTGAACTGTTCTGCTGGTAATAAATTTCTTGTTTTCCATTACCTGAGAAAGTTCTCACTTCTTCACTTCTGAGGAATATTTTCTCTGGACATACAATTTCTGATTGTCTACATTTTCTTTCAAACTTTTAAATGTTTCAGTCCAGTATCTTCTTGCTTGCCTGGTTTCTGATGAGAAGTCTGTTGTAATTATTGGTCTTGTTCATCTGCAGGTGACATGCAGATGAACTCACCCCGAGCTGCCTTCTTGGTTGTCTCTGTGGAGTTTTGTCTTCAGTGGTTTGAACATTTTTGATTTATTTTTGCTCCTTAGTTTTATCTTTATATATATTCTGTTTTGGTGCAGTCTGTGCTTCTTGGATCTGCGTGGTGTGTTGTCTGTAACCAGTTTCGCAAAGTTTGGATAATTGATTATTTAAATATTTCTGCTGCTCTAAATATCTTCTCCTGTGGGATTGCAGTGATAACGTGTATCTCACATTGCTTATTACCCCAGGGTTCCTCTTTGTCATATTCTCCGTTTTTGACTTTTTTCTCTTTGCATTTCAGTGTTCTGTTGAGCTGTCTTCAATTTCATAATTTGGCTGTCCTAAGTCTACTCATGGGCTTGTTGAAAATATTTTCAGTTTTTTCTACTTTTTTTATTTATAAAATTTCTATGGATTCTTTCTCACAATTTTCATCTCTCTGATGATATTACTCATCACTTATTGCAGATTTCTGCCTTTAATTATTTTAAATTCCCTTCTAATAATTTCATTGTCTCTGTTTTAGCTGAGTGTGGCCCTGATCTTTACTTTGTTTTCTTACGTTGTGCTTTTTCTTGCCTCGGGGCATGGCTTCTACTTTTTTCTTACGAATATTGAATCTGCTTTCACAAGACAATGGATACTTTAGAAGATAGGACTTTACTGTAAGAATTTTAATTAACTTACTCTGTACCTGAGCTATATTTGAAGTGCTCTGTTTGTGTGGGAACCAGAGGCTACAAACTCCTCCAGTGACCTTGTTTCTAATCTCTCTTCTGATTTTGGTGCTTCCCCTTTAGTTGTATCTCAGAGAAAGCCTATTTCTTGCCACTCTGCCAGCTGCAGCCCACTGTTGTATTATTAATGGGGGCTTCCTAATGGTTAGGGCATGGGAAGGGCATTCTCTAATCTTCTGATTAGCCTTTGTCTAAGAGTACACAGTAGGCCTGAGTCTCAGGGGTAAGAACTTCAGAGGCATTTCTATTTCTCCTTCAGGGCTAGAGACTTTTCCCTCTGTCCTCATCCTTTTCCTGGTTGCCATTGCACACGTTTCCCAATGTCCCTTAGGCCATTGTTCTTGTAGATTATGGCTTTTTTCGTGTCCCAAGTGAGACTGGGAGGCTGGAGCTGCCCTTAGTTTGCTTCCCTTAACTATAATGAAATTTCACTACTCAGGAGGCATTGCTGATTTCCTTCCCCCTTGTGGTCTGGGACTTTGTTCCATAAGGGAAAAGGATCTTTGTGCATCTTACTTGTCCTTTCCCACAAATGGCCCTCGTGGGGTGTATATGGGGGTACTTTTTGCAAATCCACATTATGAGAGACATTGGGGGTTCTTGGAGGAAAAGCCTACAAAAGTGTGGTGATATCCCTGTGACTATTGATCCCAGGCATTTCTCACTCTTATCCTAGCCCATATTTGGCTTCCAGCAATTTGTCAGAATTTTCAGTTCGATCTTACTATTGGCTCCTGTGGAGTCCAATCAATGGTTTCTGCCCAGGTAAGAAAATTCTCAAATCCTATATCACCTTGCAGATGCCTTGGGGATAGCAGTTTGTCCCAAGACCCCAAGATTCATAAAAATCATTGTTTTTCAATTTGTCTAGCTTTTACTACCTGAGCTGAAATCTGTCAATTTATTTTTTTAATATTTAGCTTTATAATCTCACTGACTGAAAATTGCTTGATATTTTATTTACTAAAATAACTAAAAAGTAGGTTGAAGAAATCAAGAGTTTCTTGCTTACAAATATAGAATATATAATAAATGTTAAACCTTACATATTTTGGGGTGTTTTTTGCCTTTGAAATTATAGTGGGATAATTCAGAGTTTTCGGTTTTTTTTTTTTTAAGATGGAGACTCGCTCTGTCGCCCAAGCTGGAGTGTGGTTGTGCTACGATCTTGGCTCACTGCAACCTTTGCCTCCCAGATTCAAGTGATTCTCCTGCCTCAGCCTCCTGAGTAGCTGGGATTACAGGTGCACATGACTAATTTTTAGTACTTTTAGTAGAGAGATGGGGTTTCACCATGTTAGCCAGGATGGTCTCGATCTCCCGACCTTGTGATTTGCTGGCCTCAGACTACCGAAGTGCTAGGATTGCAGATGTGAGCCACTGTGCCTGGCCCTATGAATTTTTGAATAAAGAAAACAAATGTGAATCTTTACATAGTTTCTTATATAAAATTCTAGAAATAATAGTTAATTTGATAATTCTTAAAGGAAAAGATTAGATTGTTTATAACAACATGAGAAACCTTAATTTTTTAAGCAGTCATCAGAGTTTCTGTAAAAAGTTGTTATTAAAGAAAATAATTATGTTTTTTAAGATTTACTAAAGATTTTTTATAACCTTAGAAAATTTTTTTAAAAATCACTAAATCAGAGATTATTTGGAACCTGTAATTTTCACTGTACTGTTTTTGTATATTTCTCTTTAGTTATAGATAATTTTCTATGATGGTAGACACTAAGAATATTTTGTTCATATACATTTATTATTTTTGAAGAATTATTATTTGAATAGGTTTCTTATTTCCCAGTTGTTTCTTTTACAGAGATGTAGAGGTTTAAATGGTGAATTGTGAGTATCTTACTCACCTTTTGTGCCAGAGGTTTCTGCCTTTATAATTTTTGTATATAATTTGGTACCATCAATAATGTACTTTTGTAAAAGCATGGTAATTGGTGTATTAAAAAAAGCATGTCATGCCCTCACAAATGAATCTTATTGGAGAAGAAAGCCTAATATTTTTCCATGATAAAACAACATTATTTACTATTCTTAAAGTCAAGGAGAACAAAAGAATGCAGAAAACATAACCGTACTGTATAGCAGTAGGACAGTGCTGTGTTTTGGATGATGCTGTGGGCTGAATTGTGCCCCCATCCCTGAAATTTCTATGTTGAAATAATTACCAGTACCCCAGGCTATTTGGAAATAGGCCTTTTAATAGGTATTTAAGGTCGTTAGTATGGGCCTTTATCCAATATGATTTGTCTCCTCATTAGAAGAGATTAAGTAAGATACAGACACACACAGTTGAAAGATCACGTGAAGGCAGAGGGAGAAAATGACCATCTATGAGTCAAAGAGAGAGGACTCAGGAGAAATCAACACCATCAACACTTTGATTTTAGACTTCCAGCCTCCAGACTGTGGGGAAATAAATTTCTGTTGTTTAAACACCGAGCCTATTGGTACCTTGTTATGAAAGCCTTGGCAAGCAAATACAGGTGATTGGGGATCATCATTTTTGGATTACAATATAGATCTGGATGAAGTCCACCTGTCTCATTGACAACAAGCATCAGTCCCATTAAGTTCTTGAAGATAATTAATAACAAACCAAAGAATAAAAATAATGAAATAGCCTTAGTACAGTGGGAAATCTGGACAAAGCTAAGGAAGTCATAACTTCAAATCTATCATCTTTTTCTAAATTTTTTGTTTTGAAAAATTTTAAATTATAGGTGTTGACATTAGGGTACTTACTCATTTTTGTTAGTTATTCCTTTTAAAGAAGACTATGGTCTATTTCAAAGAGCTCTAGAGAAGAACGTCGTGATTCTCTCCTATGCTCATATGTTAAGACATTGCAACCATATCATGTTATATTATTTCACAGGAGTCTATATGTGTAGCAGGAACAGCCACAGGAAGCAGATTTCCCAAATACCAAATACAGGAGGAAAGAGTTTATTCAGCCGGGAGCCTGAGCATAATTTGTCCAAAGCACAGCTCATCTAACAAAGGAAGCTTTTTTCTTTATATAGGCTTATACTTTAGATATTACACATGGAAGAATCTTAGCTTTCTAAATCACATATGAAAAGGGTCTTGCTTTACAGCCTCAGGAATCACATATTAAAGGGTTCCAGTTTACAGTTTAAGGACTCACGTGTGAAAGGTCTCTGTTTACAGTTTCAGGAATCACATATGAAATGGTTCTAGTTTACAGTTTTAGGACTCACATAAGAAAAGGTTTACAGTTTCAGGAATCACATATGAAAGGGTTCCTGTTTACAGTTTTAGGACTAACATGTGAAAAGGTTTCTGGTTTGATCTTGTTTTAAGTAAAAATAGTGTCTTCCAGAGAGTTTCCCCAAGACAAAGTGTGTTATTTTCAGGAAGGAGATTCAGGAGGCACCAGCTGGTCTGCTCTCTATTCTATTGAGATGCACGTTGGAAGACAGAGGGGGAGGGAATCCCAGATGCCTGGGTCTCCTTCCTTAGATGGAGTCTCCATATTCTTTCTGAATACTGTGTTCCACAACACCCATGGCTATTCATAAGACTTATTCAACTTAGTCACTAAAAAAATGATTTTTCAGACTACTTTGTGCCAGACACTGCTGTAGGCACAAGAGAAATGGCAGACAGAAGAGAAGTCAAGCAGCTGGCCTGGAATCCATTGATGTCCCTTTACAGGGAGGATGTGCAGACAGAAGACAGGTGGCATTTGAATGGCATCATAAACTCATTGGCAACTGACCTTCTGATTACTAGACTAATGGTATGTGCTATTTTATTAACAAAAAAAACCTATATAAGTAAAAAAAAATTAGATGTTTTATGACCTAAAATATTGCTTGATATTTCAGGGTAACTGTGTTTTGCATTTGGAGACTGCATCCTTCAGTCTGGGCCAGAAAGCACATTTCCAGCAGAAAAAACATGAGGAGTCATGTTCTGTCCCAGCCTTCTCTAACTTTGCTTGTGTTTCTTGATTCTCATATATTGCAAATGATGAGCAAGCCATGATTTGGTGTACATAATTGCCATTTCACAACAATGCCGTGGTTTTAATAGGGAGATGTGAACTTCACCACCACTGCTTGCAAAGTTTATAGCAATTAGAGACATTTCTTAAAGTATAAAATCTGTAAAACTGAATGTAGTCTTCTGAGCTATTGTTATAATTGCAGTTCCTCAATTTCTCTTCTGAAAACCTTGGGGCAAAATAGAATTTGAAATTGGGTTATTTTTCAGATGTTAGAAAGGAGATACCAGTCAGGTATTATAAATTATATAACAGCTGCAGTAGAGTTGAAGGCAGAGCTCCATACTCAAAAATGTTAATGTTTCTGAAATTAAACATATGAATATTTATACAAAATATCACACAAACAAATTATAATATGTTGTTTTCTCTCAGTGCTGACTATGCCACCAAAGGAGTTAGAAAAAAACTTTCAGTTTTCACATAATTTTGATTTATATCATTATAAATAATTATGCAACTGAATTTTTATTATTAATTCTCTACATATTTAACAAAAACATTTTTCAAGGTGTTCTTGACTTCTTGTCTTAGATTAAACTGATTTCTTTTTCTGCCTGCTGAGAACTGGGTATTTCTTATACTATCTTGGGTATTTAATTAAATGCATTGATTCTTGCATCCTATGACTTCCTCAATTTTTTTTTAATTTTCACTTTAGCTAAAACATGCCCAAGCAGTTTTATTTTTAAATGAATTCATGGGGGAAATTAAGATGCTTTTGCAAGAACAAAAAATATATATATTTTTTGTGCACATAATTGATCATTTGTTTGGGTAAAAAATTCAAAATTCAAAATTCTTTTCCCTCAGAACATTGAAGATGTGGCTCTACTGAGCTTTGAACCCAGTGCTGCTAATGGGTTCTTTGATGACAATCTGGTTTTTATTTATTTGCCAACAACCTGATCATTTTTAAAGCTGTTAGTGTCTTCTTTTCATCTCTTATTCTTTGAAATCAACATGCTGTTCCAAGGTGATAGTCCTTTTAAAATTTATCCTGTTGTTTACCTTACAGAGCTTTTATTACAAATGCTTTTATCTACTTTTTAAGCTTAGATAATTTTCTTGTTAGTTCTTTGTTTTCATTCTTCATCTATATATTCGATTCCTTTATTCCAATGTAATGTATTTTGCTATCCTTGTTTAATCCTATATATTTCTTAACTTTTTATGCATCTTTTTATTTTTATATTTTTGTTTGCATTATGGGAAACCCTTTTAATTTTAAGATTTTTGTATAATTTCAGGGCTTTTAAGAAAGCAAACTCTTCCTTATGTTGTTCAACTTCTTTATATGACCCTATTATTTTTTTTAAATACAATATCCTCTCATATATCTTTGTAAATACAAATTAAAGTCTTTTGAAAGTTGTTCTCATTTCCTTAAATACACCTGTTTGTTTTCAGTACTGACTTTTTTGTTTATTAATCTTTTATCTTTCATGCTGTGCACTAAACCACAGTGTTATGATTTGTGTTCTTGCACGATTGGTAAGGCCACTATCTGCTACCAGGCATCTCTTGCAATGCTCAGATCCTTACTCTCTCCATTCAGTATGACATGATATGTCAAGATCCTTCACATGGTAGCTGCTTGCATTTTAAAAGTGAATAGTAATAAAAACTATTGCTTATGAGTTTTGTATTCACCACCTTCTCCAGTTCAGCATCCACAAGACCCATTCCCAAGCACGTTTTATGAATTACCTATTGTGTCTATTAACCACATCTCATAGCTCCTTTTGTGAATTACCTCCTCAGTTTTGAAGAGAAAGCAGGACTTCCTTGATCATGTCATGCTTAAATGCAGCCCTAGTTTTAGTCTGGTCTTCAGGGCAGTGGAGGCTGCTTTCCACCAGCAAAGTGGAGAACATAATTTCAGAAGCTAGGGGCTCTGGACATTTAAGTATATCTGTGGTTGAAACATATCTGAAAGGATGTTCCTACTCCATGTCTCCTGGGACCACACCTTCTCGGTCAAAGCCTGAATTGTGGTTTAGGAATGCACTATTTTTTTTTATTGCTGCAAACAAAATACTATACCCTTGTCAGCTTTGAACAATACCATTTAATGTCAAACAAAATTTAACACACTTAAAAGCCTCAAACAATACCATTAATTTATTAACTCTGAAAATCTGAAACCTGTTCATGGCCAGGATACATTCTTCGTTCAAGTTCTCACAGATTAAACTCAAGTATCAGCTTATCTAAGTTTTCATTTGAAGATTAGCATCCTCTTCCAAGCTCAGATGGTTGTGACACAATTCAGCTCCTTTTCATTGTGGGATTAAAGTGTTTTTGTCTTGGTAGATGACAGCTAGATGCAACACAAAGAGGCTGCTCACATTTCTTGCCATGTGGCAGCTTCTATCTTCAAAGCCAACAATAGAGAATCTCTCTTATGTCTAAATTTCTTTTGCAAGGAAGATTTCAATCTTATTAAAAGATTGACTGATTTGACCAGGTTCCTTATGTTAATGTCACCTGGTTAGAATATTAAATATGTCTGTAAAACTCCTCTACAGCAGCACTTACATTACCGTTTAATTGAATACCTGGAAGAGTTGTGTGTCTACAAGGGATGGTAATTTAGAGAGCCACATCAGAATTCTGTCTACCACAAGGAGACTTGCTAGGGCTGTGAATTCGGCTTTCTCTGTGCTTTCCTTCCCTCACAATGCATTCATTGAATTGATTTTCAGCACAGTCATCTTCCTAGTTGCAAGGGATGGGGTCTTTAATACTATCCATAGACACTGTACTGGGTTTAGTGTTCTTCCAAAATTCATGTACATACGGAACCTCATAAAGTGACCCAGTTTAGAAAAAGAGTCTTTGCTGATGTCACTAGTTAAGATGAGGTCATACTGGATTAAGTTGGTCTTAATTTAAGGACTGGCATCCTTATCAGAACACCACAGAAGCTGGGAAGGACAGGACAGGATCTTTCCTTAGAGTTTTCTGAGAGCATGTATGGCCTTGCCAACACCTCAGATGTATAGCCTCTGGAACATGAGAAAATAAAGTTTTACTGTTTTAAAGACACACTTAAACAGTACGTATTTTAAATGAAAAGTTTAAAACAGTATGTGTTACTTTAAAACTAATGCTGAGGAAACTAAGATACAGGCTTCCTGACTTTCTGACCAGGCCCTGAATTTGTAGTTGTTTACTCAAAACTGCTATTTTTTTTCCACTAGCACTGCAAAAATACTAAAAAGTAATAAACCAGTATAAAGTCCTAAAAATCAGCATTGCCACTATGGAGATATTGCAAAACCAATGTACACTTTCCTACGTATGTCCCATCTCACATGACCATGGGTGAGCATCCCTTAGCTCTGTGCTACAGCAATAGGTGCACGGGTCTAATCTCTATATGTATATCTATGTATGTATCACTCTTAGCTCTATATCTCTTTTATTTTTATATTGATCTATCTACAGATTTATTTTAAGGAATTGGCAGACTTAATATTTCAGCTCCCATCTAAAGAAAGTCTGGAG
The DNA here is from genome assembly GCA_028533165.1 of Leontopithecus rosalia. Lineage (NCBI taxonomy): Eukaryota > Metazoa > Chordata > Mammalia > Primates > Cebidae > Leontopithecus > Leontopithecus rosalia. The sequence goes on from CM052649.1 coordinate 11,848,638, forward strand.
ACACAATTCATTCTTCCTCAGGGGAAATCAGTCTTTTTCTCTTAAGGCCTTCAACTGATTGGATTAGGTGTATTCACCTTCTGAGGAGTCATCTGCTTTACCCAAATTCTACTGATACAAATTTCAATTTCACCTAAAAATGCCTTCACAGTGACATGTGAGCTTACATTTAGTCAAACATATGAGTATTGTGGACCAGAGAAGCAGATACGTAACTTAACCATAACCACTAACAACTGAGTTCTCTTTGCTGTATGTCTGGTAAGTCATCCAATAGAAGAAATCCATATTTCTAGTTACCAGTAATGGTACTTAGATAATAATAAGTAAAAACATTGAATACTGGCTATACTTAAAAATCACTTAATTGAAAGTTTCTGATAAAAATTTTAACATTTCTTTTTAACTTTTAAGTTATGAGTGAAGAATAAAAAAAGTACTGTGGTAAAAATACTATCAATCTTGGAAGGGACACAGCTATTTATTTTCACCTTCATTTCACAAATGAGGAAATTTTGATAAAAGGATAAGCTTTCAATAAGTGATTGTTAGTTTCATCATGGTTTTCTTATTGTCCAACACTTTTGCCAACGTGACAATTAGTGGAATTGGTGGCTCATTACAAGGAACGTATGTCTAGATTTGCTTTGTTTTATACACGTGTCGTATTTGTTATGGTACTTATTCCTGTTAAAAGTTGTACGATATATGCATGGATCATAAGACACGGGCTAACAATTCCCTGAGTGATTCTACTGATTTTCTTGGTACTTCTCTTGTTTCAGAAGCCTGTGTTGACTGAGAACTTCTGAATATCGCAAATTATACTTGGTGGAAAGCTTTTATTTTTATCACCTTAACTGAATTTGGCCACTGTGGCAGGTGATTTTTATAATGCCAAATATTCAACGAAGATTTACTGAGCCCTTAACTTACATTTGGCAAAAAGATGGATATTGATTGTTTAAAGCATTGAACTTGTTAAAAAGTAAAGAGGAAAAAGACAGTACCATTTTTAATACTACTACTAATAATCTAATAAAATAATAATTTCAATTATACTTTAATATAATAACTAAGTTCCAAAATGTATTTATGTTTATATAAATATAAGTAATTATATTTGAATTTAATAATTTTCATTGAAATTTAAAGTTCATTTCCAATGAAAATTATTAAATGCAACAATAAACAACTTTAAGTCCACAAGCATAAATTATTTTTCTTCTATCACACTTGTAAAACAAAATTTTTAATGTGAAAATAATAGCTTGATTGTATTTTTCCTGTATGGCACAGTTTTGCAATACAGGATTATTGCACAGTTAATTAATAGTTTTAGTATATTTATGTCACTTAAAGCTTCAAAAGAATCACTTCATTTCAACTTACTATTACCCAAATGATTGTATTAATATGCACTTATCTTAAAGTCTATGCCTTAATAAAATTTTATGTATAAATTATGTTAAATATTACATGCTGTGTATATGCCAAGTTATATTATTTATGAATATTGGTTCTAATGGCAGCATTCGGTTTGAGGCACAAACGTTTATTTTACATCTTACAATGAACTATAATGATTAGTCTGGAGAAAAAAGTGAAAGCATACATTGATTTAAAGACCTATGTGCCACACAAGTTACATAATAAAATGGTTTTAAGCCAGCATCAAATGTTTTATGGAATACTTTTAAGAAATAAAATTTACAGCTAATGGAACTTTGTGAAATAAAATGCTGAGAAATAACTGCGTGTGAAGCATCCATAAAGAAATAAGGATTTGAACAATATTTGAGGCAGTATTAGCATCTTGACTCACATTTTAAAACTTAGCCAATAACCTGATTTCATTCAAGAAATGATCATTCTTTTCATTTGGGATTATTAAAAGGGAAGTATTATTAATGTCTGAAAAGGTTTGAAGATAAAAATTACTCGAGTTGAGTTTATTTTAAAAATATAAAGTTAGCTCAATATTGAAGGATCATTGTCATCCACCGTATTAGCAATCAAAAGAAGAAAAACCAAATTATTGCAGCAATTTATGTAGTTAAACATTTGACAGAACCCAACACGTACTGTTAACAAACTAGTATTAGAGAAAAACTTCAACTCTGTAAAGAGCATCTATTAAAAATTCCTATAGTTAACATCATACATGTTATTGAAAAGACGAATCCTGTCCTGCAAAATAGAAAAAAAAGATAAGGATGCCCACTCTCACCACTCTTATGCAAGATAACGCTAGCCAGTAAGAAAAGGTAAGACAAGAAAATGAAATGCACACAAAGTAGAAGAAAAGAAATAAAACTACCCTCTGTGTGCATATGATAGAATTGTTTATGTAGAAAATCCCAAGGTACCCAAAGAATCTCCCAGAACTAATAAGTGAGTTTTGCAACATCACAGAAGGTCAAAACAAGAAAATCAGTATTTTTATATATTATCAGAGAATATTTTGAAATTAAAAAACATGATTTGCTTGCTTTAAATAAATCTAACAAAACACATAGATGGTATGCTGAAAATTTCAAACTGCTGATGAAAGACCTAAATATATGAAATGGTAGACTTAACTCATTTTCCTTCAATAACTCAGCAGGAAGTTTCATAGATATGGTTAATTCTAAAATCATATGGAAATGAAGAAAGAACTAGAATAACTAATTTCAAATTAAGAAGAAAAAAAATCAAGACCATATAACCAGATTTTAAAATTTAGTGTATTTCTACAGTGATGGAAAGAGTGTGGTTTTGCACAGAAATAGAAACACAGATCAATGGAATCAATGAAAACTGAGAAATTGAACCACAAATGTAGAATCCAGTGAATTTTGAGATGGGTGCAAAGAAAGAGGAGTGTTTTTAAAAGTGGTGATGGGACAATTATACATCCATATGGAAAACAGTAATTCTTGACAATAAGCCTTATACCTTTCAAAAAATTAAATCAAAATAGATAATTGGTACCAAGTAAAAATACGAAATTATAAAACTGTTTTTCCCTTGATATTGTTTCCTTTAACTGCATGTGAATCTAGGATCATCCGAAAATAAAACTGTTAATTTGTAAGATGTACACACACCATTGCAGTCCCCAGCCCCAGGGATTCCGATTTAAGGGTCTAGGGCGAGCCTGGGCAGGTGCTTGAGTCCCCAGGTTAGTCCAGGGCTCAGCCAGGGCTGAGGGTCACTGTTGACACGGGCTGCAGGTGATTTGTCCCCAGGTGAGTCCAGGGCTCAGCCAGGGCTGAGGGTCACTGTTGACACTGTCTGCAGGTGATTTGTGTATTGTTAGCTCCTTCTGGCTCTGGTGCTGTGTGATCATCGGCCACTTTCTCTGCCATTTTCCTTGCAGAGAGCAAAAACAGGTCTAGACTCAACATCACGTGGAGCTGTCGATGACTACTTCCATCTCCAGCACTGCAGGCTCTGTGGGCTGGCCCAGTTGGGGGTGGAGGACGGTTGAGGAGCCTGGCTCAGACAAGGCCTGATTCCTGGGCCAGCAGCTGGGCTGGGCTGCCGCTTTCTGCCACCTGCCCCTTGTCCATGACCAGAACCCGGGCACAGTCCATCACGGAGCACAGGCGGTGAAAGAAGACAACAAAAGAAAAAAAAAATCTATGTGAACCTATGATTAAACAAGCAGTTTGTGGGCTCATAAAATAATAAAGTAATACATTGGACTTTTTCAAAATGAAAACTATTTGCTTTGCAAAAGACATTATAAGATAACCACACAATGGGCAAAAATATTTTCCAATAACATATCTAGCAAATAACTTGTATTCAGAGCATAAAAAGGGTTCTCTAAACTTAACATTAAAAAAACAAATAATCTAATCAGAAAATTGAATACACTTCAGCAAAAAGGATGTATAGCTGACAAATTAATACATGAATGAATATTTAACATCAGTAGGCCTTAGGATAATGCAAATTAAAGCAAAAATTAGATATCATTACATACTAGAATGGTATAAAGAGATAAATAAATTAACTAAATTGCTCCACCATATATATATATATGTGTATATATACACATATATAGTATATATATATGTGTATATATACACATATATATACTATATATGTATATATATTAAAAAACATTTTAATATATATAAACATATATGTATGTATTTATATATAAATACATGGTATGTCTGTGTATATATGTATTTATATATATACATTTATATATATGTATTTATATATATATATAAACACACACACACACACAATCATTACATAAATAATAATGGGGTAAATGCTAGTGGATATTTCCATGATTTCCATTTTTTTCCATAGGGGATGTGATATTGTAATACAGATTTTTAAAATTTAATACTGTCTTGTTCTGGTTATGAGGTCCTGGCTAGAGGCCAGTCAGTTCTCTTCTTGAGCAGCTGATTCAGTCCACACTGCAGTCATTTCCTTTATGGAGCTCACACACCTTTCACACTCGAGGCCTCTATGTACGCACTTGTTCTAATTGTTCTAGGGCCAGGCATGACAACTACAGACGGGGTTATGTCACAGAGCACATGACGCTATTCAAATTATTCAAGTGATAGTTGCTGATTTACATCCCCATTGTGCCCCCTCAATTTAATATGTTGAATCCTTAACCCTTTGTACCTGAGAATCAACTATATTTGGTAATAGGGTCTCTAAGAGATAGCTAAGTTAAGATAATGAAATTAGGGTGTGTCCTAATTCGGTATCACTGGTGTCCTTGTAAAGAAGAGGAGGTGAGGCTATATGAACATACAGAAAAAGATTATGTGAGGGCAGCGGGAGAAGAAGTCAAAGAAGCTCTCTGAAGAAAACAACCTTGCCAACACTTTAATCTTGGACTTAAATACTTCAAAATTGTGAGAAAATAAATTTCCATTGATTAAGCCACCGAGTCCATGTTAGTTTGTTATGGCAGCCCTAGAAAACTAATGCATCAATCTTCAGAGAGTGTAAACAGCTAGCTACTAACCCCATTCCACTCAACATGTGAACTGCCCCCAGCAGCTCCAGCTTGCTGTGACTGTGTCCCTGGATGTGACACCTTGTGTGACCCTACCTGGTGGCATTCTCTCACTTGGAGCTGTAAGCAGCAAAGACTTCTTCCTTTCATCTCTTCAAGTGTCAGTGTGCTGTCTCCTACCATCAGTGAATCTCTAAATTTCATTAAAAAATATTAATTTTAGGATATCCTGTGAAAAGTTTACAATGTATATTGTAGTACCTAACCACTAAAAATGATGCACAAAACTATCAACAGTGAGCTGACAGATATATTAAAGTAAGATCCTAGAGAGATATTCAAGTTATCCAAAGAAAACAAGGAATGAACAGCACCTAAATTGTTTAATGTTAATGGACCAACACAAAGTTAAAAGATGGATCCAGCTTATTGTTGTGTAAATGAGATGCACTCACAATATACAGACACAAAACAATAGAGTAAAAATGGTTGTAAAAAGTGCACCTACAAACAGTGACTGCAAGAGGCCTGAAATAGTGATATTAATATAAAATAATGTACAAAACAGCAAGTACTACCTGTGATAAAAAAGTAACATTTCACAGTGATAAATTTCAAGTCTATAGGAAGACATAACAAACTTAAATGTATGTACCTAAAACTCCTCAAGGTAAAGTTGACAGGATTCAAGGGGACAATAAATTCTTCTTCAGTTTTATTGGAAAAAATGTGAAACGATGTCTTAGCAATTCATAGAACTACTAAAAAAATTGAGGACAAAGATGATCTGAAATAAACCTTCTGAAGAATTCCACTCTGCCTATTTAGAATACACATTTTTGTATTTACTAACATAGAATATGTGTTGCATGACAAAATAGTATTAAGTAATTTAAAATAACTGAAATAACACAGGGTTTATTGACTGTAATAGCATCTAGTTAGCTATCAATAAAATATCTGGTTTGAACCTACCAACTACTTGGAAATTAACATAAAGCTTTGTAACCAATGGGTAAAATGTAAATTGTAAAGAAAACAAGCTTTCATTGATTAGTGTTTATGTGGTATGTCTTTCTCCAACCCTTTCACTGTAACCAATCTAAGTCTTTAAATTTAAAGTGGGTTTCTTACAAATACAACATAATGGGGTGTTTTTAAATCCACTCTGGCAATCTGTCTCTTAATTGATGAATTTATAATATTTCTATTTAAATGATATTAATATGGTTGGATTAATATACAATGTATATGTTTTCTATTTATTCAATTTGTTCTTTGTTTCCTTTTTATTAATCTTTTTCTGCCTTCTATGGTTTTTTAACTGCAGATGTTATGTAATTTTACCTCCTCTTAGCATAGTAACTACACTTGTTTTAGTATTTTTAATGTTGCCTTAGAATTTCCAGTATCCATTTTAACTAATATACATTCATCTTCAGATAACACTATACTGCTTCATGTATAATGCAGGTACTTTATAAAATAGTATTCCCAATTTTCCTTTTTGCTCCTTATAATATTGCTGTGATTTATTTTACTTATTTGTATGCTAAAACCACCCAATATATTTTTCCTTTAATTTCAAAGTTATTTTTAAATTAGGTAAGAAAAAGGAAAACTGATTTCTTCTTTATTTATTCCTTCTATAACATAACACTCACTCTTCCTTTATGTAGATTTGAGTTTTGTAAAAGCTAAATTGCACCAGACCCTCCTTAAAAACAGCAAGGACCACTTTATTTAACTGTTACAATAGGGAGAGAGTTTGAACTCAACTCAGCTGAAGCACAAGTTGAAGTCATCTGCATTTGCTAATTGTCATTTATCAGAGTTAGGCTCCTATTCCCACCACAGATCTGAGAAAGTCTTTATTTCTCCTTCACTTTTGAAACAGTTTCATTGGATATAGATTATTGGTTACTGGGCTTTTTTTTTCCTTTTACCACTTGAAATATTTATCCTTTTTTGTGTATTTATAGTTTCTGATAGGACATACATTAAATTTCTTAGGCATATGCCTCTGTGAGTATGGTGTTTTCCCCACTCTCTTTTCAGTGTTTCTTTCTTTCTTTTTTTTTTTTTTTTGAGATGGAGTCTTGCTCTGTTGCCCATGCTGGAGTATGCTGGCACAATCTTGGCTCACATCAACTTCCACTTTCTGGGTTCTAGCGATTCTCCTGCCTGAGTCTTGCTCTGTTGCTCATGCTGGAGTACAGTGGCACAATCTTGGCTCACATTAACTTCCACTTTCTGGGTTCTAGCGATTCTCCTGCCTCAGCCTCCTGAGTAGCTGAGATTATGGGTGTGTACCACCAGAATGCCCAGCTAATATTTTGGTATTTGTAGTAGAGACAGGGTTTCAACATGTTGGTCAGGCTGGTCTTGAACTCCTGACCTCATGATCTGCCCGCCTGGGCCTCCCAAAGTGCTGGGATTACAGGGATGAGCTACTGCGCCTAGCCTCCTTTGAGTTATTTTAAGACTTTTGTCTTTGGCGTGTTACAGTTTGAATATGATATGTCAAAATGGAATTATTTTCCCCTTGGTGGTGGTCTTTGAGTTTTCTGGATCCATGTCTGGAGTCTGACATTAATTCTGGAAATTTCTCAGCCAATATTACTTCAAATATTTCTTCTACTCCATTCTCTCTTTCTTCTCCTCCTGGTATTCCCACTATGCATATATTACAGCTATTGAAATTGTCCAACAGTACGTGGCTGTTCTGTTCTGTTCCCCCGACCCCATTCTGTTTCTCTTTTTATTTCTGTTTCAGAAAGTTTCTATGCATTTGTTCACATTTTTCAAAACACAAAGACTGTACAATCAATATTTGTGCATTCATTTTACATCGAAGACATGAGTTCTGCCAGGCACTGTGGGTCACTCTTGTAATCTAAGGACTTTGGGAGGCTGAGGCAGGAGGATTGGTTGAGCCAAGGAGTTCAACACTAGTTTGGACAATATGGTGAGACTTGTCTCTACAAAAAGAAAAGTTAAACAAATTTTAAAATAAAAAATCAGTTGGGTGTGACTGTACATGCCTGTGGTCCTAGCTACTTGGGAGACCATGGTCAGAGGATTGCTTGAGCCTGGGAGGTTGAGGCGGCAGTGAGCCATGATTATGCTACTTGCTACTGCACTTCAGCCTGGGCCATACAGCAAGACACTGTCTTGAAAAATGAAAGAAAAAATCCATGATAAGTTATGAATGCTAATTAATAATATGTTAGAGTATTTAAGAGGAAGTAAGTTAATTTCTGCTACTATTTATATAATTAATTGAAAGAGTCATATAATTGATAAATTGGCAGTGGCAGATGGATGGAAGAATATGCAATAAAGCAAGTCTAGTAGAATTCTATTTGTAGAAACCCCATGGTTAGTAGATGAGGATTCACTGGAAAATTATCTAACTTTTTGCATACTTGAGATGTTCCTATTTGGAAAAAACAGAATTGCTCAAAATCTGAGGACCATAACTGAACAAAATGAGGCAATAAAATAATGAGGAAAATGTTGACCAGAAATCTCGTATCAATCTGCCCCTAGGTAGGCTGCACTTATTTTTGTGCAGAAAGTATCATTTGTTATTAACCTAAACTCTAGTTTTATTATTGACTCAAACACCAGTTTAAGGTCAGACTCAATAATGCCTCTCACACTTGAAATAAAATAATTTTAACTTAATATAGTAACAGAGCTTTCAATCACCAGTGAGTAGGGTAAAACATTTGATGTCAAAAATATCAATGAGGATAGAAAAGATCACATAGCGATATTAAAAAAACAGAAATTAATTGTATTATTGTTAAAGTTAATGACTTTATACTAGGGGAACTCAATGATTTAACAGACAATTTTGTGTTCTTTATCACATTATATAGGGTAATAAACCGCAAACTAGAAAGGGAAGTATTCTCTTTTATTTTCTCTCCTTATCACTGCCATAAAAATGCATTCTAATAGTATTTTCCTTTTGATAAAGTGGCAAATAAAAAGCTTTGTATTAAGATCAGCACATATCGAATTAGTTAATCTGCATCTGTCTACTTCACTTTGATATATTATCCGGCCATCCTGACCTCGAGTAGACATGTTCCTGCTGATCCTTCTGGTTGTCTGATGCTCAAGACTTTTTTCTCTGCTATTTCTTTAGATCCCTCTAGTATTGGGTGCATATAATCACAGATTTCCTTGTGGTTATTTTTGGTTTCTAATCTATCCTTCAGTTTGGGCACAGTTTTATTCTTCGGTATTCTATTTACAGCTGCCTAGAGACCATCACCCTTTGAATGTCACCAGGTAACCTGTGATTCAATACTTTTACACCAACTCTACTGCACAGCCTTGATATCACTTTCTAAATCAGATAGACTAGAAATCTTACAGCCCTTTTCACTATTCCCTCTGTTCCTTGTTTTATTCTGTCTTATTCTATGACATAGTCTTGTTTTTCTTCAAGTTTCTCTGGTATGTGGATTTTTCCTCATGTTACAATCATTATTAGGTCAATTCCATGCCCCCTGGAACAAGTAACTATTTGAATTCATCTAACAAAAAGAGTGTACAATTTTGAAAGTATATCCACATAACTTTTCTAAGATTCAGAACTATATTTTATAAAGTAGGAACAATAATGATATTAATGAAAGCACAAATATACATGGATGACAATTGGAGCCTGGAGTATATTGTTTATAAATAGTTATAATGGCAAAATCTTCAATCATGGCCCCTAGGTAGGCATTTTTGTTGGATTGCAAGAATGTCTTATCAAATATGTTTCTGGCTAATGAGAACTGACAATATTTATACATGGACCTAATCAAACTTTCCGAGTTTAAGCCATTTTTCTTTTATTTCATCATAGAAAAAAAAAACAAAAAGATGCTAAGTGTGTGACAATTTTTGATAAAAGGTAAAGCCAAGAGCCAGGTTATTTTATTTTCAGAGAATATAAAGCCACAAATCTCTGTATGAAATTTTTAAAGTTCATTATAGAAAATATGAGTAAGAGGAAATCTTCTCATACTTTTATTGCAGATGAAAGTCCTCTTTTTCCTTGTGTGAACTTGTGTGATTAAACAAAACTAGTACATTACTAGATAGTTAATTTACTATCTTCCTTCTTTCAAATTTAATATCATGTAATAAGCATTTTTCCATCCATTAATTAATCCTCATGAGCATAATTTAATGCATTGTATATGATAAATTATGCTTCATGATCTAATTGATCTTGTTAATATTTTTATATTTGCATTTTCTCCATTATGTAATATTGTTTAAAAAGTTTTTATTTAATTTTTAGTTTTTGTGGGCACATAATAGGTGTATGTATTTATGGGGTACCTGAGATGTTTTGATACAGGTATGCAATTCATAATAATCACATCATGGAAAATGGGGCATCCATATCCTTGGACATTTATCCTTACTGTTACAAACAATTCAATTACACTCTTTCAGTTATTTTAAAATGTATGATTATAGTATTATTGGCTGTAGTAACCCTGTTGTACTACTTTTTGTAGGTCTTATTCATTCTTCTACTTTTCTGCACCCATTAATCATCTCCATCTTCTCTCTCCCCTCACGCTACGATTCCCAGCCTCTGGTAACCATCGTTCAACTCTCTATCTCCATGAGTTAAATTGTTTTGGTTTTTGGATCTCACAAATAAGTGAGACCATGCAATGCTTGTCTTTTTGTGCCTGGTTTATTTCATTTAACACAGTGATCTTCATTTCCATCCACATTGTTGCAAAAGACAGGATCTCATTCTTTTTTAAATGGCTGTATAGTTCCTCATTGTGTATATGTGCCACATTTTCTTTATCCACTTATCTGTATAAAGACACTTAACTTGCTTCACAATCCTGGCTATTGTGAAGAGTGCTGCAGCAAACATGGAATTGCATGTATCTCTTCAATATACTGATTTTCCTTCTTTTGAGTATATACCCAGCATTTAGATTGCTGGGTCATATGATAGCTCTAATTTTATTTTTTTGAGGAACCTCCACATTGTTCTTCATAGTGGTTGTGGTAACTTACATTCCCACCAAGAGGGTATGAAGGTTCCCTTTCTACACATGCTCACCAGCATATTTTACTTCCTGTCTTTTAGATATGAGCTCTTCTAGCTGGGGTAAGATGATGGTAGTTTTTATTTGCATTTCTGATGATCAATGAAGTTGAACAGATTTTCATATACCTGTTTGCCATTTGTATGTCTTCTTTTGAGAAACATCTATTCAAATCTTTTGTCCATTTTATAATCAAATTATTAGATATTTTCCGAATATCTTTATTAGGAAAATATCTAATAATGTTTGAGCTCCTTATGTATTCTGATTATTAATCTCTTTTCAGATGGGTATTTTTGCAAATAATTTCTTCCATTATGTGGGTTGTTTCCTCACCTTGATTTTTTTCTTTGCTGACCAGAAAATTTTTATGTGATCACAGAGCAAAAACGTGATCTTGTTTATCTGTTTTTGCTTTGGTTGCCCATGCATGTGAGTAAAGTTACTCAAGACATTTTTGCTCAGACCAAGGTCCTGAATTCTTTCCCCAAGATTTTCATGTAGTGGTTTCATAGTTCATGGTCTAAGATTTATTTCTTTAATCCATTTTGATTTTATTTTTGTATATCATGGCAGGAAGGGGTTTAGTTTTATGCTTCTTCATATGGGTCGGTCATATGGATATACAGTTATCCCAGCACCATTTATTGAAAAGACTGTCTTTTCTCCAGTGTCTGTTCTTGACACCTATTGTGGAAATGAATTCACTTACTCTTTCCATTGGGTTATGTGTCTACTTTTATGATAGTACCATGCTATTTTGGTTACTATAGCTTTGTAGTATAATTTGACATCAGATTACACAATTTCTTCATATTTTTTTTCTTAGGATAGCTTTGACTCTTCTGGGTCTTTCGTGGTTCCATGTAAATTTTAGCATTTTTTTAATTTCTGTGAAGCATGTCATTCATATTTTGATAGAAATTAGATTGAATCTGTATATTGCTTTGAGTAGTATGAACATTTTAATAGTATTGATTCTTCCAATCTATGAACATGGAATATCTTTATGTTTTTTTGTGTGTCCTCCTACATTTATTTAATCAGTGTGGTATATATTTCATTATATAGATCTTTTACTCCTTTAATTAGGCTAATGCCTAGGTTGTTTATTTCTGGCTATTTAAATACAATCACTTTTTAAATTTGTTTTCAGATTGTTTGCTGTTGTCATATAGATAGGCTACTGATTTTTGCATGTTTATTTTGTGTCCTGCAACTTTACTGAATTTGTTTATGAGTTTTAATAGTTATTTTTTTCTTATTTTCAGACAGAGTCTCACTCTGTTGCCCAGACTAGAGTGGAGAGGTGTAATCTTGGCTCATTCAAACCTACGCCTCTCAGGTTCAAGCATTTCTCCTCTCAGACTCCAGAGTAGCTGGGACTACAGGTGTGCACCAATATGTCCAGCTATATTTCGTATTTTTAGTAGAGATGGAGGTTCAACATATTGGCTAGGTTGGTCCTGAACTCCTGACTTCAAGTGATCCACCTGCCTCAGCCTCCCAAAGTGCTGGGATTATAGACGTGAGCTGCCACACCCAGCCCTAATAGTTTTTTTTTTTAATGGAGTCTTTAGTATTTTTTTCCAAATATAAGATCATATCTGCAAACAAGGATACTTTGATTTCTTTCTTTCAGCTTGGATGCCTTTTCTTTCTTTCTCATTTGACTGCTCTAGTTAGGACATTCAGTATTATGTTGAATAACAGTGGTGAAAGTGGGCATTCCTGTTGTGTTTCAGATCTTAGAGGAAAAGTTTTCAGCTTTGCCTTATTCAGTATAATGCTAGATGTGGGTCTGTTATATGAGGTTTTCATTATGTTTCGATATGTCATTCTACACCCAGTTTTTAAAGAGTTTTTATCATGAAGGGATGTTGAACTTTATCAGATGTTTTTTCAACATCAATTTAAATAATTATATAGTTATTGTCCTTCATTCTGTTGATATGATGTATCCCATTTACTGTTTTGCATGTGTTGAAACATCCTTGTATCCCAGGTGTAAACCCCACTTGGTCATGATGAACAATCTTTTTAATGTGTCATTGAATTAGATGTTTTATTATTTCATTGAGGACATTTGCATCAATATTTATCAGGGATGTTGGCATGTAGTTTTCTTTTTATGATAAGTCTGTGTTGTTTTGGTATCAGGGTAATACTGGCCTTGTAGAATGAGTTTGGAAGTTATTCCTCCTCCTTTATTTTCAGAATAGATTGAATAGGGTGGATATTAGTTTCTATTTAATAAGTTTGGCAGAATTTAGCAGTGAGGTTATTTGGACCCAGGCTTTCCTTTACGGGGAGACATTTTATTAAGATTTCAATCTCATTACTTGTTATTGATATGTTCAGATTTTGAATTTCTTCCTTGTTCAATCTTAGTTGCTAGATATGTCTAGAATTTTGTCCACTTCTGCTAGATTTTCCAGTTTATTGTCATGCAATTGCTCACAGTAGCAGCTAATGATTCTTTGAATTATTGTAATATCAGTTTGTGGCATCTTCTTTTTCATCTGTCATTTTATTTATACAGGTCTTCTCTCCTTTCTTCTTAGTCAGTCTGGCTATAGGTTTGTCAATTTTGTTGAACTTTTCAAAACATTCAAAATGATTCTTTGTATCATTTTCTTCATTTCAATTTCATTTATTTCTGGTTTGATTTTTATTATTTCTTTTCTTCTAATAATTCTGGGTTTGGTTTGCTCTTGCTTTTCTAGTTCTTTAAGCTTCATGGTTAGAGAGGTTATTTGAATTTTTCTTCTTTTCTAATGTGGGCTACCATAGCCATAAACTTCCCTCCTAGTACTGCTTTTGTTATATCCCATAAATTTTGATATGTTGTGTTTTTCTTATTTTTTCAATCTCCTTCAAAATTTCTTCATAGACCCACTGGTCAGAAAGAAGTACATCATTTATTTTCCATGTATTTGCATAATTTTCAAAATTCCTCTTGTTCTTGGTTTACAGTTTTATTCCATTGTGGTCAGAGAGTGTGCTCTGTATTATTTAAATTATTTAAAATGTCTAAAGACTTCTTTCATGACCTTTCATATAGTCTATCTTCGAGAATGATCCATGTGCTGAGACAAAGAATGTATATTCTGAAACTGTTGGATGAAATGTTTTGTAAATACCTATTGGATGTATTTGATCTATAGTGCAGATTAAGTCTGATGTTTGTTGATTTTCTATCTGGAAGTTCTGCCCAATGCTGAAAGTGAGGTGTTGAATTCTCCAGCCATTATTGTATTGGAGTCTATCTCACTCTTTAACTCTAATAATATTTATATGCCTGAGTGCTTCAGTGCTGGGTGCATATATATTTATAGGTGTTATATCCTCTTGCTAAACTCACCCCTTAATCACTTTATGGTGTCCTTCTTTGTCTCTTCTTATATTCTTTGACTTTCATCTGATGTAAGTATAGCTGCTCCTGCTTGTTTTTGATTTGCATTGACATGGAGTATCTTTTTCCAACCTTTTTTCCATCAGGGTATGTGTGTTTTTATAGATGAAGTACACTTCTTTTAGGCAACAGATCAATGGTTCTTGCTTTTTTTTCTTTTTGCCATTCAGCCACGCCATTGGAGTTTAGTACATTTGCAGTTGATATTATTATTAATAAGTGGACTTTCTCCTGCCATTTTGATATTTGTTTTCTGCTTGCTTTGCAGTCTTATCATCCATCTTTCTTTCCCTCCTGTCTTCTTTTTCATGAAGGTAGTTTTCTCTGGTGATATGATTTAGTTTCTTGCTTTTTATTTTTCATGTATCCATTGTATGGCTTAGGTTTGAGATTACCATGAGGTTTGCAAATTCTATCTTACAATTTATTATTTTAGGCTGATAACAACTTAATTTTGTTTGCATAAAAACGCTAAAATGCAAAAAGAAAACTAATAAAAACTCTACACTTCATTTCCCACTTTTGATTTTTTGTTTCTATTTACATATTGTATTATTTATATCTTGCAAAGTTGTTGTAGTTACTGTTTTTATGGCTTCTTCATTTAGTCTTTTTACTTAGTATAAGTTAAGTAATAACTGTAATCACAGTTACAGTGTTTAATATTCTGTGTTTTTCTGGGCACATTATAACCAGTGAGTTGTGTACCTTCAGGTAATTACTTATTGGTCTTTAATGTCTGTTTCTTTCCGATTAAAGTACTCCTTTTAGAATTTCTTGTAGGACAGGTATAGTGTTGATGAAATCCCTCAGCTTTTGTTTGTCTGGGGAAATCTATTTCTCCTTCATGTTTGAAGGATCTAACCTGTATACCTGGAGTATTCACCAGATATACTATTCCAGAGCAAAGGGATCATTTTTTTTCCTTCAGCACTTTAAATATGTCATGCCACTCTCTTCTTGTCTGTAACATTTCCACTAAGAAGTCTGCCGCCAGACATATTGGAGTTCCATTGTATGCTATTTGTTTCTTTTCTCTTGCTGCTTTTAGAATACTTTCTTTATCCTTGATCTTTGGGAGTTTGATTATTAACTGCCTTGATGTAGTCTTTGGGTTAAATATGCTTGATATTTTATACCGTTCTTGTACTTGGACATTGACATCTGTCTAGATTTTGGAAGTTCTCTGTTATTATCCCTTTGAATAAACTTTCTTCCCATGTCTCTTTCTCTACCTCCTCTTTCAGTTGAACTCTTAGATTTGCCCATTTGCGGCTATTTTCTAGATCCTGTAGTCATGCTTCATTGTTTTTTACTCTTTTGTGTGTGTGTATCTCCTCTGACAGTGTATTCTGTCATCAAGGTCAGCAATTCTTCCTCTGTGTGGCAAATCTGTATTTAAAATTCTGGTGCACTCTTCAGCATGTCTACTGCAATTTTTGGCTCCAGAATTTCTGCTTGAGACTTTTTAATTACTTCAATCTCTTTGTTAAATTTATCTGACAGAATTCTAAATTCCTTCTTGGTTATATCTTGAATTTATTCAAATTTCCTCAAGACAGCTATTTTGAAGTCTCTGTCTGAAAGGTCAGAGATCTCTTTTTCTCCAGAATTGCTCCCTCTTGCCTTATTTAGTTCTCTTGATGAAGTCATGTAGTCCTGGATTGTTTTGATACTTGTAGATACTCATCTGTGTCTGGGTATTGAATAGTTAAGTTTATCGTAATATTCACAGTCTGGGCTTGCTTATACCCATCCTTGGAAATACCTTCCAGATATTCACAAACTTGAGTATTGTGATCTAAGCTGTATCTGCTGTAGGGGGCACTGCAAGCCCAATAATGCTGTGGTTTGTAAAGACTCATAGAGGTACTGCCTTGATGATCTTGGACATGATCTGGGAGAATTCTCTGGATTACTAGGCAGAGACTCTTGCTCTCTTCACTCACTTTCTCCCAAACAATTAGAGAAACTCTCTAGTTTCTGAGCCATCTGAAGCTGGGGGTGGAATGACAAAATCACCTCAGTGGCCATCACCACTATGACTGTGCTGGGTCAGATCTGAAGCCAGTACATCACTGGGTCTCATGCAAGGTCTGCTGTAAGTACTCCCTGGCTACCACCTATGTTCACTCAAAGCCTTGTGGCTATATAATCAGCAGGTGACAAAGCCAGTCAGTCCTGTGTCTTTCTTTTTAGGGTGACAAGTTTGCCAGGAACCTGGAGGATCCAGAGGTGCTGTCAGGGAGCCAGGGTCTATATTCAAAAAGCTTAGAAGTCTACCTGGTGTTCTACTGTACGGCAGCTGAGCTTGTACTCAAACCACTAGATGATGACCTTCCCACTCTTCCTTTCCCTTTCCAAAAGCAGAGGAACCTCATCCCTTGGTCACCACCACTGCAGAATGAAGCATTACTAACACTACCAATGTCTTGATTTTAATCTGTTGAAATTATTATTCTTTTGACACACAAAACTGTAGACAATAAATTCATGTTGTTTTTAGCACACTAAGTTTGTGGTAATTCATTATGGTACTAATAGAAAACCAATATATTACACTTACTATATTAATAATAATAACAGTATAATTACAGTAATCATAGTTTAGTATTTTCATTGAGCACTTACTATGGCCCAGTCTATATGTAAGTATAGTAATTATATTAACTCAATTTATATTTAGGCTCTATGAATTAGAGTTAAATATTGGACATGTGAAGAAATTGAGGTGTCAAATGGTTAAGTAAGTCATCCAAAGGCATTTCTTTAAAAGCATCATTAAAAGCAGGAATGTCAAGACTTGTTTCTAATTTTAGACTGGATGTAGTTGTAATCTTTATTTGTAAACAATTGATAAGACGCCATAGTATATTTAAAGCTTTGAGAGGCAACTATTAAACACAAAATCAATGAATTATTGGAATATATCATTGAGATAAAACTTTTACAAACTCAATTTATGTACATTTTTAAATTTACTTATTTCTAAAATCAGGCTGCATTTAGTGTCTGTTCTACTTTTTGTATGTTTCTTATTTATTTAAAAATATATTTATAAAAATGCTTGTAATATAAATTAATAAAATGCCAAACCTTTTTGGGCAATATTAATTAATTCTTTGAACTTCTGCATGTCATGTGCTCCAAATCACATAGCAAAATCTCACCACAAAAATTACTTTCAGAGATTTTCTTGACCGTAAGATAAGATTTTCTTCCAATTTAGTTGACTTAAAATGCTCTTGCAAAAAAAAATGCCTACACATTTGTAGTATCTACAGATTTCCTTCATTTGAATTATGGGAAATAATCTCCATAGAAACTTATTGCCTGAAGCCCTACTCCTCAAAACAAAAGCAAAATCACATACTCTCTCCCAGAAAATTTCTGAAACTCAGCAACTGGGATGGTTTTTGTGGGAGGGAGATGACACAAGAGAGGGGGAAAGATCAGAAAAGCCAACCCCTCCCCATGCTTCTTGGGTTTGGAGGAGTGACTGTACAAACCCTCTAACCCTACACAGTCAGAGACTTGGGAAAAGGAGAGGTAAGTATAGGATAAGTAGCTCACATTAAGAAATTGGGTTACAGTTGCCCTACCCACCTGGGGAGCTGCCACAGAAAAATGCTATGTGACCAGAAGAAAAAATATCTGCCAATTACCTTTGCCTAAATGTCCTTGAATTTAGAGTGCCCGGATCAGTGGGCAAGGGTGGCCCACACAGTGGCACACAGTGGCAGAGGTAGGAGGTCAGGGTGCTGGATGAGTAGAGGATGCAGGATGTGATCAGTGCCCAAGTGGGCACTTCCCAGGCAAAAAAAGAACATATACACCATGGAATATTATGCAGCAATCAAAAATGGTGAGTTCATGTCCTTTGTAGGGACATGGATGAATCTGGAGAACATCATTCTCAGCAAATTGACACAAGAACAAAAAAGGAAACACCGTATATACTCACTCATAGGTGGGTGATGAACAATGAGAACACATGGATATAGGGAAGGGAGTACCACACACTGAGGTGTATTGGGGGAAAGAGGGGAGGGACAGCGGCGGGGGGAGCGGGGGAGGGATGGCATGGGGAGAAATGCCAAATATGGTGAGGGGGCAGAAGGCAGCAAAACACACTGCCATGTGTGTACCTATGCAACTATCTTGCATGTTCAGCACATGTACCCCAAAACCTAAAATGCAATAAAAATTTAAAAAATAAAAAAATAAATAAAAAAGAATTTCAAATAGTCCATACGTGTAATAGAATATAAATCAGTCATTAGCATAATGACAAAAACATTTTGACATGAAACTATATTTTTATATTTTGTTTTTAAAAAGATAATAAACTAATATGTACATGTGCAGAGTATAGTATAATCTCCTATTGATAAGAAAAGTAATATTACAGAATTGGAGAATATGTGTCTTAAGGCACATTTATATATAAGCATAGAAAATAATCTGATGGGATATGTATTAAATGACAAATATTGTCCCCAATGGGTGATGCAATTGTGGTTAATTTAGTTTTGCCTATATTTATTTTCAACTTTTTTCTATAATAAGCATGTACTACTTTTGTCATTACATGTACTAATAAAAGTCTAGACAATAAAAAAAAAAAGAAAAAACTGAGTTACAGCAGCTAACACGTCAGCCCAAATGGCAACAGGGCAAACAATACTCAGTGGATGAGAGACAAGCTCTAGAGACAAATATATAAGGAGGCACCAGTGCAAAGTCAACTGGTTATTCTTTTCTTTTTTTTTCTTTTGAGATGGAGTTTCGCTTTTGTTGCCCAGGCTGGAGTGCAATGGCGCGATCTCAACTCCGCGCAACCTCCATCTCCCAGGTTTGAGAGATTCTCCTGCCTCAGCCTCCCGAGTAGCTGGGATTACACGCATGCACCATCATGCCCAGCTAACTTTTTGTATTTTAAGTAGAGATGGGGTTTCTTCATGTTGGTCAGGCTAGTCTCAAACTCCTGACCTCAGGCGATCCACCAGCCTTGGCCTCCAAAGGTGCTGGAATTATAGGCCTGAGCTACTGCGCCCAGCCCTCAGCTGGTCCTTCTCAACACTCAGCTGGTCCTTCTTAACACAATGCCGCTGATACTGAATTCTGTTTTAGAGATAGGCAGGTGGAGGCTGGAGGACAAATTTACACAAATTAACACATTTCTAAAGATCGTCTTTAAATAATCTTATAAGACTAACTTCAAACTAATTTGGTCATGTCAGAGGAAAGTTCAGACTGATCAGAGATAAGAGTAGCTCCATTTTTTTCAGACATACGAACTGTACTGGGAGTTAAATTTGAAATTCTATTATGTGATATCTGGAACTTTGCATTTTATTAACTAAGCGTTGCATACCTACAATGACACTTCCTATGTTGATGGAGAAAATATCTTTTGGGAAAACAATAATTGCTGGAATTCCTTTTATCATTTACTAGATGCTGTAGATTAGTATATGTATTGTCTTTTATTTTTTAAAATCCTTATAACAATCCTACGAAAAAACTCTTCACCTGTTGCAAATGAGAAAACTCAGGAACAGGGGATGTAAATAATCTGATAAGGATCAGCATTTTAATAGAAGGGGGAATCAGGATTCTGCACCAAGAAGTCTGAATCTAGAAGCTGAGCTCTGAATTCATAATTTGTACTTACGTGTCAGGATGTAAAATTTCATAGGTCAGTTGTGAGTGGAAAATATGGAAACAAGAAAAAAATATTTAAAGATAATTCCCCTTTTTAACCTGTCATTGGAAAAAGAAAGAGCTGTTGATTAACTGGTTCCCTTTTCTCACTCAAGGTATTTTATCAAAAAGTAGCTCAGCTGGCTGGATATATAAAAGTCAGTTCCAAAATATGTTCTATCTTTTTCTATTCACAGGAAGGTACCTACATCGCTTTACTGCTAGCAAATCAAAAATTGGTCTCAGACAACCAGTCAGCCAGAAAATATCCTTCTTCCTTTTTTGTCAGAGAGTGAGGTATGGAGTATTGATTCCTTCATGCAATCCAACTAAATCTTATAGTCTAATGTTATGTGATACAGCAAAATTTAAAGATATCTTCTTTATATACAATCATCGTGGCTCATCGGGTGATATAAAGTCATTTTCATTAGTGATTATGGAAAGGGATGTTGGTGCAGTACTGTAACAATAATTCAGCTGTTGGAAGGATAATTATTAGTGCGGACCCATCATTTTCTCTTTCACAACAGTTAAGGTCCGTGAGGCCAGCAGCTTAGACCTGCCACAGACAACTGCAGTAGCTTAGTATTTCTTCCTCTGATGTTTTCACATGGGGAAGTTGGGATGCAGGGGGAGGGGAACAAAAGGAAAATAAAACAAAGGAAAACAAAAAAAAAACATGAGATATTCTTTCCCAAATATGCTCTACTAGGGCTCAGAAAAAGTTTGTGCCTAGTCTGGGTCTTCTGTCTTTCACTATTCTGTTAAACTTACTTATTCAAGGTAAAGAGTCAGCCCTTCAAGATGCCTGATGAGTTTTGTAATTAAATTCAGGCAGTGCATTGAGACCTTACTGAAAATATGCAGCCACGGGAGTGTCTTATTCTACAATATCCACATTTTTTTTTAAAAAAGGCCTGGTTTCTACTAAAATGAAAGCAAAACATTGAGCACACATGGACATAAATATGTGAATAATAGACACTGTGGACCAGTAGAGAGTGGAGGAAAAATGGTGGGATAAAAAACTATCTATCAGGTACTGTGCTGACTGCACGGGTGACAGCATCTCCACTCCAAACTCCAGCATCATGCAGCATATCCATGCACCAAATCTGCACACGCACCCGTCTCTAAAATAAAAGTCACAATTTAAAAAGAAAAAATTTCAGATAAAAAAAATTTTTAGGCAAAATTAATTTCCATTTTTTAAAAATATTTTTTATTATTACATTTAATATTATATTTCAAATATTTACTTTGTGTATTCTCAAGTATTCCTCTTTGTTAGATCTTTCTTGACCTCCAGTACCTCATGGGCAGAAATGAGTAGAGTTCAAGACCTTGAGTTATTTCTGGAAGGTCCACCAGGCATCTTTTACAACCACATTCACCTTCACCGCCTTTTCTGTCTTGAGACCACAAGGATTAGTTTCATCATATTCACTCTGTTTATCTTAGTCACCAAAGAAGCCCAGGACTACTAGATCTTCTTCACCCCAAACTCCTTACTTGTTACTGTAATCCCTCTGGTGATTCCCTACAACCATTTAACCGAATCCTCAAATCCTCCCTATTGCTCATGGAACTCCTGGTCAGCAGCAGAGTTTCCTGAAGATTCATCTCTTCTCTGAGTCTGCCATTCCCTTTCTGGCTCTACCAGCAATACAAAACTTTATGCAAGGAGTGGGTGACCCCTGCGGTCTTCTCCAGTGGGAGCTTTTTCTCTCTTGTAAATCTTAGAACTTTGGTCTAGAGATGGGGTGTCTTCCTTACTCCTTGTGGCAACTTCCAGACAATTCATACCTCTCCTTTCTTAAAACACTAGCTATGAACTTAGTAATATCACATTGCACCAAATACATTATCTCCTTGCAGGTCACCTATCTAACCTTTACCACTGTCCTAATACTCTGAAAATTTTCCCTTCTGACATGTGGTCACATTATCACTCTTCCTGATGCAAAACTCACAGTTTAATGACCTGAGCTTCTCAGTAACTGGATCTTCTATTTGCTAATATTCCTAGTTCTTGAATCTATGTCAGCCCTTCCTGCCAAGGTCTTTACTAATAATTCAATCTTCTCATATATAAGTGGCCAGAAAGAACTTAGGCAAATTCTTACCACCACACCTATTCACTATCTGCATTTATGCCTGAATTCATATCTTTACATGCCCTCTCACAGAGCAATGCTTCTGCCATTGCTCTCAAACCCATTTCCCCCACCTACTTATGCACATAGTGCCAGCAGCTTTCCCTGCTGTTTCCTATATCATCATTTTTTCCTCTCTCCTAGATAATTTAAATCAACATAAAAATGCTTTCATTTTCCAATCTGCTTTCATTGTTACATATTTGAACAATGATTTGTCTTTCCAGTGCCAGAACATAGCAACCTATGTTCTTTGGTGCTTTAACACAGTCATCTGAAAAAACTCAAGTTACAGTCATGGGAAAAATGAAGTGCACTCCTATATTTCCTTCATCTGTGTCATTCCTGGGATTGTACTCCGCCCACTTCACACCTTACTACTGCTACAATTTGCTAGAAACAAAACCTCAGTTTTATTCAAGACAAAGATAAGTGACTGGATTAGTAAATTTGTAAAATTTGATCAGTAACAACTGATTAATAAGCAAGAAAATCTTTCAAAAAGAAAAAAATGATATTATAATTAAACCATCCTCATGTTTGCTTTGTCAATTGCAAGTTGTTGTTCCCCAAATTAACTAACTCTGTCTCCAATCAACAAACTGGCCAGGAAAGGAAAACTGATACCAAGACACAGACAAATGTTAGTCACCTTTGGGTCTCCCATTAGATTCCTTTCATCTTCACCAAGTTTAACTTAGTCTGTGAAATAGGTGGTTTTTTTTTCTGTTTATAAAAGAGAGACTGATCTCAAGAGCATTATGCTAAGGGAAACCAGATGTAAAAGACTTTATGATTGCATTTACATAAAATATTAGAAAAAGCAAAATGACGGTCAGAGTTAGCAGATGAGTGGTTGCCAGATTTTTGGTGGGAGAAAGGAGACTGTAATTATAAGATGTGACTTTTCTTGATGGAAATGTTCTACATCATGATTGTCGTGGCTGTTTTACAACTGCATACATTGTTTGGAAACATTGAATGATAAAATTAAATGTGTGAATTTTATTGTGTGTGAATTATAATCAGTAAAAAAACTAGAAAAGTATTTAGTGAATTTTCTGTCCTTTATATACAGTTTATCTTAAAGAGATTAATTTTACCCAAACATTCTAAAATTTCCAAGGATCAGTATATTATAAAATAACAAAAGTCTCTTGAACAAATATCAGCTATACGTACATTTTACTCCAAAAAAGATGAGAATAATTTCATATTTTACAATAAAATATTAAATAATCTACACTTGATAAATTTATTTTATAAAAATATACATTTTAAAATTTAGTTTTTAATATATTTCATATTTTATTGGTTGCTCATAAAGTGTCCTAAAAAAGTAACAAGTTGTTCTTGTATTTTCTAAAACTCAAGATAAAATATTTATACCAATGATTTGTATCCAAATTTCTAAAATTCAGATCCACTTGTAGTACAGTTTGGCCCCATGTCCCCATGCAAATCTCATCTGCAATTGTAATCCCTATGTCAAGGGAAGGACTTGGTGGGAGGTGATTGAATCATTGAGGTGGTTTTCCTCAGACTGTCCTCATGATAGTGAGTGAATTCTCAAATGATCTGAGGATTTAAAAGTGTTTGGAAGTTTTCTAGCACCTCCTGCCACCATGTAAAATATACCTTGCTTCCCCTTCACTTTCCACCATGATTGTAAGTGGATTGTAAGTGGAGGCCTCCCTAGCCATGTGGAACTATGAGTCAATTAAATTTCTTTTCTTTACAAAGTACCCACTCTCAGTTAGTTCTTTATAGTGTTGTGAAAACAGACTAATACAGAAAATTGGTACCAGGATAGTGGGGCACTACTATAAAGATAACCTGAATATATGGAACTGGGTAATAGGCAGAGATTGGAACAGTTTGGAGGGCTCAGAAGAAGACAGGAAACTGTGGGAAAGTTTGGAATTTCCTAGGTACTTGTTGAATAATTTTTGATCAAAATGCTGATAGCGACATGGACAATGAAGTTCAAACTAAGGTGGTCTCTGATGGAGATGTGGAACTTCTTAGGAACTGGAGCAAAGGTGAATCTTGCTATACTTTAGCAAAGAGACTGGCTGCATTTTGCTTCTGCCCTATGGATCTGTGGAACATTGAACTTGAGAGAAATGATTTAGGGTATCTGGCAGAATAAATTTCTAAGCAGCAAAGCATTCAAGATATCACATGACTTTTTCTGAAGGCATATAGTCACATGCATTCACAAAGACATAATCTGACATTGGAACTTCTGTTTAAAAGAGGAGCAGAGTATAAAAGTTTGGAAAATTTGCACTTTGACCATGCAGCAGAATAGAAAAATCCATTTTCTGGGGAGAAATTCAAGCTTTTATCTGCAGAAATTTGCATAAATAAAGGGAAGCTGAGTGTTAACAGCCAAGACAATCAGGAAAATGTCTCAGGACATTTCAGAGTCATTTATGGCAGCCCTTCCCATCAAATGCCTATAGGTCTAGGAGAGAAAAATGATTTTCTGGGCCAGGCCCATGGCCTTCCTGCTCTATGCAGCCTCAGGATATAGTGACCTGCATCCCAGATGCTTCAGAGCCTATTGTGGCTAAAAGGGGACAAGGTACAGCTCAGTCCATTGCTTCAGAGAGTGTAAGCCCTAAGAATTGGCAGTTTCAACATGATGTTCAGCCTGTGGGTGTGTAGAAGACAACAGTTGAGGTTTAGAAGCCTCCACCTAGATTTCAGAGAATTATGAAAACACCTGGATGTCCAGGTAGAAGTCTGCTGCAGAGGTGGAGCCCTCATGGAGAACGTCTGCTATGGCAGAACTGAAGGGAAATGTGCGATTAGAGCTCCCACACAGAGTCTCCACTGGGGCACTGCTTAGTGGTGCTGTGAATAAATGGCCACCATCCTCCAGATCCCAGAATGATAGGTCCAATGATAGCTTGCACCATGAGTCCACAAAAGCCTCCGGTACTCAACACTAGCCCGTGAGAGCCACTGCAGGTGCTATACCCTGCAAAGCCACAAGGGCGCAGCTGTCCAACACCTTGGAGCCTATTCCTTGCTTCAGCATGTCCTGGCTGTGTGACAGGGAGTCAAAGGAGATCATTTTGGAGCTTTACAATTTAATGACTGCCCTGATGGGTTTTGGACTTACATAGGGCCTGTATCCCCTTTGTTTTGTCCAATTTCTTCCATTTGGAATGGTAGCATTTACCCAATGCCTAGATCACCATTTTATCTTAGAAGTAACTAACTTGTTTTTGATTTTACAGGCTCATAGGTGGAAGGGACTTGCTTTGCTTGTCTCAAATGAGACTTTGGATTGGGACTTTTGAGTTAGTGATAAAATGAGTTAAGACTCTGGGATACTGTTTGGAAGACATGATTGTGTTTTGAAATGTGAGGAGGACATGAGATTTAGGAGGAATCAGGGGAAGAATGATATGGTTTGGCTCTGTGTCTCAGCCAAATCTCATCTCAAATTATAATTCCCATGTGTTAAGGAAGAGACCTGGTAGAAGGTAATTGGATCATGTGGGTGTTTTCCCCTATGCTGTTTTTGTAGTAGTAAATTCTCACAAGATCTTATGGTTTACAAGTATTTGGCAGTCCCCCACTCCCTCCTGCTGCCATGTGAGACATGCCTTGTTGTCCCTTTGCCTTCTGCCATGACTGTAAATTTCCTGAGGCTTCCCCAGTCATATGAAAAAATGAGTAAATTAAACATCTTTTCTTTACAAACTACCCAGTCTCAGGCAGTTCTTTATAGCAGTGTAAAAACGGACTTATATAACTTGTCTAAAGCAGAACATGCATTTGACAAAATTAAACACCAATCATGATGAAAACTCTCAGTAATCCAGAAATAGAGTGAACTTCCTCAATTAGATAAAGAGAATCTATATAAACCCACAGCTGACATTACACTTTATGGTGAGAAACTAGATACTTTGATCCTAAGATTAGGAACAAGACAAGGATGCCCCAATCACCATTTCTATAGAACAATATAATATATTTCATGGTTAATGAAATAAAGAAATAAGTGCCTACATTAATTGGAAAGAAAGAAATAATACTGTATGTTCACAAGTAACATAATTGTTTATGTATAATATTCCAAGAATGAACAAAATAAATTCCTGAATAACAAGGTTATAGAAGGTTGTAGAAAAGAAGACTTCTGTATAAAAGTAAATTGCTTTCTTATGCTAGCAATGTACAATTGTTAGTTGAAATTAAAAATGTAAAATTAAACTTACATGAACAATACATTAAATAGATATTAGCACAACAAAAATGTACAGAATAAGTGTTAGAAAACTTATAACACTCTAACGAAAGAAATCAAAGATCATCTAAATTAAAGGAGATATATTTTTTGTCCTTAGATTGGAAAACTCAATATTGTTAAGATTTTAACTATTCCCATATAGATGTATAGGTTCTATACAATGCCAATTGCAATCCCAGTAAGCTATTTTATTGATAACAGCAAATTAAATCTAAAGTGTATATAGAAACATGAAAAAACCCCAAGATTAGTTAACACTATACTTAAAAAGAGCAAAGTTGAGAGACTATCCCTACCCAATTTTAAGACTCATCATAAAGCTACAGTATCAAGACAGTATCAAGTGTGGAACTGGCAAAAGACTAGACAAAAAAAAATCAATGGAACAGAATAGAAAGCCTAAAACTAGCCCCAGTCATACATTGTCAACTCATCTTTAACAAAGGGGCCAAAGCTATTCAAAGGTAAAAGACAATTTATAAATGGTGCTGGAAATTTTGAAAATAAGTAGGCAAAAATAATAAATGTAGACATTGATTTTATATCTTTTCCAAAAAGTTACTCCTAGTAGATTAATTATTGACCAGAATTGTGAAAGGTAAAATATACTACTTCTAGAACCCACTATAGGAGAAGATTTAAGGGACCTTGTGTATGGTGTTGAGGTTTTATATACCATACAAAAAGTACAATTCATGTAAGAAAAAACATTGATAAGTTGGGCTTTACCAACTTTAAAAGCTTTCCCTCTGTGAAAGACCCAGATAGAATGAAAAGAGAAAACCAGATAGGAAGAAAGTATTTGAAAAACACAAGTCTTATCAAGGAAAGTATATCTAATATGGACAGGACATTGTATATCTCAAAATAGCTAAGAACGAATTTCAAACTTTCCAGCCCCCAAAATGATCAGCATTTGAGGTGGTAGATGTTTTTCTTGCCTTCTTTTAATTATTTTATATTGTATTCATAAATTGTAACATTACTTAATACTCATGAACATACATGAATGTAATTTGTTAATTTACAATAAAATAAATAAAACTGCCAAAGTAATGAATTGAAAGAAAAACTGAGTAACTGAAAACTGGATTGGATCCTGGAACATAAAAAAAGACATCCATGTAAAAACTGGTGAAGCACAGGAGACCATGGGGTTGTTACAAAGATATTCCTGAGAAAAACTTTAGACAGATCTAATCCCTGCAAGCCTTGGCATTTGCATTCATCCCTGTGGGGCTTATATTGCCCAGCTGTAGCAAGCTTCCTTCTAAGTCAGTTTGGAGAGAAACCAACACCCTTGATATTGAACACCTGACTTGCTTTCAACAAGAATTCTGTCAAGTTGTTTTAGTCGGAATCCCTCAACCTCACTCCTGATATTCCCTCTGAGTACTTTTCCATCCACCGTCCCTACCCTGCTTCTTAGCTATCCAGCCCCATCTGCCCATGGTATATTCAGAATTAATGCAAGTTCTATACTGAGGTTTATTTTACCATATTTCAATAATTCTTGTATAAAATTTATTTTTACCACTTTACTGTCTGGTGTTTTCTTTAACAGTTGGTAAACTATTCTGTATGATACTGAATAATGAACCCATGACATTATGTAGCCCATAGAACTGCAGAATACAAAACGTGAACTTTTATGTAAACTGTGGTATTTAGTTACCAATAAAGTATCAATATTGGATCATTAATTGTCATAAAGGTCCCACACAGGTACAAGATATTAGTAATAGGGAAATATGTGTGTGAGAGAGAGGGATAGATATAATAAATCTCTGTACTATCTAATTAACGTTTTGGTAAGTTTAAATCTGTTCCAATAAAATGGTGAAGCCATTGACTTATCTGGAAAACAAGGTCGTATCTTTTGATCAAGAGCCAAATTATGTATGTATATACCCCTAATATGCAGATGTTGCATAGGCAGTTGTAACTGGATTTCAGAAGAGGGTGCTTAGTTAGAGAGGGAGATATAAGGGTTATTTAGAGCAATGACAATAAATGCAATCTCCAAGGCTGAAATTATAGAATGAAAGAACACAATAGCAAGATTGTTTCTGAAGAAACCCAACATCTGAAAACTAGGAACATGAGTACATGTAGGCAAAATGTAAGTAACATCGACTTGAGAAATAAGAAAATAAGAATGAGATGTCAAAGTGCAGAACTGCTTACACAAAACTTAGACTCCAGATATATTTTCAGTTGAAATAGGAAAAGCCATATTATACTATGCAGCCAGAAAAACTTCCATCAATGTATTAGTATGTAAAACACTGTCAAATGTACACAAAAGACAAGTAGAATTTTCATCATTTTGGAGGCTGGGCACGGTGGATCACTCACGTAATCCCAGCACTTTGGGTGGCCGAGGTGGGCGGATCACCTGAGGTCAAGAGTTTGAAATCAGCCTGGACAAAATTCTTTTTTATTTATTAAATGCCCAGCCCCCTCTGACCCATGCAACCCTGTGAGTACCACAGCCCTCCCGTCTCACACATGAGCCTCAGGCCAGGCACCTCTGCCCGCTCAACCAGGCCTCATCGTGTCTCCTGGTCCTGCTGCAGTTGCCAGTCATCCTGGCCACCTGCAGAGCTATCTCCCCAGCCCCTCTGTACAGAGCCCACGCCCCATTGGTGACGTGTCTTTTCTTGCATGAGGCTAGTGTGGTGTTTCCTGGCACTGCTCCCAGTGAGGCTCTGCTCTGGCTTAGGCATTGTGGGAAGGGGAGATGAGGCTGTGTGGTGGCTTTGACAACTGGTGGCTTTCCTCCTTGGCCTAAGCTGTGCTAAGTCTGAAGGCTGGGTTCTGATCCTAGTTCCACCATCAACCCACAAAGTTACTCCCATCAGTGAAAGGAAAGGAAGGGGCAAGGAATACCCGTCCCCCTGACATCACTCATTGACCTGAAGCCCTTCTCTCCAGTCCCGGAGGCAGCCTCCCAGTCCTTATCAGCAGAGCACTTAGTTCCTCCCGATGGACTAATTTGTCTTTGGACCCTGAGACCTAGAGGGCCTACAAGGGAGTGAGTTGATAGCACAGATCCTGCTCTGTGGGTCCCCAGATGGAGGTGGGCAGAGCAGAGACCATCCCTGAAGGCCCCGCCCAGGTTCAGCCACTGAGACAGCCAGAGCTCTGCCTCCCCTCACCCCCTAAGAGGGAGAGGGCTCCAGGCACATGTCTAAGAAGCCCAGGAAAGGCTCCAGGAGCAGCCACACTCCTGACGCTCCTTCAGGGACTCCCACAGGCAGCCAGGCCTTGAGACCCTTGTGGTCCCACCCCACACATGTCAGATTCTTTTCTGAAGTCTGGGTTCCCCTCCCACCTCTCTCACTCCTTGAAAACACTGTTCTCTGCCCTCTGAGAACTTCTCCTTCATCTTTGTCCCCACCGCAGACAGGACCGGGGATTTCCATGATGTTTCCACAAGTCCCCTGTTTGTTTCTGAAAGGGACTCTACCCGGGAAGGAGGGTGGGACATGGGAAAGGGAAAAAAAAAAAGGCTTTCAGCTCAGAAGGCTGTTAGCTCTCCATTGCACTCTCTCTCTGTTTCTTAATACTTTCAACGCCGCCTGGGTTGGGGTCTCCATAACCCAGCTGGTCTCTGTAGCTGAAATTTTAGAAACTTCCTACCTTAAAGATTCTTCCTGTCTAGAAAAAAAAAAAGAATTTTCATCTTTTTGAAAAACAATCCAATCCTAATAAATAATTTTACCTAAGAGAACACACACACCAATTAATGATTTCGTATACGTATATAATTTTTTTGAGGCAGATTCTCACTTGTTGCCCAGGCTAAAGTGCAGTGGCATGATCTTAGCTCACTGCAACTTCCATTTCTGTATCAAGTGATCCTCCCACTTCAGCCTCCCAGGTACTGGGATCACAAGGGTGTGACACCACACCTGGCTAAGTTTTGTATTTTTAGTAGAGATGGGGTTTTTCTATGTTGACCAGGCTGATCTTGAACTCATGACCTCAAGTGATCTGCCTACCTCAGCCTCCCAAAGTGCCAGGATTACAGGGGTGAGCCACTGCACCAGGCCTGTCTTAATAGTCTCTTATTTTATTCCATAAAACTCACTATTCTTTCAAGTTCTTCAATTTTCTATCCAAAAGAAAGTGTTGGAAACTGACCTGCTTACCATAGTAATCTCTCAAATAGTGGCTTTTCATGAACTCTATTAGACCTTTAGATATTAACAACAAAGAAAAAGTCTGTGAAATTCTTTTGGGGTGTGTGCATTGTGTTTTAAAAATAATCTGATGAGTTCATTCATTTATCAGTGTATTACATAATAGAATAGCCTTAAATCTGTTCCTAATTTTAAGAGTGTATGTTATATATTTTATCTGAGTTAACTTGTTTGTGTTTAGATCTTGTGATGTCTACAGTAATAACATTAGTTGAAAAACAGCACACAGGTAAATAAGTATTCTACTAAATCAGTTTCTTCAAGCAAATATTAGTAATTTGAGGTTTAACATAGTAATAACATCAGTTGAAAAACAGTACACAGTTAAATAAGTATTCTACTAAATCAGTTTCTTCAAACAAACATTAGTAATTTGAAGTTTAAGACAATAGCTCCTTAAATTATTAAGTGTTTAATAATATAGTAAGTTTTCTTTGTCCCCCTTTAGTTAAAAGACAAATAGAAACTTACATTTATTGTGACACAAAATATAGCAGATACAGATTACACTTAAATGTTTTTGTTAAAATTCTACCCAATACATACAAAATTTCCTATCTTTCCTCTTTAAATAAAGTAAAATATTGAATATAGTGCAGTATTCACAAAAGTAACTGCAAAATATCTTCAAATCCTCAGGTTTCCTTGAAATCCAAAAACAATCACAGAAATTATGTTTTGTCTATATTAAACTATACTTGTAATCAAAATAAAATAAAAGATATTTAGAATTAATGAAAAATTATGTCCACGTTTCTGAGAAAAAGACTTTATATTCTTTTTAGATTTAGCAGCATGGATATCACTGGAGTATCATTTCCAATAGAAAATTCAATGAAATCAAAAAAAGAAGATTGTCATATAAAGAAGACCCAATGGGAAGTGAGAGAGTGAAGCCTGCATAATGTTTTTTCCCCTAAATATTTCTGCCTTAGACTGGAATAATAAACTGTCTTATATCTGGAAAGAATGCAATAGAGAACAAGAGCAGTGAAAGCCCCTGAACAGTGTAAGGACGAAGATTCATTTGAAAACTGACACGGTAGAGAAGGTGGAAGATGCGCTGTGATTGGGCAGCATTGACTTTAGTGACAACAGTCATTTCTACTGCAGGCTTTTCCAGCAGTGTTTGGCTACTGGAGTCTGTCTGTGGCTGGTAGGTGGTTGGGTCAGTTCAGGCCAGATTTTTAATAAGAAGGTGATGGAAAAAGAAAAAGAAACATGTTGGGAATAGCGTTAGTTTATTGCGGCTGCTGTAACAATGAGCACACATTTGGTGGCTTAAAACAATGAATATTTGTTCTTTTACAGTTATGGAGGTCAGAATCTAAAACCAGTCTGAATTAGGTGGAAATCAAAGGATTCACAGGTCCACTCTCCTTTTGGAGGCTCCAGGGAAACCTGTTCCTTACTTCTTCCTGCGTCTGGTGGCTGTAGGCATTCCCTGCACCTTTTTATCAGAGATTCACTCCGATCTCTGCCTCTTTTGTCACATTGCCTTCTCATCTGTGTGTGTCAAATCTCTCTCTACCTTTCTCTGGTAAGAATACATGCTATTGCATTTAAGAACCACTTGGAAAATATGGGATAAACTTCCCATTTTTAGATCATTAACTTTATTATATTAGAAAAGACAATTTTCCCAAATAAATTTGTTAATAGTTACAGTTTCCAGAGTTAAATCTTGGAATCTGGGGGCCATTATTGGCCTGCACGGGGTATTTGATGATGATTTCAAGGATCAAAGTAATCTGGAACATAAGCTACATGAAAAAGAAAGAAAGAAGAGGGTTAAAACATGGAAAAGAAGACAACTGTGAATCACACAATGAATTTATTAAGAGAATAAAAATCAGATGCTAAACCATACAAGATATTTTAATTTATGTTAAAAATACATACATATTAATGTGCATCTACAGTATATACATTTTTGAAAATATGTTAACAGTGATTTTTTTTTCTTGGTGGTGCTACTGAAGTGATCCTTCCATTTATTTAGTTTGTATTGTCTCCATGTTAGCATAACCAAAATCTAAACTTAAAAAAAATTCCCTGCACCTTTTTATCTCACATATGAAGTCTTTTTGATGGTCTTTGCAATATATTTCACTTGAAACATTGGAGGAAAATCTGACATTGTGAATCAAATAGTGTAATAGGGTCAGAAACATAGACTCCATTAAACCGAGACAATATCTTAAGTTGGAGCGACACAAACTTCTTAAACCTAAGAATTTATCATCAAGGATAAAAAACCATGTAGTTCTCACTCCCAGTGGAGTTGAACATCAGTAATCAAATAGCAGAGGGAGTGGGGGTTAACCGTAGCAAAAAGTTGGCAGTTTATTGTCCCTAACTTCAATCCTCCTTCAGTTGCTGGTAGATGCAATTCTTCAGCTCCTCCTTGTTCTCAGTGAGTGTCTCTCACTTGAGGCTCTTTATGTAAAAGGGATATTAGTGCAAAATACTAATAAGCATTCTAATTATAAGTAGTCTGAGCACTAAGGTGACTGCTTAGTACTGGAAGCTGGGAAATATGTAGTTTGAATAAAGAAGTATCAAAAACATTTAGTTTGGGAAGTATTTTAGGAAGGTTGATGAAAAGGCAATGGTTTGAAGTGATGTTTTCTAATTCTTTTAAAGCATCACACAAGAAATGAGGCAGTAATTCAATGCAAGCCAAGAGGTAAGAATAGTAATTTAAAAAGTAATTTTTCCAAAAAGAAAAGTTAAGCTAAAAAAATAAAAGTAATTTAGAGCAGTATTGATACAAGGGAATGAAATTGAATGACAAAATTCTATTCCAGTTAAAAGACAATGTAATTAAATTGGTTTTATTGGAGACACCTAGCAAGATGGATTTTAGCGAAGATCATTATTGACATGTTATATTTGGGAAATAGACAACTGAATTAGTATGTTCCTCCCTCATTACTATGCATTGATGGTATTAATTTGTTTGCTCTGCAAAGATGGTACATATATGTTTAATGTCATTTAGTTTTCTAACTAAAAATATTTGCACTACTGATTTTTATCAGCATTATGTGGTCATGATGAAATAGTTGCTGTGAATATGAATAGTTACTGTAAATGCTCACACTTTTTTTCTAAATGTGTGATTACCCTTAGAGGGCCTTATTTGTTGTCTTACAAAATGTTAACAAAACCTCAAAGTGACAATATTCTCTTTATTTTTAAATAAAATGAAGGGCATGTTCTGATTGCTCACAGGCTCTTCTCCGAATTTGCTGACATTTTAAATTCAAATGTCAAACTTAATAGTGATGCAAGAGAATGTTTTCATAATGAATTGAATCGATGAACTTTTGAAAGAACATTATTATGGTCAGTAGGTTAACAAAATGCAAGAAATTCAGGATGACTTTGGAAAATATAATTTTGTATAATTATCTGCAGAATAAATGGTTTCTATCACAGGGAATAACTTATTCTCAATTAATCACACTCAAATATCTTTTCTCTACAGTGTTGTGATTGCATGAGGATTAACTGATAGGCGAGATATGCACATCTTAACTCCTCAAAGATTTCAAGGAGGTTGAGGATTTTTATGCACATTTATGCCTAGGGCTATGCTTCCTAAGCATTAATGTACATAGGAATAGCCTGGAGGTTTTGCCTCTGATTCAGTAAGTCTCATTTGGGCTCCACGATTCTGCATTTTTAGACAGCTCCCAGGTGACACTGCTGCTGCTGACTCACAGACCACATTTTTGAGTAGCCCAAGGCCCCACCCCACAGTGCATCACACACAGCTCTCTATGTTGAGCAAAATTATCATCAGATGTGAAAATAAAGCATGACAATCAAAGCTTATTACTCAAATGGAAAGCAACTTATTTTATTTATGTACTTATTATTTATTTACATTATTTTTAAAGTAGAATGCAAGTCAGAAAGAAGCGGATAGTCAGACAGCAGGTTTTGTAGCTAAAGTTCAAAAATGTGATTTAAGGGTCAAACTAAATGTTCTGTTCTTAGTCCTAATTTCTTATGAGTTGATGTGTTGTAATCTGCAACTCTGCAGAACAATGACATTGGTAGAAATAAATATTCTCCATTTTATTAAAGGTAGATATGCTTTTTGTTGCTTGTAAAGTGTGTGTGTTCAGATGTGAAAAGATACATGGTCTCCCTTTTATACTTACTCACTATAGGCAGTGATGCTAGAAATACATTTTTTCCCCTAGAAATTGAAATGAAACAGATTAAATGTAGCTTTACAATGGTGGTCAAACGCATGTTCTACAATTGTACCAGTACAAATAAATATAAGCATCTTAAACATTTAAAAATATGTTATGGAAATCAATAATTAAAACTAAAAATAGATTGTGGAAATCAATCATTAGAAACAATTTAAATATGTTTCTGAAAGTACACAAATAAAATATAATGAATTGGTAATATTTTGGGTGCCAGTAGTCAAATAGTAGAATACATACGTGTGAGAGGGTAGATTGGAAGTGAAAGAACAAAAATCATGCACAAAGAGAAAGCATAGTACAGTTTTTAAAAGTGTCCAGTAATTCTGTAGCCTGGGGTAAATTACTTCAATTCTGCCTTCAATTTTCTCATCTACAGAACAGAGATAATTATAACTGCCTCAAAGTGTTGTTCTATAGATGAATACATGTAAAATCTTAGGACAATGCCTGGAAGATAGTATATTCTGAGTAAATGTCAGTGAATTAGTTCATTCCAACTGATGTAACAAAATACCATAGACAGGGTAGCTTATAAACAACAGAAACTTACAAAAAAAATCTGGTGGCTAAGAAGTCCAATATCAAGGCCAGAAGATTAAATGTCTGTTGAGGGCCTCTTTCCTGTTCATAGATTTCAGTCTCTGTTCTCACCAGGTGGAAAAGGGTAAGGCAGCTCTCTCTCTCTGGGACCTCTTAAAACTAGAGCTCTGCCCCCATGACCTATTCACTTTCCAAAGACCTCACCTCCTAATACCATTACTTAATGGGTTAATATGTCAACATATGAATTTTGGGGAGACACAACTATTCAGGTCATAGCATTTAGCTATTATTATCTAAAATTTTGCTAAAATTAAAAGTTTCTTCATGAAGAATCAGTATTTCTAAGTGATATTTGGAAATGTCTATTGAGTTTTTTTAATTGCATTTTAGGTTTTGGGGTACATGTGCAGAACATGCAAGATAGTTGCATAGGTACACATGTGGCAGTGTGATTTGCTGTCTTCCTCCCCTTAAGCCACATCTGGCATTTCTCCCTGTGCTATCCCTCCCCAGCTACCCCCCCGCTGTCCCTCCTCTATTCCCCCCAATAGACCCCACTGTGTAGTGCTCCCCTCCCTGTGTCCACGTGTTCTCATTGTTCATCACCTGCCTATGAGTGAGAATATGCGGTATTTCATTTTCTGTTCTTGTGTCAGTTTGCTGAGAATAATGTTCTCCAGGTTCATCCATCTCCCTACAAAGGACACGAACTCATTGTTTTTGATGGCTGCATAATATTCCATGGTGTATATTTGCCACATTTTCCCAGTCCAGTCTATCATCGATGGGCATTTGGGTTGGTTCCAGGTCTTTGCTATTGTAAACAGTGCTGCAATGAACATTCGTGTGCATGTGTCCTTATAGTAGAAAGATTTATAGTCCTTTGGATATATACCCAGTAATGGGATTGCT
>CM052649.1:11885667-11909269 GCA_028533165.1 Leontopithecus rosalia
TATATATATATATATATATATAGGCATATATAATATATGTAGACAGAAAGAATGTGTATGTATTTTATATATACTATCTGTGTCTACACATATTATATAGGCTTTATCCTCTTCACTTTCAACTAACCCAGGTAGAAAACTATTTTAAAATCGTGGGAGAGAGACTACCATTGCTGCTGCAAACCTCCTTTCTCCTTCCACCGGCTCTGGAGGAAGTATACATGCACGTATATATTTGATGTATTGCACAGCATGGTGGATTTACACAGTGTGTAAGTAATAATGCATTTTACAATTTAAAATCTCTGAGGTTAAATTTCAAATTATCTCACTAGGAAAAATGGTAAGTGTTTGAGGTGATGAACATATTAGTCAGCTTGATTTAATTATGCCACATTTTATCCATGAATCGTAACATCACTTTGTAGCCCACAAATATACAAAGCTGTAATTTGTCAATTTATCATTAAAAACTGCTAATAACATACAACAAATGTAAACATGTATTAAATTGAATAGAAATAAATACATAAATGCAAATGAGCACATAAAATATAAATATGGTTGATGGATTCTATCAATGTTAATTTCTTGATGGTGATATTGTAACATAGTTATTCAGTATATTACTACTGGGAGAAACTTTGTAAGGTGTACAAAGGATCTCTGTACTATTTCTTTACTTGCATGTGAATCTTGATTTTCTCTAAATACAAAGTATTTTTAAAAATCCACTTAAAACTTTCAGTGTACACCTTTATAATCCAATTCTCATACCTCTCAGTCTTAATGAGTTTTCTGAATTGAGTGCTTATAGTTTCATACATTTATGCTTCTTCTACATGAGAATGTACATATTACCAATTCGTGGTGTTGATTTATGTATTTTTCAACTCCAAGTAAAAATCCAGTATGATACAGTCTTCATGTTCAATTTTGCTAAGCATGTTTTTTATATTTGTGCATTTACATTTGTTTATTTAATTATAGATTAATTTATATGTACCTTTACACATTTGTTTAGTTTCTTGCTGATTTCTGAAATATTACAAACAATGTTGCAATAAAAAGCCTAGATTTTCTCCATGCAGAGGTCAATCACAGTCAAAGTGCCAATAATTGTATGTGTGATGTTATAGTTGACTTTCCATAATGCTTATGTCTATTTCAGCCTCAGAATTTTCAGTATAAAAGTATATCTGCCGGCACATTTCTTGAGTATCTTTTGCATCTACTATACTGTGTAACACTGATGTGTTACACATTTATTCCACAGAATAGTAGAGACTGGCTCCTGTGTGTACATCTAAAATGGAATTTCATTTAAAAGCCAATTAAACTGTGATACTTTGATTTCGGTGTCAGTCAGGGCAGTACCAGGACTACGAAATTGCTGAGTTTAATATTGCAGTTGTTACCTTCTGTTACAGAAGAACAGGTTTAATCATTTTGAGTAAGCCCCGTCTTCCTCGAGAGACTGGCATGCAGAAAATATCAACTCACTCAAGTGAAGAGATTGCTGTTGAGGTAAAGTACCTAGAAAACTATTCTTATAAAAGTGCACACTACATTAAGTAGAGCTCTGGCTATAAACAATCCTGAAATTAGAAAACAGATTGGTCCAGGCGCGGTGGCTCACGCATGTAGTCCCAGCACTTTGGGAGGCCGAGGCGGGTGGATCATTAGGTCAAGAGATCCAGACCATCCTGGTCAACATGGTGAAACCCCGTCTCTACTAAAGATACAAAAAATTAGCTGGACATGGTGGCACGTGCCTGTAATCCCAGCTACTCAGGAGGCTGAGGCAGGAGAATTGCCAGAACCCAGGAGGCGGAGGTTGCAGTGAGCCGAGATCATGCCATTGCACTCCAACCTGGGTAACAAGAGCAAAACTCCTTCTCAAAAAAAAGAAAGAAAGCAAGCATATTGAAGAAAGTGCAAGCTTGACACTACTCTCTTGTGTTATCAAGTAAGCTGAGGTTTAGCTAATGCCATTTAGTATAATTGGTAGTAATTGTACATGTAGTGTACTGAAAGGAGAGCCTTTTTCCTCATCACTTTCAGCTTACCCAGGCAGAACGCTAGTTTAAAATCATGGGAGAGAGATTGCCGTTGCTGCTGAAAACCTG
The DNA here is from genome assembly GCA_028533165.1 of Leontopithecus rosalia. Lineage (NCBI taxonomy): Eukaryota > Metazoa > Chordata > Mammalia > Primates > Cebidae > Leontopithecus > Leontopithecus rosalia. The sequence goes on from CM052649.1 coordinate 11,887,797, forward strand.
ACACTGGCTTTGGAGGAAGTGCATGGGGTACGGGTATCCTGCTCTCTTGCGTTAAAGCGATGCTCACTTTCTCAAAGGAAGTACCCATTCCCCCAGAATATCAAACTTCTCACTGGATAGAATGGTGAAAGATTACAGTTAAATAAAAACTCAAATTCAGAATTAGATGCTCACATTAAATTTAGCTAGAATTTCTTTTTATTTTGAAAACCATTAATTAGAATTTCCTTAATGTAGATTTCATGTTTGGTAGTATTCTTACGTGTTTGAAGGCTCAAGAAAATAACCTACTCAAACATTCATATGTTCCTTCATTTAGCCTCTAGAAGACCAAACTCTTTCACATATAAATAAAACTAAATAAATTTCCTAAATCAGTTTTCATAGAATGTCTAAGAGAATTTAGTCATGTGGTTTTGTTAATACATATTTTGGAAATAACGTTGAATTTGGTAGGTTAGGGTTTGATACGCTATCATAACAAATAAACTCTGACACTCAACTGCTTAAATCTACAAGTTTATTTACTACATATACCAATTTCCCACTGGGTACAGAATTCCCTTCCAAATCATTAATCAGACTCTCTTTGTCTTGGCTCCACCATTTTAATATTTGGCATCGAGGGTCATGAGAGAACTGGAGGGATGTGCATAGGACTTTAACTACTTTGGCCCAGAAGTAACACGTGGCGTTACAGTCAACAGCTACAGGTTGCAGTTAGGCATGCAGTGCAAGGGAGCGAAAAGATGTAGTCTTTCCACGTGTCTATGATGGAAAGAAGAGTTGAATATCATCAAGGCAATATGTACCTCAACCATTTTCTGGACATCAATTATTTTTTTCTCTTTTTCCTCCTACTCAGAGTCAGAGGTCAGAGCACACCCTCTTCTTTGAAGACATTCCAGAGCTTTATCGAATTCATCGTGTCCAGCTCGTCATCTAAGATACCAGGGCTCTTGCTGTAGTCTCCATCATATCTCAATTAACAACTTCTGGTGTATACATATGTTAGTTAAAAAGATATGGGACGTGCACAGTGGCTCATACCTGTAATCCCAGCACGTTGGGAGGCGGAGGTGGGTGGATCACAAGGTCAAGACATTGAGACCATCCTGGTCAACATGGTGAAGACCTGTCACTACTAAAAATACAAAAATTAGCTGGGCATGTTGGTACATGCCTATAGTCCCAGCTACTGGGTAGGCTGAGGCAGGAGAAGAAGGTGAACCAGGCAGGCAGAGGTTGCAGTGAGCCGAGATGGCACCACTGCACTGCAGCCTGGAGACAGAGGGAGACTACGCCTCAAAAAAAAAAAAAAAAAGATACATCCCCTAAATACACACACACACACACATGAATGTTATAAGTAGAACAGAAAACACATTAAGGTCTTTCTTTTGAACTGAAGAAATAAAGAAAACACAAACAGTTGCTTGCATGTATGAAGTTTGCCATGTCATGGAGCAGAGACTTAGAAGTCTTTCTACCCTGAGGGTGGCTAGTTCTAGTTGTGATTTAACTTTGAGATTCTTTTAGTCTTACTTTCTTTTCCTTCTGGGAGCATGTTTCCCTCAGGGAGGTTCTATTTACTTCCCTTTATTTTTCTTGGCAAAATTTGTTGTGTTTCTTAGCCTCTTGCTTTAGGAAAAGGGGGTCCAATTTTGTTTTGATTCTTGAGCAAAGCGGTATTGAAATTTCATGGGTAATGCATTTCTAGCAAATGAATGGTACCTATCTATTTTACTCTAGTAAATTCCACATACAAGTGTATACATAAAATTTATTTTTAGACTTAGTTTGCTATTTATTTATTTGTTTTCTCCTTCATTTCCATTTTTTCATATTTTGGCATTGGCTATATTGAGCAAGAAATGGGAAGAATATATGTCTTTAATTTGAGCCTGGCTCTGAGGTATTTTACCCACCATAGAGGTTCAGATAAACACCATATTCTTAATTTAGCTTTTTGGTTCAATTTCAATCTAATGAAATGTCTTACTGGATTTTTTAATCACTCAAAGCCTTTAACAACATCCCATTTGAGGTCATTTTGTGCCCAAGAGAGTTAACGTCAGCATCCTTCATGACTCTGAAATTCTAGTATATGTTGTATATATTACATACTTTATACGTTTTTTAAAATGACAGAAATCTAGATCTGACACTGGAAGTTCATTAGGACACAACAAATCACCAACTACTAGGGATGTAATTGAAAGCTTTTTGTCAATATGTGGATGACTGGAATAGGTGAAACTACCTGTCCTAACACACGGAAATGATCAATGCTTGAGGTGACAGATACTCCAATTATCCTGATTTGATCATTACACATTGTATATTTTGATCAAAATACCACATGTATCCCATAAATATGTACAACTGTTAGGTAGCAATAATCATTAAAAACAAAAAATTAAAAAATAAAGATCCTTTAGAAAGCCAATGTTTGTTATTAGAATACATTTGAATATTTAATAACAAATTAAAGATTTTAATTTTCCAATAAAATACAAAATACAAAATTATAAATAATCTATTCTAAATTAAACTTGAAGCTATTATTTGAGGAGTTGACAACAGGTAAAATAAACTCTTCCTCTGATCATAATTCAGCTTCCATTTTTGAAATTATTTTTATTTAAATTCCCAAGAGTACAAGGTTGCATATCCTGATGGTGTTGTGCTTTCCTGCACTGATTAGATGCTGCTTTTTAAAAGAACTCTGGTAACAGCACTCAAATAGTTCGCAGACCGATAATTTTTTCTTGTATACATGACAAGCAATAGGCAGTGATTTCTGTGAACTGCTTATCAACTTATTATAGAAGAAAAGCTTAAATATGTAAACATCCAAGTGATTTCTCTGTGCCTATTTGAATTTAAAACGTTTGAAGTTAATCAAACTATTTAGTTTTGTTAGGGTCATTCAGCTACTTAGGCCCTTGTGATACAACCTTAAAGGAAAAATGCTTTCTCATTGGTTTACTCACTCATAGGCACTAATGTTATCTCTAACTCTGCTCACTTGCTATTACTGTAAAAGTAGGTCCATAAGCAAAATTTGGGATCTTTACTTTATTTATTTATTTATTTATTTATTTATTTATTTATTTATTGAGATGGAGTTTCACTCTTGTTACTCAGGCTGGAGTGCAATGGCGCGATCTTGGCTCACCGCAACCTCCGCCTCCTGGGTTCAGGCAATTTTCCTGCCTCAGCCTCCTGAGTAGCTGGGATTACAGGCACGTGCCTCCATGCCCAGCTAATTTTTTGTATCTTTAGTAGAGACGGGGTTTCACCATGTTGACCAGGATGGTCTGGATCTCTTGACCTAATGATCCACCCGCCTCGGCCTCCCAAAGTGCTGGGATTACAGGCTTGAGCCACTGCGCCCGTCCTATATTTTTCATATATTCACAGTATGTTTGATATACTTGCAGGGGACTTATGGACTCTGTGATGTTCATATGTGCCAACCGTTGGTGCCCTTGCACCCAGTGTTGAGAACTCCAACACCAGAAATTATGTCAGCATACAAACAACCATCCAGAGACTCTCTGCCCATTTATGAAGTTTTTTTTTTGGCTTAAAACTATATTTATTTATTAATTTAATTTATTTATTTAACTTTAGGTACACACTATATCTGGCATTTCTCCCCGTGTTACCCCTCCCTTCTCCCCCTCTCTCTCAACCCCTACTTCCCCCAGTGTGTGATGCTCCTCTTCCTGAGTGGTATTCCATGGTGTATATATACCACATTTTCTTTGTCCATTCTATCATTGATGGGCATTTGAGTTGGTTCCAGGTCTTTGCTATTATACACAGTGCTGCAATGAACATACATGTGCATGTGTCTTTATAGTAGAACGATTTATAGTTCTTTGTGTATATACCCAGTAATGGGATTGCTGGGTCAAAAGAATTTCTATTTCTAGGGATCTTTACCCTCTTTATTAGTTAAGTGAAATATAATTAGCACAACCAATGTAATTTTCTATTACTCCAAAATATATAAAATTTCAAATTGCAAAGAAGTATATTTTTCAATAACAATTGATTTAATAGCTCAAAATATACATACTTTAAACAGAAACCAAGTTGTCAAGAGATATTTTTACCTTATGTGTTTGACGTTCTTATTTTTTTGACCAATTTACTAATCAGAGCATTGCAAATTACCATTATTTTTCGACATAAGTAAGAATTCTTGCTGAAAAATTTGTGAATAATATGAAAATCTAAGTAATTCTCAGTAAAATATATTTTTAGAAGGACTCAAGGATGAATAATTAACTGAGTAATAATCAGTTTGACTTTCACTAAAATTTTTAGCAAAGGGAATTGCAGTCTCCCTAGGTTTTTCTCCAGTGTGAGCTCTCTGAGCAGGTCACACATGTGGAATGGAACAGATAGCAGGCATATGCTGCTACTGCTTTGAGATACCTGTCATCAATCTCTCTGTGGACAAGCAGGAATGAGATTGAAGAAACTATTTGGCAGAGACCAGTTCTGTAACAGCAGACCTCTGTATATGATTCTGGTCAATGGAGTTTAGTGTCTGCATTAAAGTGTTGGTAACAGGTATTCAAAGCTTCCCCAGCAGATTAGTATGCTGAATTGACATTGATGAGGACCAGATAACTCAAATGAACAAAGTTTGAGCAATACTAAAATGTGAAATCCTGGCAATACGACTGTGAGATTTTGCTTTATGCATAATTGAATGTTTCATCAAAATAATAATTTGAGATGTTTTATAGATTAGTGAATATAATATGGTGAAATTTAGCTTACTTTGTATAACACTGCTTAAAGAGAAAAATTCAAAGGTTTTGTAGATAATTTAATACAGTCTCTAATTTTATTAGAAACTTCAGATGTGTCATGCAATGAATTATGTATCTCCTCAAAGTTCATATGCTGAAGCTTTAATTCCTAGTATTTCAGAGTCTCTATCTCCTAGAACCTCAGAATGTGACTATGTTTGGGGATAAGGCCTTTAAAGAGGTGAGTAGGGTGAAGTGAGTGAAAAGAGTTGGGTTCTCTACTTAGCTGGCATGGGAGATACCATGATCACGAAGGTGGCTTTCCCAGGGCAAGGCTTATCCATTGCACTGCAGATGTGCTGACCACTGCAATTTCCCCAAATGTGAGAAACTCAACTGCATAATTTGTGGCAGTGGGAGACGTGAGTTCATGCTTTCCTCTGTTAAAAAATACTTTAAAAAAAGTGTTGGGTTCTAATCCAACAGGACTGGTGTCCTTAGTAAAAGAGGAAGAAACACTAGGAATGCCAGTGCACAGAGGAAAGACCAAGTCAGGACACAGAGAGAAGGCGGCCATATTGCAAGGCCCGAGAGAGCCCTTAGGAGAAACCAATCTTGCTGGCACCTTGATCTTGGACTCCCTGCATCCAGAACTATGACAAAATAAACTGCTGTTGTTTAAGTCACCCAGTTAGTGATATTTTGTTATGGCAACCCTAGCAAACCAAAGCAAGAGGACTTATGTTTTCCTTAAACTTCTAATGATTCGATTTGTTTTTAATTTCATTTACTGTATGTAAACATGCTTTCAGAATTTCAGACTCTGTTAGAATGTTTAATTCCTTTCTACAAAACATTGACTCTCTCAATTATCGTATATTTTTCTGTATTTATTGAAGCAATGATTTTTTTTATTATTCCCAATTTAGTTTCCACATGTCAAAGCTGGTTTTATGTACAGCAAGTCATACTTTTATGTATAAAAGATACCTTGCCAGTAACCTTCTCCAAGGTTATCTTCAGGTTTCTTAATGAAAGGGAGGATTTCAATTCATTTCTTTGTTGTGCTTCATAGATTTCAATTAATTGAAATAGTGGCTTTGACAGAAGTACTAGCAATTTTTTTGTAAAAATAAATGTAATCTTAAAATACATATGTGTTAAATATTTTAATGTTTGATCTCTTTGAGATAATCATAACCAGGAAGATAATTATAATGAAGACACCCAAATATAGAATTATTTTATATTTTGCATCCCTTACTGGAGGGGATTTAAAGAAAGACAGCACAGTTATAAGACATTACTTCAGAGAATTGATTTTTTTTTAAACTTACATGTGAAAGGTTCCAAATTATCCCCTGGCCAGAAAGTGAAAAACAGTTAAGCTTGATTATTATAAATTTAATCATAATCACCTTCAATGTTCAATATTTTGAAATTAGTTAAAAGAAAAATTATTATTATTTTAGAAAATAGCTGTTATTGGAAATGTAGTTTGTGTACATATATATTATATATATGTCTCGTGTTCCTGTATCCCTTAACATTATCCTATGCATTTCACAACAAACTTCATATTCCAGCTGCTACTCAAAAATGTGCTTTCTTTTCTTAGAAAATTTCTCAGTGAGGCTGTGAAGAATGGTGGGACTTTTTATGTGCTGCTGCTCCTGTTAATACTTCTGCCATTTTCTTCCTCTAGAAGACTGCAACTGTGTGTCTGTTGAGAGACTTGACTCTGTAATTTCAGCAATCCCTGGAGAACAAAGTAATCTAAATTTTGAAGTACAAGTTTTGAAATATTTTTGAGGCCAGTTCCTTCTGTATGGAAAGAATAAACACATCAAATGTTATTCTACTTTGTGAGATAAAAGAAATTCAGGCTGATCACAAGACCATCACCTTGATGTAATAAGAGTGATAATTATAATAACATCTTTATCTTGTGTATAGGAAGAAGTCTCATTGTAAAAGTCATTTCAAATAACTTTAATGATTATTCACAGTAACTTTATCAGCATGTTAAATAATACTCTACAATATTATAGAAATGGAATATATTTTAATTTTTTGCATTATTAAAATATTCTTTCTTATATTCATATATTTCAGCCACAGATGTTTCATATCTGCACATATAAGTGATAGAGCCACATTTTACTAAAATTACATCTTTTTAAACTGATGGTTTTGCTTTTAAAAATAACCCATTTCTACGAACTACCTTCCTATTTACTATAATTTAGCTTACTCTTAAAAATGTTTTTATCGTATACTCAATAAAATACACACTGGCAAAAGTAAAAAATCAACTTTTTAGAAAACAAAAAAGTTAAGTATGTTTGATACTCACACTTTTTTCTTAGTAATTTATCTCTTTTATGAATTCAAAAATCCTGAGATTTATAGTATTCTAAAATTACCCTATAAACAGTATTTTTATCAGTGTTTTAAATATGCCTTAAACATGGTTTATTTCTTAATGTTTTTAAGTGATAATGTATAAAATGAAAACTAAATCTAAGAATTATCATATATTCTAATTGCTTGGCTATAAAAATGTAAGAATTTTCTCAAAATCTGATTCATATGACTCAATCCCCAAAAAAACCTAAGTAAAGCCTATAAGTATTTAGAAACTACCTGGTGGATATCCAGCATTGTGCTGAACTTGCTACTGAATCCAGAAAGAATATAGGTATAGATTCTCCACTTACTGTATTAATAATCTAGGCTATATAATTAATTGTTTATAAGATGCATAAAATGATGTATATCAGCATATAATATACTAAATATATGTGTATTTTATCTATTTATATATACTCACATTTTATACATACTTCAGTGTAAAGCAAATGATTTATTGCTTTTCTTTACATGTTTCATCAGAGTTAAAAATAATGACTTATTCTATAAATGCATAAGGAATGAGGTAACTGGAACTGAACAGGTCCTCAAAAAATAGTTATCATGTTTGTCAAATGTTTTTGGTATAACTATGGGTACCCATATCACAACTAAACAATTAAATTGCAAGGCCTGAGATTGTGTGGCTACGTTTTAACATCCTGTGTCTCCCATCATGCTTTGAACCATGCTTTGGTTTTATGAGACAGCGACTGTTTCAGAGAAGGAATAAAGGATGGGAAGAAAAACAGAAAAAGCAGAAATTGAAAATGAAGGATGGAAGCAGAGGTCCAGGAAGAAAGATAATCAAACTGAAGTCTGCAACGGTCAACAGATTAAAACAAAGATGACTGGAATTGAAGGAAAGGATGGTTGATAAAAACTAAAGATAGAAATGGGGCAGGACACTTGATCTGGTTATCCTGTCCCTCCGTATCTGCTCTTCATTTCAGATTTTCTCTGCCCTCTGCTTTATTTTGGGAGACTGATTCCTACAGGTTGCATGACGAAAGCCCTTGTGCTTTCTGGTTTCCAGATGAGTGGTATCAATGGGGAACAAATAAGAGATAGGAAGGCAAGAAGAGATGTATAACTTCATGCCTTACCATTATTTCACTGTGGATGGAAGAGACTGTGTTTTGCAACTTATGGCTTTAGTTTCTCTTATGTAGCTTTGCCCCAGAATTACAGCAATTTTTGGTTTCCAATAGTACTGTTCTCTCCCAAATCATCTGCAGATCTAGGGCTATTAATGACTTCTCACTTTTTGCTAGTTTCTGGAATCTGTACCATACCATCTCAATTTCCTTAATTCTCTCCATATGTTTTTAAACAGGCCTTTATTATTTCTTAAATTACCCTTTTACATGTACCATCTCTTTTTGCACCAAAATTATCTGCCAGTTAGTTCTAGGGTGGCCTCAGGAAAAAAATCCACAAAACTAGATTATAGAATAAAGATGTTCATCTAATGACTCCTCAAAAAAATCTCCATGCTGAAGTGAAAATGGGATTTAAAATAATATGGCGTAGAGTGGTGTGTCACAATCACACACATTATCACCGACACTGCAAGGGCTCAAATGCAAATGGAAGACAAGGCATTAGGAGACAAGTGGAAATGACACTAATGGCTATGGTAAAAAGATTGTTTATTGATTATGTTTTTTGCTGAATGATGTTGATTGTATTAAAATGATACAATCAATTAGCAATAATAGAAAACTTTGAGCAATGATACAAAGAGTAATGATAGAAAATTTTGAATTTCTATCTCAAAGTTCAGGTCAATCTGTATCTGGCTAACTCTATGGCAGATTCAGATTCAGGGCATACATGGTTGAAGAATTGTAAGAGTTCCAGAGTTGGAAGCAAATAAATGCTTCATAAAGCACTGGTTTGAGAAGACATGGGAAATCTTTCAGGAACAACACCTGTAAGGAAATGAGGAGGCACAACAAGCAGACGGAGGAACTGAAATGTGATACATGGCTTCAGATGTTTCAGCTGATCTTACAGGGAACTGTGAAGCTAGGATGATCCTTCAGAGAGTCTTCAATTGACAGGAACCCGGCTTTCTACCCTCTATCCACAACCAAGTGGATGTAGGTCTTTCCTGAGAGGTGTCATTTTTCAGTTAATATATCACTGTATTACAAACCATTCCCAAATTTAGAAGCCTAAATAAAAAATAATGATTTTTCATCAGTCTGTGTATCACCTTGTGATTCCTCTTTTGGTCTCACTTGAAATCACTCATGTGGTTGCATTCAGTTGTTTCATTGTGGCCAGGATTCAGCCATATTTCTGCCACTTTCTTCCTTGTCTTTAGATTGAGCCCTCAACAGATTTTACTTTGGTTTTAATCTAAAAGGTCACTTAAAGGCTAGCCTTGGAAAACACTGACTCTTTTCTACCACATACTATTGGTCAAAGAAAATCATAGAGTCAGTTCAGTTCAAGAGGAGAGAACATACCTTTCACTCTTTTACAACAAGAGTAGCAAATTCTCATTACAAAAAGCAGGCTGGATGGGGGACGCAGTTGCTGACATCCTTAGAAACAAACCACTGCAGGCTGCAACTCTTTGGTTCATTAGAATTCTTGAAGAGAGACTCATTCATGAGCCATAGCAGACAAACTTTCCTGGATTTGGGTCAGTGAGTACCTTGATGTTGAAAAGATCTAGGCAGAGATCTGCAACAGACCCCAGTGCTGGGCAATGTAACAAAACTTCCACTCCCTTGACTGCACCTCACTCCTTCCAAGTTTTTTTTTTTGTACTGTCTTTTGGTCAAGTTTCTTTCTTTTATATGTATATGTATATATATATAACATATTATATATGATATATATAACATATTATATATGATATATATAACATATTATATATGATATATATAACATATTATATATGATATATATAACATATATGTAATATATATATAACATATATATGTTATATATAAATATATTATATATAATATACATATAATTATATATTTAATATATTATATATATAATATACATATAATTATATATTTAATATATTATATATTATATATATAATATACATATAATTATATATTTAATATATTATATATTATATATATAATATACATATATATATATATATAACTGCACTTTAGGTTCTGGAGTACATGTGCACAGCATGCAAGTTTGTTGCTGAGGTACACACATGGCAACAATGTGTGTTGGTACAGCAATATGGTTTGCTGCCTCCATCCTCCCGTCACCTACATCTTGTATTTCTCCCCATGTTATCCCTCCCCAACCTCCCTACCCCCCACTCTCCCTCCCCTCTTCCCCTCCAACAGACCCCAGTGTGCTGGATCCCAGCAACACCCAGATGGAAAAGTGCAAAGCATGATCTTGTTGGAAGAGAGTTGATACACTTACATCTTGACACCATTTTTGGCATAAGTGTGGAGAACATATGGGAATGCATTCTTAGGGTGTTAGACCGAAGAAGGCAGAATATAAGATTCAATATTTCTGGATTTATCACTATGAATACACGCATAGTGTTAGAAGGTTGATAAGTTAACTTGAAGGATATCAACAATCTGTTAGGTTGTTTAAGTGAAGCCTGTATGCAAGGCTTGCCAAAACACAGATTGTTAGTTTCCACTTTCAGAATTTCTAACTAATACAACATGGGCCAGAACTTTGGGCCTAGCTTAGTTAGATCCTCTGCTCAGTGTGTTCAAGGGCTCATCTTTTGAGATGTGGTCCTCATCTTGAACTTGGGATGCTTTTTCAAGTCTGTCCTGGTGATTATCAGACTTTAACTCCTTGAGGTTGTAACTCTGAGACCCTCAGTCACTAGAAGCTAGCTTTGTCTGTATGCGGTTTTGAACATAGCTGTTTGGTTCTCTTCTTTGAGACTGGAATCAGAATCTCTTTGATATTTTAATCTCTTTTAAGAGCTCACCTTATTAGGCCAGCATTACCCAGGATAATCTTGTTTTATATTAATTTAAAGTAAATAGATTAATTATTAAATGGAGGCAGCCATATTCAGTACAAGAACAGCTATACTGGGGACTGGGAATCTTGACAGTTGTCTTAGAATTCTGCACATCAGAGATGAAAACGGAATATTTTCATTTCTACAAGGTTCCCCTTTACACTGGTGCTGTCAGCCTGAGTGGAAATACCTGGAACAAATCAAACAGAGCAGATGAGTTTTAGATACCATAATTTCCTTGGCATAATGTATAAGAAGGGGTTTGAAGGCTCAAGGAGGTGAGGTTGATGGAGAAGATGTGTTCTTTATAGCCTTCTCAATCAATACCTACTCAAACCTTAATCCATAAAGACCTAGAATCTTCTCTCTTCACCAAAGAATTTAGCAATGTTTTTGTAAGGTGGACACTTAGCACTTGAAAATTTCTGCTGTGGCTGACCTCTTCACTCCAGAGCTCATAGTTGGAGATGCAAAAATTGGATGTGTGGTAATGCCTATTGATCACAAAAACCTTAGGATTGAAGAATAAGGGGTCTAATGAGATGATACATGACATATATAAGCAAAACAGTTCTAGATCAAGTCACAGTGAGTAATCCTGGCCTGTTGCCCAGTTCACAAACACAAACTAATTCAAAAAAACAGTACATTAACTGGTTGAGGGAAGATTATAAAGCCCTTAACAAATGTTGTCCCAAATACATTTTGCAGCTTTCTCCCCAAACTTTCCCCACAGAAGCTCTTAATCATTTGTCAAGGAAAATGTAAATTGGGGAAATGAAAATACCCAGAGCTTCCACAGACATACAAAATATTCAATTAAAGCCAGTGTTACTAATATGTAAATTAAAGGACATTGAAAACATTTAGGGCATCTGAAGGCTGGGTCATAAATGTAGCTATAGCCCTGGTTACTTTCCTACTATGTTTAATGTGCATAGGAATCCTGACTTTGATTTTTATCCCAGGCTATATGCATAGTGGGAATGGACATACATTTTACATACTGTAAAACTCTGCTTTTGAGTTCCTGACTCATGAAGACTATGACTCATGAAGGTCCAAGAAGACCTTAGAACTAATTACCCAACTGTTAACTTAGCAAAACTACACATTTAAAGCAATACCACAACCCAAAGACATAGAATAAATTAGCGCTACCATTAAACACTTGAAAAATTCGGGACAGTGACTTTTTTCTGTATAACTAGTAAGTTCACCTGGTTGGCTGTCAAGATGTGAATCAACTTTGGATAAAGTATTAATATTAAGGTTTTGTTGTCAATTGCTGATGCTTTCCCAGATGTGCTATTTTGACTGGAGTGAATCAGTGCCAGCTCTGGCACTTGGTATATAATTATTGACCTAGAAAATATTTTTTTGGTATTTTCTTCAACTAAGAAAACTAGAACAATTTGCCTTCATTTTATAGAAATAGCAGAATGTTTAGGCTTTCTTCTATCAAGAATATAGTATGCCTCTCTTATCTCTGTCATCATAGTCTGGAGATACCTAGATGAACTTGACATCTTACAAAGCATAGTAATGGCTAATATGCTTGACGGATTAAGCTGACTGCATTTTTGAACAGAATAAAGCAAAAGCACAAGACATTTTAATGGCATGTGCCAGAGGGTGGGGAATAATGTTGAAAAGTTCAGATATCTGTCAAATCAGTAAATATTCTAGGGTTTCCATGGCTTTAGGCATACCAAGATCTTTCAAGTATGAGACAATTTGCTGGACCTTATGCTGTCTACAAAAGGCACAGTGATTTGTAGGCTTGTTTGGATTATTGAGGTAATATGAGTTAGATTTGTGTGTGCTGTCACCACGTATTTACTGAGTATCCCCTACATTTTCCAGTTTTGAGTGGGCCTACTACTAAGGCATGCTTCATGCCAGGTCCAAGTTGCAGGGATCTAGATGCTGTTGCATTAGATATTAGGGACTATCAGAACTATGATATTGGAAGTGTCTGTGTCAAATCGGATTCCTTGATGAAACCTCTCATGAGACCCAGAGGAGAGAAAATTAATAGAGATTTTGGGTAAAAACATTTTTCATTGACAATAACTATTCTCTGTTTGAGAGAAGGTAGCTTACTCTTGGAGTTCAGTAAAGAAGGAAGATCTGACAATGACAACCAAGTGACAATGCTCCTTCAGTCTCCATCTTGAACGGGTTCTTATCTGGCACAGTAAATCATAAAGTAAGCTGTGCTCAGCAACATGCATTTAAAAATATACCTTCTTCATTTAAAGCAACAGGCCCCCAAATATAAGTGACAACATGTAAGCATGCAAAACACATTCCCATGTAATCTGTTTTACAGCATCTCTGCCATAGATGTGGCTGGAGGACAAGCACAGAGGCTGTAAAACAGGTTACATCTACATTCCTTGTCTGTTAACTAAATAGGGAGAACAACCTTTGAGTTGTCTGTTTAGTTAAACAGACAAGGAAGATTTATACATTTGCCTAGTATGCTTAGATCCACCAGAAGTGGTTCCTAATAAGGGGAAGCCTAAAAACGGTGCTAAGAAAAATTTTCAACAGTGGATAGCACTGTTGGAAAACACAGTTGATTTTTCAAATTTTGATGGAAAAAGAGATGGCCAGAGATTACTATAGGTTGTAATTATTGGATTGTCCAGCTCTTCACAGGCTAAGTAAAGGCCTCAAAAAAGCATACACAAAAGAGGTGTTCTCAATGAACATGGTAATAAGTGAAATCTTCCTGTGGATGAAAATCAGCCACCTTCCCAAATTAACATGGTTTTGTTCAATGGGCCCACGTATACAGATGTTAAAGACATCAGATGTGAGATACTAGTGGGCCGAACAAATTTTATTTAACATTACCAAGGTTCATTTGGTCACTGAACCTGCCGAGAAATCAAAATTTTAAGAGCAGAGGTCAATGCTAATATATGTTGATTTAATGAATAAATACATATTTCAGAATTAGGAGAAATACGGACTTAATTATTGATTTATTAAGAATGAGAGCCAAACTACTGTTTGCTGTTGTGAGTACAAACTACTAACAACAGCAAAGACATGGAATCAACCTAGGTACCCATCAGTGGTGGATTGGATAAAGAAAATGTGGTACATATACACCATGGAGTGGTACACAGCCATAAAAAATAAATGAAATAATATTCTTTGCAGCAACGTGGATGCAGCTGAAGGCCATTATCTTAGGTGCATAAACCCAGGAAAACAAAACCAACTACTGCCTGTTTCCACTTCTAAGTGGGAACTAAAAATTGAATATAGATGAGCACAAAGAAAGGAGCAATAGACACTGAGGACTATGTGAGGGTGGAGGACAGAAGGAGGGCAAGGGTTGGAAAACTAAGTTTTAGGTGCTATGCTCACTACCTGGGTGACAGGATCAATCATTTGTCAGTATCACTCAATATACCCATGTAATAAAGCTGTACATATATCCCCAAATCTAAAATAAAAGTTGAAATTACAAAGAAAAAAGGGAGGAAGGAATGATAACTAAATTGTCTCTTTCTATTTTTAGCTCAGGATACCAATAAAATAATAAAGAAGGATGTCACTATGTTAGCCAAGGTAACTGATCTCAATTAACGAAGGCAGTTTTGATTCCTGCTACTGAATGAATGTAATTCAAGAGACATGCTAGAGTGTCTCTTAGATTTACCATTTCCATAAAAATAGACAATAGGAAATTAGAAAAAAATGGGAATGCTAATAACTTAGATCTGTTAGTTTGGTTTAGCCAATCAAGTTTTAAAAAGAAAGAAAAAATGAAAACAGCTGAGGTACTAGAAAATGTTTGAAGGAAAATAGATTGGGTGTTATTCAATTTGGCCTTCGTAGCATCTACAGATGGAGAGATTGTGGCAGCTCTTATATAATAATTAAATATATGTCATCCTCTCATTGTTCAAATGCCTTATGTAGAGTGCTAGGAGTACATTTAGTAATTACTAAAAGGATTTGTGTATTTTTGGTACTTAAAGTGTTTGTGAGATATTCAAGCTTACAAAATTATAGTTTGTAATTCAAATTAGAACTGGGTAATTGATTTTACTATTGTGATTTTACTCTGAGTTACGTGAGAAAAATGTCTTATTTGTTAAAACTGTAAACTGTTCAAATGAATTGGAAATATATTAATAATTTTAATATACTAGATTCATAAGGACAGCAAAATCATTTGGAATATTTTGCTGCTTAAACTTCAAATCTTGCCCAATTTGGCTTTGAAAGGCTTTAAATGACTGTCAAATAGATTACATTCAAAAATACTTTTAAAAATGATTAATGAAATTGCATTAACTAAGTCCTAAATGTTTTTGAGAACTTAGTCTGTTCAACTAAAGTTGATAGAACATTCATCAGATTTCCCTAGGAAATGCTCTAGAATTATAAATAGAATATCATAATTTGTATGTCAAATGAAAATAAGTTTTAAAATATGTATGGCAGTAAATTAACATTAACTTTAAATCTAGGACACTGCTGGTGGACATTTTTTTGTGTGGAAAAAGCTCTGGATATTAAGATATAAATATTAATTCTTCAGATGCCCATTATAATTTTAATATTCAGAAAGAAATTTGACACTCATGACTATATCCTAAAAGATATCATGATACAAAGTTGACTACATTTCAACATATATGCCACCCAGGCTTCCTGTTCTCCTGACATCTAACCTAGAGTCTTCTACCTTTCTTCAAGTGACTTAATCCTTCCTTTTATTTAGATCTCAACCCAAAAGTCATCTTCTAAGAGTGGTTTTCCCTGAACCCTTGACTGAAGAAATTTCTGTGTCATGATTATTTCTCCCTCTATAAGAACACCAACCCCTGGATAATCTTCTCTGTTTGTTTTTTCATTTATTGTATGTTTCTCTCTATCAGAAGATGAATTTTGGGAGAGTTAGGTCCTTGTCTGCTATTTCAGAAGTATATTTCTAAAAGATAGCCTTGTGATCTTCAATAATGGCATATGCACAATTAATATTTGTTAAATGAGGTTAGTTCTCCCCTTCCTTTTCCCCTTTATTAGTATCAATTTTCTGACTCCGAAGTCTGCAGTGTTACCCAAAAAGATATGCTGTGTCAGGTTCTCAAATATAAATATTAGTTGAGGTTATTAAGTAGTACAATTTTATAAACCAGATAGCTCAATTTTAGTACAAAAAACTTAAAAAAAAATTTAGAAAATTAGAATATAAATATAAATAAAAACAGTCTCCCAGGCATCATGATGATTAAAATCTTTATATTGAACTAATTTCAAACTATCAAGCACATTTCTGTTTATACTTTTGTGGGTTTACCAAGGTACTTACTACAAGAATTGTATTATTTAATCTATAAAGCAAAGCTAATGAAATAAAACTTTGCTCTGGCACTCATTGTACAAAGCACAATGAAATAAGGAGATACAATTTTTATTCTTCAAAAATGTCATCTGTGTTTTACATGTGCATTGTAACAAAGGGGCTCGTGCTCTTCCCATGTTTTTATTCATTTTTTAAAAATCTTATTTACTGACAGGGAGTTCACAGTTTCTATCAATAAATGAGATGTAATTGCTTAAATTATGGTCATTTTTAAACTGTCATTTTTAATTTAAAGAATGAATAATTATCAACAACTGTTAAAGGATTATAAAATTATAAAAAAAATACTTGATTCCTGGAAAAGTACAAAATCCAAGCCAAATATAATTGTCTTTTGTGTTAAAATACAGGAAAGCATAAAAAATAATTTGATAAGGATCAAGTGCTTTGTCCCTTGTCATTAATAAGGATCAAGTGTCATATCCCTTGTCCACTAAAATCCTTATTATATTGGGAGTTTCCACAAGTGATTTTTTATTAAAACCTTGTGAAGTACTTTTACCTCATTCCATAGCATCAGTCAATCACATCTCAAATGTTAACACGATGGTTGTTTTTGGTATTGTGAAGAATACTAAATAACACTTTCAAATAACACATTATTACATAGGAGAATGTGGAAGGTAATGAAGTCAAAGAACTACCCCTTCTTCCCTTATGAATTTTAGCTACTTTGAAAAAAACATAGCAGCAAAGTTAGATTTAGTTATAAAAGAGTCATCTCACTATTACTCCACAGGTTCCTGCTAAGTCAGTGGAGTACACATTTTAATCTTGAGGAGAAATTGAGGTTATCAATGAGCTCATTCTTTCCTACTCTTCTTACCCAATCTATATGTTAGGGTCTGTCCAGGTGAACCCATAAAATTCCTATAGTTTGTGGTTTATATATTTGTAGTCTGTTCACACCATTTGAATTACAAGAGAGGTGTGTATGTATGTGTGTGAGAGACAGAAAGAGAGTGTACGGAGAAACGTATGTCTGATTATATAAGATATGAAGAAATGAAAAAAACAAAGACCAAGGCAGAAAGGTCCTTACCATTTTCTCTTTCAGTCCCTAAAGAAGGTGGCCTAGTGAATTTCAGGTATCCATCTTTTCAATTAGATATAAACCATAGGTGTGGTCTTGCTCCAAAGCAGCTGACTAGACACAGTCAGAAAGAACACCTCCCACAGAGGGACAAGGACATCAGGAAGACCGTCACGCTCCTAACAGATCTTCAGAAGGAAGGCATCGAGAGCAAACAGAGGGAAAATACAGATGCTGAGCTGAAGGGGGAGGAATCTGGGAATCTCACACAAGCTTATTGTGCTACCATGTTCCTGGGCCCTGGTGACTCTTGTGGAGGAGGTGAGTTGAACAGGCAGGGTGCAACCTGCTCTTGTCATGGGCCTCTGGAATCCCAACAGGAGGAGACACCTTGACCACCATGGACATTTGAGTTGACAGGGAAAGTTACTTATAGAAGTGGTAGGGGGCAGAACCCCAGTTAGTGCAGAGCCCAAAGGGGTTGGTGCAGAAGCATCTGTGGTGGAGCCCAGCCAGGGATGCCCAACCCCCTAGGTCTGACTTGCTTACTTAGGAGACTTTAGCTCTAAGAGAACTGTTAGACCTGAACCCTTCAGGGTGGTCTTGTACATGAGACTGGGCAAGTACAGCCTGAGCACCTTTTGGTCTAATGGCTCTCCTGGAGCCTAAATAGGGCCAGACCTGCTTAAAGTATAGTTCTGATGCACCCACTGTGTGCCCACATATAGCTCCTGCATTGCTGGGCCACACATAATTGGCAGAGTGCTTCAGCAGAGAGGTGCCTGTTGACCCACACCAGCCCGCCTGTGCCCTTTCCCCATTGCAGCCTTCTCCATGGCACTCTGCCTGCAAACACTTGCCCAAGGACACCCGCTATGCTGCTTTGTTGGAGCATGTTTGCATGGGTGCTTGGCTTCCCCACCACTGCCAATGTGCATTTGTACCATGCTGCCTCACTACAGTTGGTGTGAGTGCATCCCACTGCCTCTTCCCCCATCACACTACCACTGTAGTCAGAGCAGTGTCAGGCACAGAGCCCACCAGCCCCACCCCTACCAGGACACTGCTCCTTTACCAACACTGCCAAAAGCATGAAATTAGGCATGGAAAACAAGGAACCTCACCTCAGCCTTGAATGGCCACTACTGCCTGCATAAATGCACACAGCAGATAAACACAGTCTTGAACCCACATGTGCCCATCCCTGTGCTAACACCACCTAGTGTGAACATATGCACAGTATCTGTCAGGGGCCCCTCATCCTACTGAGGTGTACAGTCATCACTGCTGTTACTCATGTGCACACGGGCCGACACTGTACCCTGCCTCAGCCATTGAGCATGTACCCTGATGAATGCCACTACCACTGCTGCTGGCATGTGTGAACAAGGATGGATCCAACTGTCAACCACCTTACAAAGTGTTTTGGCTGGCACTACCCCTCACAGTGTTGTTATCAAGGGTCTGGAGGTACTTCAACCCCTCCAATATGGCAGGTTACTAACCTTGAGTAGCCAGAGAACAAAGCCAGGGCCTACGCCAGTCCATAGGTCCTGAGATAAACCTTGGATGCCTAAATGAAGCCAGTCAGCTGACCACAATCAAACTCCTAAAGTCATCAAATAGGAAAAAAAAGAAAAAGACCCATCTAAGGGACAGAAACATCAAAAGAATGAAAGAACATCAGCCAACAAAGATGAGAAAGAACCAGCACAAGAACACTAACAACTCAAAAACCAGAGTGTCTTTCCTCCAGATGACTGCACTAGTTCCCTCAAGGTTTCTTAACCACATGGGATGGCTGCAATGGCAGAAATATAGTTCAGAATATGAATAGGAAGGAATATCATCAAGATTCAGAACATTAAAACCAAATCTAAGGAAGCTAGGAATCACAATAAAACAGTACATGAACTGACAGACAAGATAACTGTTATAGAATAGAACATAACCAACCTGACAGAGCCGAAAAACATTCTACAAGAAATTTGTAATGCAATCACAAATACTAACAGCAGATTAGACAAAGCCAAGCAAAGAATCTCAGAACTTGAAGACTAGCTTTATGAAATAAGTCAGACAAGAATAAACAGAAAAGAATGAAAAGGAACAAACAGAACATCTGAGAAATACGGAATAATGTAAAGAGACTGAGTCTATGACTCATTGGTGTCCCTGAAAGAGATGGGAAGAAGGAAAGCAACTTGGAAGACATAGTTGAGGATATCATCCGTAAGAATGTCTCCAATCTAGCTAGAGGAGACAACATTCAATTCAGGAAATGCAGAGAACCCCTGAAAAATACTTCCCATGAAGATCATCCCCAAGACACATAAATAGCAGATTCTCCAAAGTTGAAATGAATGAAAAAAGTTTAAAGGTAGCTAGAGAGAAAGGACAGGTTACTTACAAAAGGAAGGACATCACACTAAGCACAAGCCAGAAGAGATTAGGGGTCAATATTCAGTATATTTAAAGAAAAGAAATTCCAACTAGGAATTTCACATCTAGCCAAATTAAGCTCCATATGCAAAAGATAAATAAAGTCCTATTCAGATAAGCAAATGCTAAGGCAATTTATTACCACAAGACCTACCTTACAAGAGGTACTTAAGGGAATCTTAAACATGGAAGTAAAAGACCATAATCTGCCACCACAAAATCATACTTAAGTACCTGGTACTCTGACATTGTGAAGCAACTGTATAATCATGTCTACAAAACCACCAGCTAATAATATAATGAAAGAATCAAATTATCACATATAAATATTAACATTGAATGTACATAGGCTAAATGCCCCACTTAAAAGCACAGACAGGCAAATTGGATAAAGAAGCAAGACTGAATTGTATACTGTCTTCAAGAGACCAATCTCATATGCATGACACTGTTGGCTCAAAATAAAGGCATGGAGAAAAATGCACCAAGCAAACAGAAAACAGAAAAAAAGTAGAGGCAGCAATCCTAACTTCAGGTAAAAACCAACTTTAAACCACTAAGGTAAAAATGGACAAAGAAAAGCATTACATAATTGCAAAAGATTCAATTCAACAAGAAGACCTAACTATCCTAAATACATATGCAGCCAACACAGGAGAACCCAGATTCATAAAGGAAGTTCTTAGAGACCTTCAGCAAGACTGACACTCTCACAAAATAATAGTGGGAGATTTCAACATCCGAGTGACAGTGTTAGGCAGATCATGGAGGCAGAAAAATCAAAGATATTCAGGACCTGAACTCAACACTGGACCAAATAAATCTGATAGACATCTACAGAACTCTCTACATAGAACACTGCATTCTTCTCACCTGCACATAGCACATACTCTAAAATTGGCCACACAATCAGACATAAAACAATCTTCAGCAAATGGAAAGGATTAGAAATTATACCAACTGCTTTCTCAGATCACAGCACAATCACCATAGAATATAAGATGAAGAAATCACTCAAAACAATACAATTAAATGGAGATTAAACAACCTGGTCCTGAATGAATGTTAGGTAAATAATGAAATAAAGGCAGAAATCAAGAAGTCTTTTGAAACTAATGAGAACAAAGATTCAACAAACCAGAATCTCTGAGACACAGTCAAGACAGTGTTAAGAGGGAACTTTATAGCACTAAATACTCACATCAAAAGAAAAAGAAAGATTTCAAATAATAGCCTAACATCACAAGTAAAAGAACTAGAGAAGAAAGAGCAGACCTACCCTAAATCTAGCAGAAGAAAACCAAAATCAGAGCTAATTGAAGGAGATTGAGAAACGAAAAACCATTCAAAAGATCAACAAGACTGGGAGCTGTTCTTTTTTTTTTTTTTTTTCGGGAATTTCTTTTTTTTTTTTTTTTTTTT
>CM052649.1:11909769-11947125 GCA_028533165.1 Leontopithecus rosalia
CCGTCTCTACTAAAGATAAAAAAAATTAGCTGGGCCCGGTGGCGCGTGCCTGTAATCCCAGCTACTCGGGAGGCTGAGGCAGGAGAATTGCCTGAACCCAGGAGGCGGAGGTTGCGGTGAGCCGAGATCGCGCCATTGCACTCCAGCCTGGGTAACAAGAGCGAAACTCCGTCTCAAAACAAACAAACAAACAAACAAAAAAAAAAAAAACAAGCAAATTTATTATAAGAAAATACCAGAGAGTTGATATATTAAAGGTTTATTTTCACTTAAGTTAAAGTATGATTAAAATTCGTTTTTTCTCTAGAAGTCACCTTTCAGAAAATAAATCAGAAATTCAGTTTCCTTTATATTAAGCAATGGAAAAATTTAATATCATGGTATCTGCACAAGGAGAAGAGGATTAAAAATGAACGAGAGTGCTGCTCTGGTCCATAAGTGGTACACATCAATATGCTCACATTTTATTTGAGATTTAATTAAGTACACCAAAACTAACATGAAGGGAAGTTGCAAAATACAGTCTGTTTATTCAGGCAAAATAAGTTAAAGAGTGGACCTTCTAAGGATAAAAGTTGAAGTCAATTAAATAGAAAGGATATAAACAAAAATCACTTCAAATAAGTTTTTGAAACCACAATAAGATTAATAAAACTAATGTTACCCAGACACAAATTATTACTATGAGCAAAAAGTAGCTATTACAGCAGATCTTACATGTATTAGAAGTATAATAAGGGGCTATAATAAACAAATGTATAACAATAAATTAAAAAAACTTAGATGATGTTGGCAAATTCCTTTAAAATCCCAGTATCCAAAAACTAACACAAAACAAGACAGAAAATATGTATTGCCGTATATATGGAATACCAACAGATTTTTGTATTAAAAATTAAGTACTGCCAATTTTAAAGTATCTCTTTAAGAAAACTACAAAGAAATATTTTTACTCCTCTATGAAGCCTGAGTTATCCTGATGCCAAAATAAGACAAATATATTGAAAGAAAACAAAACAAAAGATGAATATATGTCATAAATGTCAATAGAAAAGATCTTAAGTATTAGCAAATAAAATTTAGCAACTTAAAATGAATCATCATGATTTATAGAGATTGTAGGAAGAGTGCAAAACTCTATGTCAGACATTGAAATAAACTCTTGTTTCAAACATGTGAATAAGCACATATAAAGTCTTAGAAAATTTACAAAAAAAAAATCTGCTAGAACAAGTGAAGACTTTAAGTAAGCTTATTGACTTGTATATGAAGTCAATAAACAAAAATAGATTGCATTTCTATAAACTGAAAGGTAAGAAGAAGATGTAACAAAATACTACGTTCAATAGTTTATAAATACAAAATACTTTAAGCAATATTTAGACACTGAAAATTTTGAGACAATGCTAATATAAATTGAAAAAATTGAAAAAGAACAGATATATGTCAGTTCATGGATTCAGAGACAATAATTATTAAGATGTCAATTATCTGGAAAGTCATCTAGAGATAGAATGAATTTCTATTCAAATTCTCTGAAGGTATTTCTTAAACTAATAAGGTATTTCCAATAGTTATATTAAAATGTAAAATATCTAGAATTACCTAAAGGAATCCTTAAAAATTAAGAAAAAATTTAGATGGCATGCACTACATTATTGCAAATTGAAATACAAATGTAAAAAATATAGCAATCAAGAAAGTGTAATACCAGCCTAAGGATACATATAGATCAGTGAAATAAAATAAAGGATATAGACATTG
This sequence comes from Leontopithecus rosalia, assembly GCA_028533165.1. Taxonomy (NCBI): domain Eukaryota; kingdom Metazoa; phylum Chordata; class Mammalia; order Primates; family Cebidae; genus Leontopithecus; species Leontopithecus rosalia. The sequence continues at coordinate 11,911,534 of CM052649.1, forward strand.
ACCCACAAATATGTACATGTTGACTTTCAACAAAGATGCTAAGTTAACTCGGTAGAGGATAAGCCTCATCTTATCCACAAATGGTTCTAGTTAAATTGGATTACCACATTTAAAAAATGAGCCTCAGTCTGTATACTGTACCATAAATGAACTAAAAATGAACAAGAAGCATTTAGTAATACAAATCCTAAAAGTCTAAAATCTCTAGAAGAAAACACGATAAAATCTTCACAATCGTTCTGATAGAGCATAAAAATAAATATATATTTAAAAAGCAGTAAAATGGACTTTATCAAAATTTTACATTTTAAAGGCTTGAAATATCTGTACTTTAGACTACATTGTTAACATTAAAATGAAAGTCATATTTCTGTTCTTGTGCACTCACGTGTATGGGTGTTGCTGTGGTTAATGGATGTTTATCTTTGGCAAAATTCATTTAACAGTACTTTTTAAATGAGTGCTTTTATTATATGTAAATTATACACCAATAAGCTTCACTTTGAAACTTAATATGTAATAATGATGTTTTCAGGCAAGCAAATATGAGAAAATTTGTTGCTAGTTAACCAGTACTAAGTGAATTACTAAAGGTAATTTTATTAGTCAGAAGGAAAATTATCCCAGATCAACTAAAATATTGAAAGAAATGAGGGTAACAAGTTTAAAATATGTATATGGAAAAGCAAATAAACACAAATGATACACAATTATAATAATAATGCTTTGGGTTTATAAAATACCTAAAGAATGAAACACTCTGAAAACCAAAAAGCAAAACAGTGGAAATGAATAATTGGAGCTAAAGTGTTCTAAAATTCTAGCAATATTCAAAAATTAGCAGAAGTCACAGTGCATAAAAATGTTCACTATTTTATTTTATTTTGTTTATTTTGAATGGAGTCTTGCTCTGTCGCCCAGGCTGGAGTGCAATGGTGCTATCTTGAGTCACTTCAAACTCCGCCTCCCAGGTTCAAGTGATTCTCCTGCTTTAGCCTCCTGTGTAGCTGGGATTACAGGTGATTGCCACCATGCTTGGCTAATTTTTTTACAATTTTAGTAGAAAAGGGGTTTCACCCTGTTGGCCAGGCTGGTCTGGGACTCCTGACTGCAGGTGATCTGCCCACCTTGGCCTCTCAAAGTGGTGTGATTACAGCTGTTAACTACCATGCTAGGCCAAAAGTGTTCACTTCTAGAACAGTCTGCGATGTTGTAATCATTGGGGTTTTCACTAAAAAGACTATGAAAGAAATTATGAATGTGTAATTAGCAAGCAAGTGGATGGGCAATGGGGAATAATGAAAAATGGAAAAATTCAAGGGAAGACAAGTAAATCTTAAAAAAAATAAAAGCAGTGGGCCAAATAGAAAACAAATAATTTTATGATATAAATTCAGAAATAGCAGTGATTAAATTAATGTAAATAATTTATATATATATAAACATAATTTTTAATATAAATATAAATAATGTAAATGAATTTTACTTGGTGGTATGCATGAGGGTACAGAATGGTTGAAAGGAAAAGGGTAAAGTATGTATTTCCTAAACACTAACCAAAAGAAATTTTCTGTGGTTATACTACTTTCAGAAATTAGGATAGTGATAGTATAGTACTAGACTACAAGCAAAATAAAATAAAATAAAGCATTGTAAGACATGTTATTTTTTATAATAAAAAGAGCTAATCCTAAATATGTATGCTGTCAACACTGTATACATTCAAAATAATGTAGAAAATCAAAATAAGCAAATCCACAATAGTAGGAAATTTTAATATATATATCACTAACTGGCTGCTGGTAGAGCATAGCAAAAGTACCATAAGCAAGATAGAAAAGCAATCGGGGTGTGATACTTACAAAATATAGCAGGCAAATAGCAAACTCTCCTAATATATACAGAGTTCTTATCAATCAATGATGAAAGAACCATTTGCCCAGTTTAAAAAAAATGGTCAAAGATATGAACACACAGTTCAGAGTAAAGAAACTACAAATTGAATTTAGAAAAACTCTCAAAATAAATGCATCGAGTGGCAAAGATGTCGGTATATTTACAACACACTGTGATAGCAAAGGTGTAAAGAAGTGGAAGTTGTCATAAAATACTGGGGGAAATGTAAATATGTAAAACTCTTAAGGAAAACAAAGTGATGAATTCCTTTAAAATTCTAAATGTCTATACTCAAATTCTACTCAGAATTTAGCACACTGATATGTTAGCGTTCTTGACAAATGATTCATCTGCATACAGGGTTACTTATAACAGCATTGCATGAAATGCAGAATACTAAAACTTGTCTAAATGATTATTAATGTGAAACTACAAATATAAAATTTAAATATATAGCATATATAATATACATTTACTTTTATATTCATACATGGATATATTAGTTATATATACATATCTATAAATATTTATATATACTTTTATATAACGATCTAGAAATACCTTACCCAAAATACCTAATAATTATACCAGAATAAAGTATTTGAGGAACAGGATTAGGAGAGAGATTTTTCATTTACTTTTTAGGTAATAGGGTGTGAGGGGAATGTTTTATTGTATGCATTTTTACGTGCTGTAAAGGTCAAATAATTTGGATACAAACATGCCAGAGGGGAAAAATGAGGTGAAACTCATTTCACTGAATTGATTACTTTGTTAATGTGCCAAATGTTTAAGTTAAAAAATTGGACTGGAATGAAAAACTGTTCAATTAATAATATTATTTTACTAAGGCAGTGATATGGTATCTCTCCAAATTCTGTTTCACAAGAGAAACAGATGTAGATGTAGCAACATCTAAGTCAATCAATAACTATCTGAAGGTAAGAGCTGTCTACTCCATCGTATTCTGGCCAATAAATATCTGCACGAAGTATCTTTATTTAAACAAGCACTTTTTATTCTAGCCACTCTAATGGCATGCTTATCATAATATTTGTCTCAATAGGTTGTAGTAAACTGTATGTGTTAAGCCTAGCCTATGTATGCAATCTGAGATTCCCACAGGATTGACACTCTGGTATCTCATATCCAACCCACCTTATTTATTCATGCCATCTGCATGGATTTTGTAGGCAGCTGAATTTTAAAAATACCTGTTCCAAAGCATTAAAGATACGAGTGGGATCTCAAAAGAAGTCAGTCAGTGTGCTGGCTTAGTTAACTCAGTTAATCTTTACATATTTAGTTTAAACCTGACAATAAGTGTTTTAAGCAACTTTATTAGACTAAAATTAGATTTCTCTATGTATGAATCACTATGTAATTTCTTAGTTTTGAAAATACTTTCTAAACCTAATATTAGAGATAAAAATAGCCATTAGAAATAATTATTTAACTACAAAAAAACACAATCACTGGATACCTTATGTATAAATAAAAAGACAAAGAAGCTATAAACATATTTTCAGCAAAAACATAAACTTATGTTTGGTACCTTTAATATGAAGAGTTGTCATATAATTAGATAAGAGAAATATTACATTCCTGTTCCAGAGGAGAAATATACAGGTTAAAAAATCAGAAAATGTATAATTAAAAGAAAGACTCATTAAAATAACAGATAAAAGATTAACAAATTTGCCATACAAATTAACCAAGAAGATAACCTGGCAATACTTACTATAGGTTAAACTGGGAGGAGGTGAAGGTGAAAACGCTACTCTTTGTCTCAGTCATCAAAAAGTGATGGGTACATGGTCCTAAGTGGTCTGTTTTGGTTATCTATACTTTTTCTATGATTTTACATTGTCTCCTATGACTCTCCTCATTACTCAATCTGAATCAATCCGCTTGACCTCTGTCTCCTTGAACAAGCCTAGCACAAATGCCTATAGACCTTTACTATTCTTCTTTCTTCCATCAAAATTTATTTGCTCTGTGGATTGTTCACCTAATGCATACATGAAGCTCAGATTAGAAATAGTTTCCTTGACCACCAAATATAAGAGCTGCCCCATATAAATGTCTGTTCCCATATTTGACATACATCTATATTTATTTGTTGATTTGCTTTTTTGACTGTCTTCCCCACCTTAATATTCATAAATATAGATGTACGCATGTGTGTGTGTGTGTTTTCATTACAGCAGGTGCCGAGAACAATTCTTGGCACAAACTGTTTTGTAAATATATGTTGAATGAATCAATAAACAATCTCCCCCTCAATTTGGCATTCTATCCTAAAAAGTGATTAAAAATATAGCCAAATATTTATGAAAAACAATATGAATTGCAATATTTTCAGTCTTAATGAATTATTGAAAAGACCTAATATCCTGTAAATACAAACATTTAGTCAACTTTTAACACAGAAACATGAACAGATATTATACACAGTGAAGTGTTTTAATGATGTTGGAAAATATGCATTGTACAATGTTACCGATATTGTACAAAGGGTACGACTGCAACTGTAAAAGTAAACAAGAAAATAAACTGGGAAGAAAGCCTTAAAAATATGAACAGAAGCACAGAGAAATTGATGCCAAGTTTTTGTTTAAACTCTTCTAATAAAAAAGTTTAGAAAATAATCATTATTACACAAACATCATTAATGAAAATAGTCTGAGGATAAAAAATGAGTTGTTTTTGTTTTTCTTTTTTTAGAAAATGGAAGTGATAAAGTCAATCAACAAAATCCCTGCAAGCTTCAATTTTCTATGCCCTTTTGGAAGTATTTTATGACTATAGACTTTACTTTTTATGCCTCATGCACACCACATAAACTTGTTCTTTAAGTTATGAGATAGACGAAGTTCTAAACAGGCATGTCATATGACAAAAGCAGGAGCAAGAAAGAAAGAGTCAGGCGGGGAAAGGTACCACACACTTTTAAATGATCAGATCTCTCAAGAACTTAGAGAGCTCACTTACCAGCAAAGCTATGGCCCATGTCATGGGGATCCATGGAGATCCATGCCCATAATGCAAACACCTTCCACCAGGCTCCACCTCCAACAATGGAGATTGCAATTTAACAGGAGATTTGGGCAGGAACAAGTATTCAACTTCTATCAATCTCATACTAAGTATTTGTACTAAGAAACAAAACAAAACAAGACAAAACAAAAACTAGGGGACACAAAGAAACATCTACAAGTAATGGATATTGAAGTGATAGTACTGCAGGTATATTCATAGGTCAAAACACATCAAATTGTATGCATTAGAAATTAATTATACCTAAATAAATATGTTAAATTATACCCAAATAATTATGTTAAAAATGAAAAATTTTCCAAAGTATTTTAGCATTATACTATATATAAATTTATTTCAGTGCTGGTACAACAAAATTACTGAAATGACATTTGAATGCATATTATTTTCTCACTTAGCCAAACAGCAAAGCAGTGTGGCACATGAATTTGACATGTGAGGTTTGGAGGCAGACTGCCTGGGACTGAAGCTTGGCATCTGGGTCAGTTTTGTCACCTCCGTGTCCCTTGGTGGCCTTATTTTTTTAAAGGAGGAAACTCACATTAATTGAGGCAATAGTGAGTGGTGTACTACTCTTTTTCCTTCATGTATATTTTTCCTAAAAACTATTTTATTTGCTATTTGATATGGTTTGTATATTTGTCCCTGCCCAAATCTCATGTTGAATTGTAATCCCCAAAGTTGGAGGAGGGGCCTGATGGAGGTGTTTGGATCACGGGGAGAGAATGTCCCCTTTATGTTCTTTGATAGTGGGTGACTTGAGATCTGGTTGCTTAAAAGTGTGTAGCATCTCCTGCTTCTTCCTCTTCCTCACACTCCAGCCATGTAAGAGGTACCTCTTTCCCTTCTGCCACGATTATAAGTTTCCTATGACCTCCCCAGCCATGCTCCTTCCATAGCCTGTGGAGAGATGAGAGAATTAAACCTCTTTTCTTTATAAATGACCCAGTCTCAGGTAGTTATTTATGGCAATGTGAGAACAGGCTAATACCCTCTTATTTCTGACAGATAAAATTTGCATATATTAATGGAGTACAATGTGATGTTTTGATATATGTAAACAATGTGGAATAATTAAATCAAATTAATTAACATAACTATCACCTCACTTTAAAACAGATAAGGGAATAATTACTATTACCAAGGATTTTATTATTTTTAAAACTAAATTGTTTGTGTAAAGATTTTGGTACAGTGTCTGAAAGTAATATTACATATGTTTTGTTCTTACTGTTCATGTTTAACTCAGTCTTTTTACTAAATTCCTTATTTTTTCAGGTTTTTCCTAATTTCTCTTCTTCATCATGGCTAATAGATAAATTATGATGGTACTTACTTGTTTTTGGCATGATGGGGCTCTGGGATCTATGTCGGTCCTTGCATGTGCACTTTCTCTCGTCCTCGGACTGATGGTCAATTTGTCATCTGTGGCCTCTTGGCACCATATGTTTCTCTGAGCCACATCTGCTGTGTGACAGTAGCCTAGGCTGACCTCACTGCAGTCTCTGTCACATTCTTGCCGCCCAGTGCCTATCATCTGTACTTCCAAAAGGGAGAGAATAAAAGTTATTTTGAATTTGCTATTCCTTTTACCCACACAATTCAGCAAATACTTGCCCACGTTTGTAGAGCTCTGGAGCAGGGAGATTGGAACACACATTTTCACCAGTCTTCTTTTGCATCCTTTAATGTAGTGGTTCAGAAAAGAAGGTTTTTTGGTGATCTTCTCCTCTGTGGCCTCTGCACTTTATCTAAAGCTTAATGGTGGGAATGTGAGAGGGCATGAAGGGAGAGAAGCTGTCCTACTAATAAAGATTACACATAAAAAATAATGGTGGACACAATATATCCATTGTGCTTATGTTCATATCACTTAGATAAAGCCACTGCTAACTCCTCCTTTATTCTGTCCAACTGAAGTTGATATGTATCAGCCCTTTTCCACGTTTGAATTAAATCATCAGTTCTTTCTTTAGTCACATGATGCCTCAGTTTATTCCACTGATTTAAAAATTCATATATAAATTAGAGTATGGAAAATAGAATGTCAATTCAAATGTTAGTTACCAATGTTTAAATCAGTCTCCCATTTTCAGTTAAGATTTTCATACCTACCTTTGCAAAATAAGGATGTACTTAATATTTCAGTCAAACAGCAAAATTCACATTTCTGGCTCTGTATTAAATTGCATCTCTCATTAGGCAGTAACTTCTTTGACAGTGCTTTTCACCTTAAATCCTGTATTTTCAGTTCCTTGCCTGGTCACAGATACAAAGCACATATTTTTAAAATGCCAAATGAATGTTTGCTTATTGAATTGGTGGCAGATAATTCATATTCTTGAATTTAGTGAAAACTTTTTTCCCACAGCAAATAATTGTTGGATGGTTAAACTTTGTTAATACATTTAGAAGAACTGTCATTGTGTTCAAAAAATAATCATGGAGAGTGACAAGATGGCCACTAGAATTGTTTGACATTTGTCCCTGGCAAAAGGGATCATATCAACAAATAAACAAGTATAATTTGACTAGAGTGATTGAAGATGTATGCTGGAGAGAACCAGGCAAACAGAAAATTTTTTGTGGAGGTTGAAGACCAGGATAGCACTATGCAGAGAGGAGCAAGGCATCCAGCCTCTGCCACACTGTTCCCCCAGCAGAATCAGCTCAGAGCCAGGGGAGACATTTTACAGGATAAAGGTAAGCTGGCGACCCTATGCCATCTGCATCACCACTGTAGATGCCAGCAGTCATTGCTACAAAAGGGTCTTTCTGTTCTCACAGGTCTTGAATTCAACATAGGCAATTTCTGGGCATTTTCCAGTTGTTTTGCATGAGAGCAGCAACTCCTTTGGAACATCCCATCTCACCCCTCCAACATAAGCTGCTATGGCCCAGTGCCAACTAAAGTACATTTTGTTCTGGAAGCCAGTACTCACTGACCTCTAGCTATCTCCTGAGACCCCACCATCAACCCACTACATTCATGCAGGTGTTTGCAGCACCAACACCCTGGCTGTTTAGAGCCTAGGCATGAAATGAGGACCAAAATCCCAACATCTGAATCCATGAAGCACCTGATTTACCAGGAAACCATGCTATCACATCTACATAGAATCAAAACCAATACAACATTCCCCAAAATTAACAAAATGTAATAGGTATTTATATATCAACAATAACTTTGTAAATACATTAAATTCTCCAATTAAACATACAAATTCTCTATGGAGATAAAAAAACAAGACTCAACTAAATTCTATCTAGAATAGACTTATCCCATTGGTAAAAAAAAATGTAGAGTGAAAGTGAAAGGATGAGAAATATATTCCACACAAATGGAAACCACAAGAAAGCAGGAGTAGCCATACTTTCATAAAATAGACTATAATTCAAAAATTCAGAAATTGAAGAGAAGGAGATATTTTCAAACTAACTTTATGAAGCCAGCCTTGCCTTTATTTCAAAATCAGACAAGAACACAGCAAGAAAAGAGGAAACTATTGGCCAATATTTCTGATAAACCCAGATACAAAATGTCTCAACAATATACTAACAAACCAAATAAAACAGTACATTAAAAAGATCATTCATTATGATCAAGCGAAATTCATCCGAGATGCAAGTATAGTTTAACATGTGTAAATTAACAAACATGATATACTACATTAACAATAAAAATAAAAAATCATCACTTCAATAGATAACAGGAGAAACAAGTCCTCTGAAAAATTATGGAAGGAATGTACCTCAACATAATAAAGACCATGTATGACCAAAGGACAGCTGACATCACATGGAATGAGGAAAAGCTGAAAACTTTTACTCTAACATCAGGGCAAGACAAGTAATAAAAGGCATCCAAATTGGATAGAAGGAAGTCACAATATCTCTGTAGTGACGTGTTTCAACATACGGAAAACTCTAAAGAACAGTTCCCCAAAAGAACTGTTACAACTAATACACAAATTCAGCAAAGAAACAACACAAAATTAGCATACAGAAATTGGTAGCATTAAAAACAACTTTTTTTTTTCATTTCTGTGGGTACATAGTAGGTATATATACAAGCATGTAATGCATTGTAATCACATCATGGAAAATGGGGTGTCTATACCCTCAAGAATTTATCCTTTGTGTTACAAAAAATCTAATTATACTTTTTTGTTATTTTAAACTGTACAATTAAATTATAATTGCATTTTTATATGCTAAAAGTGAAGTATCTGAAAAAAATAGAAAAACAATTCTATATCAATAGACACAAAACAAAAAAGTATCCCTGTGAATGAACTTGACCAAGAAGGTAAAAGAGCTCTACACTAAAAGCCATAAAATATTAGTGAAAAGAATTGAAGGCATAAAAATATGGAAAGATAGCTCATTTGCATGGATTGGAAAAATAAATATTGTTAAAAATTAGCATATTAATAATCTACATATTTAATGCAAATCCTATCATAATACCAATTACATTCTTCTTAGAAATAGAAAAACAATCTTAAAATTTATAGTAATAAGAGAAGCATGATACTAGCATAAAAACAGACACATAGACCATTGGAACAGAATAGAGAGCTCTAAAATAAATTCATATACCAATAGCCATATGATACTTGACAAAGGTATCAAAAACACTCAATGAGGAAAAGACAATCTTTTCAATAAATGTTGTTGCAGAAATTGGATATCTACATGTAGAATAATAAGACTAGACATCTAGGCCAGGTGTGATGGCTCACACCTGTAATCCAGGAATTTTGGGAAGCTTAGGTGGGTGTATCACCTGAGTTCGGGAGTTCGAGAGTAGCCTGACCAACATGGAGAAACCCCATCTCTACTAAAAATACAAAATTAGCTGGGCTTGGTGGCACATGTCTGTAATCCCAGCTACATGGAAGGCTGAGGCAGGATAATCACTTGAACCTAGGAGGTAGAGGTTGCAGTGAGCCAAGATCACACCATTGCACCCAGTCTGGGCAACAAGAACAAAACTCGGTCTCAAAAAAAAAAAACCAACAAAAAACCTAGACATCTACATCTCACCATATACAAAAACAAATTCCAAATAGATTAAAGACTTAAATGTAAAACCAGAAACTACGAAACTGCCATAAGTAAACACAGGTGAAATGCTTTATGACATTGGGTTGGGCTAGTATTTTTAAAATAAGTCCTCAAAAGTGTAAGCAACAAAAGCAAAAATAGACAAATTGGGTTACATCAAATAATAAGCTTTGCACAGCCAAAGAAACAATTAACTGGTTCAAAAAACAACCTTCAGAATGCGAAAAAACATTCGAAACTATATATCTGGCAAGGAGTTACTATCCAGAATATGTAAGAAACTCAAGCAACTCAGCAGCATAAAACACAAGTAACCTGATTTTTAAAATGAGTAAAATACCTTAAGAGAAATTTCTCAGAAGCCACATGATGGTCAACAAGTACATGAATAAATGCTCAACATCACTAATCACCAGGAAAGTGGAAATCAAAACCACAATAAGATACCACTGGACTCTAGTTTGAATGGCTATTATCAATAAGACAAAAGAAAACAAGTATTGGTGAGGATGTGGAAAAAAAGAAACACTTAAACACTCTCAGTGACATTGTAAATTACTACAGCCGCTATGGAAAACAGTATGAAGCTTCCTTAAATCATTAAACATAGGACTATAATATGATCTAGCTATCTCACTGGCATATATATATATTTAAAGAAATAAAATTAGTGTATCAATGAGTTACCTGCATGCTTATGTCTATTGCAGCACTATTTTTTAATTGCCCAAGTGTCTTATGACAGATAAATGAATAAAGAACACATGGGGTGTGTGTGTATCTGACACTTCTTTATATATATATGGTATGTATACACACACACACACACACACACACACACACACACAGACACTGCTATTTAGCCATAAAAAATAAAATCCTGTTATTTGGGACAACACAAACGTATTTGGAGAATGTTATATTAAGTGAAATATGCCAGACACAGAAACACAAACATTGCATGATCTCACTCATGTTTGGAATCTGAAGATAAAAATCGCTGGTATTATAGAAGTAGATGGCAGAATAGTGGTGGTCATTGGTCACAAAGTTACAATTAGATAGAATAAAGAAGATCTGCTGTTCTACTGCACAGTAATGTGATGATGTTTAGCAGTAAGTTATGGGTATTATAAAATAGCCAGAAAAGAGGCTTTTAAATGCTCTCACCAGAAAGAAATAATATGTTTGCAGTGATGAATTTACTGACTGTGCGAATTTCCTCATTAGAGATATGATCAACATAAATATGTTTTCTGAATTGTATCACATAAATATGTATAATTAAAATGCATCAATATAAAAAAATAAATGACTATATAAATGAACAGCATCTCAGGTCATGATGGCACGGGTTTATATGTGAACACATAGTAGAAATTTAGGATTAATAATGCTCTCGTGATTTATTGGAAATAAGCATGTAAAGATTCCTATGTTAGTCAGGGTTCTCTAGAGGGACAAAACTAATAAGATAGATAAATATAATGAGGAGTTTATTAAGGAGTATGGAATCACACGATTGCAAGGTGAGGTCCCACAATAGGCTGTCTGCAAGCGGAGGAGTAAGGAAGCCAGCTCCAGTCCCAAAGCTGAAGAATTTGGAGTCTGATGCTCGAAGTCAGGAAGCAGCCAGCACGGGAGAAAGATGTAGGCCAGAAGACTAAACCTGTCTAGTCTTTCCATGTTCTTCTGCCTGCTTTTATTCTGACTGTGCTTGCAGTTGATTAGATGATGCCCACCTGGAGTGAGGGTGGGTCTGCTTCTCCTAGTCAACCGACTCTAATGGTAATCTCTTTTGGCAACCCCCTCACAGACACTCCAAGGAAAATGCTTTGCATCCCTCCATCCAGTCAAGTTGACACTCAATATTAACCATCACAATGCCCTTTCTACTTTTAGAGTTTTGGGAACATAAAATATCAAGCACTCTAGCACCCTTTTCTTTGGGCTTACTTATTGCAAATGACACTGATAAACAAGTTTCTTTTTTTAATGAGATTCATTTCCTTATAGTTGGCATTTATGAATAATCTTTGAAGGACAAAGAAAACCCTTACAGCTTGATGAGTCATGCATACCATTTCAGAAATTTCCCCTAAGTTGATAGAGCAAGTAAATAACACACACACCATCAGATTTAAAATTCTCTGCCAGAAAAGGCAATGAAGGAGTTTGCTTCTGTACCATGTCAAGGATTATTTTATGAAGTTTTTCTTAAAGAGAATAGAAAAATTTACGGCCTTGAATTGCCTTAAACTTTTAGATTATTGAGAATTCACTGAGCCTCACCCATCAGTTTTGTATCTTATAGAAGTAGTTGTTCAAATTTTTTCAAATTGATCAAGTCACTGAAGAAATTCAAACCATTCTGCTGGTGCAGCTAAAGCTAATAGCGATGGTTGAGGTCACTGGAAAATGAACAATGCAAGTCCAAAAGAGAAAACAGTGACAAAAAAGCTATCGCCTATTTGTGGCATTAGACTAAAGCTGAAAAGGGCACTAAAGGGAAACATATCCTGTTGTTATTTTAAAATAAACTTAGTATTTTGTAATTCCAAATGGATACATATAGAAATAAATGTTTTTCAAGCTCAGTCACAGCATGGAAAAGACAAATTTAATAGATAAAGTCATCTGATATGTCAGAAACACAAATAGTTTTAGAAAATTGAAGGAGTACTAAAATAAAGACCCAGAATAGCAGGGCATCCCTCAAGTATACGACATGGAAAGAAATCCATTCCACTGACTTTCCAATTTTGTTCCTTATCAGGCTTATTCTCAGGCTTACTTTGGTATAATACAGTATATCTTTCTCAGTATAGCCCATAGTTAAGAATACAAAGAGGTAAATCAGAAGCTCTAAAAACATACTGTGTTGGTACAAAGCAAAAGATGTCAGTAATTTCAGCTCCTAACATAGAGGATAAAAGGTGCTTACATCCTGATAAAAGACAAATATTTAGGGAACTGAAATTGTCAATTTCAAATCATTAGACCTGAAACCAGTTTACTTATAAACTTTGTGTCAGTGTGGTTAGAACAACACATAAAACCTAGCATGCAGTCTCTCAGTCAATATACTATGATTGAGGAAATGTAAAGAAAGAAAAATGATCTATTGACAAAAGTATATCACCATATACACAGACAAATTTGTATGAATACAATGCATAGTTATGCTTTGATTTATTTCCCTAAGCAATAGATTTTTCTCTCCTTCACTATGTGTACTTTCATTTAGACATCTTACATGTTTTTTCGTTAGAGGGTGACAATATAAAAATGCAGAGCCACTAGTAATTTATTAAAATGCTAAACACCATTTATTTTAGGTTTGTCTGAATATGTTAACCTATAATTTTGCTTAATAAAATATAATATTGAATATATTACTCAGTAATAAACTATTAATACTAATATATAGGCAAAATTAGTTTACACACGTCTCTATAACATTTTCCGTGTGTGTGTGTGCGTGTGAGTGTGTGCGTGTGTGTGAGAGAGAGAGAGATGTATACTAATGTTTTCATGTCTTAATGGTTTGTGGCATAATACATTATATTCAAGAAACTGCAACAGACTAATAAATGACTAAAGACATCTGGAACTACTAAAATACTTTGAAATAATGACAATTTCTTCAATTAGGAAAGTAATTTTAAAACCCATTCATGTTTATATATTTTGCATATATACATATATATAGTAATAACTTAATACTATGAGAAATCTTAAGGTATAGGAGACCAGACTTATACACCATTTAGTTCTATGTATATGCATTTACAGCATACCAGTGTAATGATGGAGCATAGGTTATGTAATATGACTCTGGAGTTCCAATATGAATTTTGCCTTATGCTACCTATGTAGAGTGAATTACCAAATCTCTCTGTGCCTTGGTTTTCTTATCTATAAATTGGGTTAATAACAGTGTCTGTCTCATAGGGTTGCTGTGAGGATTAAATGAGTTGATATATGAAATGATATGAAATGTACTTAGATGATTGTCTGGCTCATACGTTCTGTTAGCTATAGTAATAATCAAAATAATGATATATAATATATTAATTTTAATAATGACATTATTATTAATTTTAAGTTTCAAAGATAAGCTGATTGATAATTTATTATTAAATATACATAATCAATACAGAAGAATCAACTAAAGTTTTCTAATAGTAAACACAAATGGACTTCTATAGGAATACTTTTCTTTTTTAATCAAGATGCCGTATTATTCATATGCTTATTTGCCATCTTCTTTTCTCATTTGAAACTTTATAATAGTTATCTCCAGGTTACTGAAGTATATAATAGAATATATTTAGTGGCTCTGTTCCTTTTCTTGGTCTTTCTCCATAAATGAGTTTATCTGGAACTCTAGCGTTCATTACCATCTGTATTTTGATCATTTACCAAACTACAAATGTAACTAAGGATGTAACTAGATAGATAGATAGATAGATAGATAGATAGATAGATAGATAGATAGATAGATGGATAGATAGATGGATAGATGGATAGATGATTTTGAAGGCATCTGTAAGCAAATATGTCCCAAATTGAACTGATCATCTTACACTCATAGTGTGCTCCTCCTATTTGGCCCCAGGTGTAAATGGTGTCATGCTTCTTTCCTGTCCTGGAACTCAGTCAATATCTTTACTTTCTCATCTCTCCTGTGGTCCATGTCTCTCATCAGGTCCTCCTGGCTCTGTCTCCTAAAGCGGTTTTGATTAACTCCCTTCCCTCTACAATGACGTTGCTATAAGTTAGGAAATGATCACCTCTCACCTGCTTTACTAAACGATTTTCTCTACATTTATAAGATCAAAAGCTACACATAAATTTGTGTTTTCTTCAATATAATGATGGCATTAAAATATTGAGCAGTTACAATGTGATAGGTACCTTTAAATTAATGTATATATCTTATTATCAGGAACAGTCTTAGAGAAAGAAAATGATTGCTATACAAATTTATTGTGAAGGAAACTGAGACAAAATTTAAGTAACAGCACTAGTTCTTATAGTTAGCAGGTGGTAGGCCAAATAAAAATTGCCTAATCGTACTTAGAAGGCCATTATTTATGCCTTTGATTCATTTCAATGTGTTTCTCAGGTAATGTCCTTGCCTCTGGCAAGCCTCTCTTGTCCTCTCAACACTGGGCTGGATCTCATAGAATTCATGACTTCAGAAAACACAGTATTCATCCAAATTTTAAAAATACTGATAGCCATTATTTCCAGATCTACTTGCCTCCCTATTAATATAGTCTTTGTGAGAGACAGGACTGGGCATCTATGTTTATGATTATCATTGGATGTGTCTGTAACATGTCATGGGGGCCAATCAATAATTTTTGTTAAAATAGTGAATCACATGAGGTTACCCATGTCTCTTTTTGTAGTGGTTTACTAAATGTCTAGTGTATATTTCTAGAATGATAACATCTATGACATTAAAAAATGAGCTATTAAAAATACTAATTGTATACACACTTGACGGGTGTGGGCAAATGGAATGAGGAAACAATGATCAAACATAGAAAGATTCCAAGTCTCTGTATAGATTTCATCTAAATAACTGTGTATCACAGGCCTGAGATTAAACATGGGCATAATCTGTTGTTATCTTGAGTTTCTCCTCATTGTGGAGGAAATTGACACAGAAAATTTAAGTAATAGCACTTTTCATTATTATCAGGCTTTTGTTATTAACAGGCCAGATTTCTGTATTTGAAAATATATATCCTTGCTTTACAATAACTTTCTCTTTTTACCTATAAAGAATTGTTTAGCCCTTAAGCAAACTTTCACACACTTATTTTATTGCCACATCTGAAAAGGAAAATGGCACTCTCTTTTATTCCTGGGTTTTAACCTTTTCAGAATAAAATTGTCAGTTGTGAAGATTTTATGTATGTATCTTGATTTGTTAATGATGATTTTGTGTGACATGCAATGTGGATTAAAATGTGTATATGTGTGAAAGAAATACATGAAATATTGGAAGAAGTCTATGTTACTTATATTGATAGGAAGGAAAAAAACATATAAAGCTTATTTGTGTCAAGTGCTGGATATCAGCCAATGTGTTTAATTTGCTCTTTAGAAAATCCTATATTGCAGGTAAGAAAATTGTGACTTAGATAGGAGGTGCTTTATGTAAGACCATGCAGGCAGTAAGAAAAATTTTAATGTTCAACACATAGTGATACTCTATGCTATGAAGAACTGCAATTAAATGTAGGGTCTAATGTTCACATTCAAAGATATAAACATTAATTGAGAAGAAAAATGATACTCTTTATAATCAAAGGCAGCAATCAGAAAAGTTAAATTACAAAGGTTATGCAACGAGAGTGTCTTAGTCCATTAGTACAGCTATGACAAAATACCTCTCACTGGGTTCTTAATAAAAAAAAAACAGACATTTATTTCTCAGTCCTGTAGGCTTGGAAGTTCAAGATCAAGGCGCCAGCAGGTGATGTCTGGTAATGGCTTCGTTTCTGTTTCCCAGATGTCACCTTGTTACTGCATCTTCTGGAGGGGAGAAACTCCATGTTCTCGCATGACAGAAGGGAAAACAAGGGGTAACTGCTGTGTGAAGTCTTTTTATTTTATTTATTTTTTTAGCTTTTATGTCCAGGGGATACATGTGCAGGTTTGTTACGTAGGTAAACCTGTGGCATGTACAGGGCTTGTTGTACAGATTATTTTATCACCCTGGTATCAAGTCTAGTTCCCATTTGTTATTTTTCCTGATCCTCTCCCTCCTCCCATCTTCTACCTTTTGAAAAGCCCCAGTATGTATGGTTCTCCTCTATCTTTCCATGTGTTCCCTTAATTTAGCACACACTTACAAGTGAGAACATGCAATATTTAGTTTTCTGTTCTTGCATTATTTTGGTAAATATGATGGCCTACAGTTCCATCCATATTCCTACAAAGAACATGATCTCATACTTTTTACGGCTACATAGTATTTTGTGGTGTATTTGTACCACATTTTCTTTACCCCTTCTACCATTTTTGGGCATATAGCTTGATTCCATATTTTTGTTATTGTGAATAGTGCTACAATGAACATACATATGCACGTGTCTTTATAATAGAATTATTTGTAATCCTTTGGGTATATACCCAGTCATGGGATTGCTGGGTCAAATGGTAGTTCTGTTTTTAGGTTTTGAGGAGTCACCACACTGTCTTTCACAATGGCTGAACTAATTTACTCTTCCACCAATGCTACGTAAGTGTTCTTTACTCTCCACAACCTAGCCAGCATCTGTTAGTTTTTTACTTTTTATAATAACCATTCTGACTGGTGTGAGACGATATTGCATTATAGTTTTGATTTGCATTTCTCTAATGATCAGTGATGCTGGGCTTTTTTTCATATGATTGCTGGCCACATGTATGTCTTCTTTTGAAAAATGTCTATTCATGTGTTTGTCCACTTTTTAATGAGGTTGTGATATGGTTTGGCTGTGTCCCCTCCCAAGTCTCATCTTGAATTGTAGTTCCCATAATCCCCACGTATTGTGGAAGGGATCCAGTGGGAGGTAATTGAATCATGGGAGCAGTTACCTTCCTGTTGTTCTGGTAATAGTGAGTGAGTTCTCATGGGATTTGATGGTTTTGTAAGGGGCTTGCCTCGACTTTGCTCTGCAGATGAGGAGAAGGACATGTTTGCTTCCCCATCCACCATGATCATAAGTTTCCTGAGGTCTCCACAGCCATAATGAACTGTGAATCAATTAAACCTATTTCCTTTATAAATTACTGAATCTTGGGTGTGTCTTTATTAGCAGCCTCACAATGGACTAATACATGTTGTCTGTTTTTTCTTGTAAATTTGTTTAAGTTCCTTATAGAGGCTGGGTATTAGACCTTTGTCAAATGCATAGTTTGCAAAAATTTTCTCCCATTTTGTAAAATGTCTTTTTATTCTTTTGATAGGTTCTTTTCTGTTCTGAACTAGCGGCTCTTTAGTTCAACTGGATCCCATTTGTCAATTTTTGCTTTCATTGCAGTTGCTTTTGGCATCTTTGTTACAAAATTTTTCCATGCCTATGTCCTGATGGTATTGCCTGCTTGTCTTCCAGGTTATTTTTTAAGTTTGGGGTTTTATATTTAAGTCTTCAATTCATCTTGAGTTAATTTTTGTGTATGGTGTAAGAAAAGGGTCCAGTTTAAATCTTTTGCATATGACTAGCCAGTTATCTGAGCAACATTTATTGAATAGGAAATTATTCTCCCTTTGCTTATTTTTGTCAGGTTTGTCAAAGATCATGTAGTTGTAGGTATGCAGCCTTATTTCTGGGTTCTCTATTCTGTTCCACTGGACTATGTGTCTGTTTTTGTACCACTACCATGCTGTTTTGGTTACTGTAGCCCCATAGAATAGTTTGAAGTCAGGTAGTGTGATGCTTCCAGCTTTGTTCTTTTGTTTAACAATGTCTTGCCTATTTAGGCTCTTTTTTGATTCCATATGAATTTAAAAATAGTTTTCTCTAGTTCTGTGAAGAATGTCACTAATAGTGTCATAGGAATAGCACTGAATCTGTAAATTGCTTCGGGCAGTGTGGCCATTTTCATGATATTGATTCTTCCAATCCATGAGAATATAATGTTTTTCTATTTGTTACTGCCATATCTTATTTCTTTGAGCAGTGATTTGTAGTACTCCTTGAAGAGGTCCTTCACCTTCCTTGTTATTTATATTCCTAAGTAATATATTCTTTTGGAGGCAATTGTAAATGGTAATTTGTTCTTGATTTTACTCTCAGACCAACTTATTCTATAGAAATTATAGTGAATTTTGCACATTAATTTTGTATTCTGAGACTTGCTGAAGTTGTTTATCACCTTATTAAGCTTTTGAACTAAGACTATGGGGATTTCTAGATACTGGATTATGTCATCTGAAAACAGGAGTAGTATGACCTCCTCTCTTCCTGTTTGGATACGCTTTATTTATTTATCTTGCCTAATTGCCATAGCCAGAAATTCCAATGCTGTGTTAAATAGGAGTGGTGAGAAAAGACATCCTTGTCTTTTGCTGGTTTTCAAGGGGGATACTTCCAGCTTTTGCCCATTCAGTATAAGGTTGGCTGTGTGTCTGTTACAGATGGTTCTTGTAATTTTGATGTATATTACTTCAATACCTAGTTTACTGAGAGTTTTTAACATGAATGGATGCTGTATTTTATCAAAAGCCTATTTCTGTTTCTGTTGATATAATCCTATGGTTTTTGTCTTTAGTTCTGTTTGTGTGATGAACGATTTGTTATGTTGAATGAAACTTGCATCCTGGGGATGAAGCCTACTTGATTGTGGTGAATAAGCTTTCTGATGTGCTGCTGGGTTTAGTTTGTCAGTATTTTGTTGAGGATTTTTGCATATGTATTCATCAAGGATATTGTCCCAAAGTGTTCTTTTTTGTTGTTTTAACTCTGCTGGGTTTGGGGATTAGTATGATCCTGGTCTCATAGAATGAGTTAGGGAGGAGTCCCTCTTTTTAAATTTTTTTGGAATAGTTTCAGTAGTAATGATGCCAGCTCTTCTTTGTACTTCTGGAAGAATTCAGCTGTGAATCCATCCAATCCTGGGCTTTCTTTGGAGTGTAGTCTATTTATTACTGCCTCAATGACAGAACTTGATGTTGATCTGTTTAGGGACCCAATTTCTTTCTAGCTCAGTCTTGGCAGGTTGTATGGGTACAGGAATTATTCATTTCTTCTAAATGTCCTAGTTTATGTGCATAGAGGTGTTCATAGTATTCTCCGTTGTTTGCTTTTCTGTGAGGTCAGTGGTACCATACTCCTCGTTGTTTCTGATTGTGTTTATTTGAATCTTCTCTCCGTTCTTCATTTCTTAAACTAGTGGCTTATCTATTATTTTTTTTTCCAAAAAGTCAGCTCATGGATTTGTTAATCTTTTGAATTTTTTGAGGTGTTTATCTTTCAGTTCAGCTTGGATTTGTTTATTTCCTATCTTCTACTAGCTTTGGAATTTGTTTCCTCTTGGTTCTCTAGTTCTTTTAGTTGTAATGTTGAGTGATTAAGTTTAGATTTTTCTAATTTTTTTAATGTGGCCATTTAGTGCTATAAATTTCCCTTTGAAAACTGCCTTAGCTGTGTCCCAGGGATTCTGTTACACTGTATCTTTATTAGTTTCAAAGAACTTCTTGATTTTTGCCTGAATTTCATTATTTACTGCAAAGTCATTCAAAAGAAGGTTATTCAATTTCCATGTAATTGTATGATTTTAAGTGAATATTTTAGTCTTGATTTCAAACTTGTTTGTGTTGTGGTCCAAGAGAATGGTTGTTAAGATTTCAGTTGTTTTGTATTTGCTGAGCAGTGTTGCAGCTTCAATTATATGATGAAATTTGAAATAAGAGCCATGTAGCAATGAGAATAATATATGTTTTGTTGTTTTTTTGAGTGGAGAGTTCTATAGATATTCATCAGGTCCATTTGATTCAGTGCTGAGTTCAGGTCCTGAATGTCTTTGTTAATTGTCTGTCTCAATAATCCGCCTAATATTGTTAGTGGGTTGTTAAAGTCTCCTATTATTAATGTGTGGGAATCTAAATCTCTTTGAAGATCACTGCACACTTGCTTTTTAAATATGTATGCTCCTCTGTTGGGTGCATATAAATTTAAGATAGTTAGATCTTCTTGATGAAGTAAACCCTTTACCATCATGTAATGCC
The DNA here is from genome assembly GCA_028533165.1 of Leontopithecus rosalia. NCBI lineage: Eukaryota > Metazoa > Chordata > Mammalia > Primates > Cebidae > Leontopithecus > Leontopithecus rosalia. Next base: position 11,932,295 of record CM052649.1, read on the forward strand.
CTTTTTTGATGAAGCCTCCTTTATAAAACTCTGAAGTCCACTCATTAAGGCTCTGCCTTTATAAGTTAATCACCTTCTAAAGACCCTGCCTCTTAATACTGTCATATTGGCAATAAATTTCAACATATGATGTTTGGAAAGAATATTATTCAAACCATACCTGAAAGACAATTGTAAATGTAGGTAGTTGGGAAACTTCTTTTCAAAAACAATAAAGTCTGAGGTATTCTTAGTTGGAAACAATCAATGAGTAGATTGTGGTTACTTATATTTATTTATTTGTTTAATCGTTTTGAGACAGAGTCTTGCTCTGTTATCTAGGCTGTAGTGCAATTGTGTGATCTCGACTCACTGCAACCTCTGCCCCCAGAGTTCCAGTGATTCTCCTATCTCAGTCTCTTGAGTAGCTGGGACTAGAGGTGCCTGCCACCATACCCAGCTAAATTTTGTATAATTAGTAGAGACAGGGTTTCATCATGTTGGCCAGGCTGGTCTTGAACTCCTGACTTCAATGATCCACCTGCCTCGGCCTTCCAAACTGCTAGGATTACAGGCATGAGCCACCACACCTGGCCTACTTATCTTTATTTTAAGAAAGGCTTGTATGGGGACTCTACGAAGCATGCTTGGAAGTTTGAGATTTTCTTAACTGGACAATATTTTTTTCCCTTCAGCTTTTATTTTAAGTACCTGGGTACAAGTGTGGTATGTGCAGTTTTGTTAAATAAATGTGTGCCAATATGGTTTGCTGCAGAGATCCACCCATTGCCTAGGTATTAAGCCCAGCATCCATGAACTATTCTTCCTGATATTCTCTGTCTTCTCTCCCACCTCCCTTCAACAGGCCTCAGTGTGTGTTGTTTCCCCACATTTGTCTATTTGTTCTTACTCTTCAGATCACACTTATAAGTGAGAACATACAGCTTTTGTTTTCCTGTTTCTATATCAGTTTGCCGAGGAATAATGGCTTCCAGCTCTATCTATGTCCCTGCAAAGAACATGGTCTTGCTCCTTTTTATGTCTGCATAGTATTCCATGGTGGATATATACCACATTTTCTTTATGCAGTCTATTATTGATGGGCATTTGAGCTGATTCCATGACTTTACTATTGTGAATAGTGCTGCAGTAAACAAACACGTTCATGATCTTTATAATAGAATGATTTATATTTCTTTAGGTAGATACCCAGTAATGAGTTTGCTGGGTAAAATGGTATTTCTGTTTCTAGATCTTTGAGAAATTGTCACACTGTCTTCCACAATAGTTGAACCAGATTACACTCCCATCAACAGTGTAAAACCATTTCTTTTTTCTCTGCTAATTTGCCAGCATCTCTTGTTTCTTGTCTTTTTCATAATTACCATTCAGACTGAAGTGAGATAGTATCTCATTATGGTTTTGATTTGCATTCCCCTAATGATCAGTGATGTTGAACTTTTTAAAAAATGTTTGCTGACTACGTGAATGTCTTTCTTTCTTTTTTAAAATTATATTTTAATTTCTGAGGTACATGTGCAGATCATGGAGGTTTGTTACATAGGTATACACGTTGCCATTATGGTTTGCTGCATCTGTCACCCCATCATCTACATTAGGTATTTCTCCTAATGCTATCCCTCCTCTATCCCCCCAGCCCCTTTTGAGAAGAGTCTGTTCATGTCTTTTGCCCATTTTTTAATAGATATTTTTTTGTAAATTTGTTCAAATTTCTTATAGACTCTGGATATTAGACCTTTTTAGATAGATAGCTTGCAAAAATGTTCTCCCAATCCGTAGGGTGTCTCTTCAGTCAGGTGATAGTTTATTTTGTTGTGCAGAATCTGTTTAGTTTAATTAGATCCTATTTGTCAGTTTTGGTTTTGACATTTTTGTCATGAAATCTCTGTGTCAATGTCCTGAATGGTATTGGCTAGATTTTCTTCTAGAGTTTTTTTTATAGTTTGGGGCTTTATATTTAAGTCTTGAATCTCTCAAGACTTAATTTTTGTTTTTGTTTTTTTTGTATAAGGTGTAAAGAAGGGGTCCAGCTTCAGTGTTCTGTATATGGCTAGCCAGTTCTCTCAGCACTATTTGTTAGATATGGAATCCTTTATCCATTGCTTGTTTTTGTCAGGCTTGTCAAAGATCAGATGGTTGTAGTTTTGGAGTCTTAACTCTGAGTTCTCTATTCTGTTGCACTGGTCTATGTGTTTGTATTTGTACTACTACCATGCTGTTTTGGTTACTGTAGCTTTGTAGTATAGTTTGAAGTCAGATAGCCTGATGCCTCCAGCTTTATTCTTTCTGCTTAAGATTATCTTGGCTATACAAGCTTTCTTTTGTTTTAATTGAATTTAAAAATAGTTTTTCTCTAGTTCTGTGAAAAATATCAATGGTAGTTTAACAGGAATAGCATTGAATCTATAAATTGCTTTGGGCAGTATGGCCATTTTGATTATATTGATTATTCTCATTCATGAGCATGCAATGTCTTTCCGTTTGTTTATGTTCTCTCAAATTTTCTTGAGTAGTGGTTTGTAGTTCTCTTGGAGATGTCCTTTTTTTTTTCAAAGAGAACAACATTTATTTGGTGTATGTAAATAGAAATTACTTGGATATATGAGGGGAAAAACCATAGAGCACTTAATACAAATACACAGTTAACCCTTTATAATACCTTCAAAGAAAGGCCAGTAACATGAACAGGAAATATTTGCAGTAATTCTTTACAGTATTCTCTTTTGCTCTTTGTCAACATGAATACTGCAAACAGGTCTTTGTTTTTTTGACAATGGGAACTTCTCCTTATTTGGTAGAAGTTACCACTTTCAAAAACATAGTAAGTCTACAAACAACTGTACAAACTGAACGTGAGCAAGTCTAACCTCGATGTAATTAAAGTCAAGTCATTGGATAAAAGGTTCATATAGACGATACACAACCAGCAGTGCAAGCATCCAAATACATTGGCTTTAGCACCATTTAAAATACTTAACACTGCCTCATGTTAATTTTATGTTGTCAGAAAATGAAAGTAATGAATCAATATAGTCATTTTTAAAACAGACAACAACATGTATTTCAATCTAATCATCCTAATTCTATGGTAAATCATAGAGAGAGAGAGAAGAGGGAGCATTGCCTCAGCTTTAAGACTATCTTTATCAAAATAGAGAGCTGGATTCTATAACAGCAGCCAAAGCTGTGATGATAACACATAGGTGGTTGTGTTGAACCACATGGATTATGACATGCAATCTATCATCTATAATAATGTACGGGCAATTCCCGAGTCATTGGAGGTAATATTGAATGTATGTATTAACCATGCTTTTGTGTCTCCTTTCAATTAGCTGTCTTTTATTATTTTGGTGGTCCTTTCATTATACAACCCTTCCCACTAGACATTATAGCAGGAAATAGTAGAGATGAAACAAATAGAGAATTTAATTATATTGTTAGCTGTATTCCTAAGTATTTTTTCTTTTTTAGAAATTGTAAATGGGGATTAATTAATGATTTGACTTATTGCTTGCCTGTTGTTGGTATATAGAAATGCTAGCAATTTTTGCACATTTGTTTTGTATCCTGAGACTTTGCTGAAGTTACATATCAGCTTAAGAAGCTTTGAACATGAGAAGTTTGAGGTTTTCTAGATAAAGGATTATGCCATCTGCAAAAAAATAATAATAATTTGATGTCCTCTCTTTCTATTTGAATACTCTTTATTTCTTTCTCTTGACTGCCCTGGCTAGAACTTCCAATATTATGTTAAAAGAAAAAGGTATGACAGAGGGTATCCTTGTCTTGTGCTGGTTTCTAAGGGGAATGTTTTCAGCTTTTGCCAGTTCCCCTTGCCAGAGAGGTGCTGGAATCATTTGGAGGATAAGAGGCACTCCGACTTTTTGAGGTTTCAGTGTTTCAGTGTTGCTCCTTTCTCTTTTACTTAGGCTTACCTACCTCTGATATTTGGGGTTGCTGCCTTGAAATCGGTTTTTCATGGGTTCTTTTTTGATGTTGCTGTTGCTTCCTGTTTGTTTTTTCCTTTAACAGGCAGACATCTCTTCCACAGAGCTGCTGTGATTTTCTAGGGATCTATTTCAGATCCTAATCACCTTGGTCCCTCTCAAACCTGAATGTTTCACCACAGAAAGCTGCAAAAACAAAGATGGAAGTCTGCTTCTTCCTCTAGGAGCTCTATCCCAGAGGTGCAATGACATCATCCAGGCCCCAATGCTCCTGTAGGAAATGTCTGGAGACCCCTACTGGGAGGTCTTACTCATTCAGGAGAAATGGGATCAGTGACCCACTTGAAGAAGCAGACTGGCTGCTCCTTGACAGAGCAGGTGCACTGTGCTAGGTATCCACTGAGAATGGAAAATATTAAACAGTATAAGGGTAGAGGTTTACTTTCAGGTTTTGATCTGTTTAAGATGTAAATAAATTTTGTCCAGTGGAAAAATTATTACCAGAAATTGATACACTATGTATTCAAGTGGAGTAAAGTAATCCCTTATATTAGTCACTTCTCGTGCTGCTCTAAGGATATACCCAAGACTGGGCAATTTACAAAGAAAAGAGGTTTAATTGACTCACAATTTCACATTGCTAGGGAGGCCTCAGGAAACTTACAATTATGGTAAAAGGCAAAGGAAGAGCAGGCCACCTTCTTCACAAAGTGTCAGGAAAAGGAAGTGCTGAGTGAAGGGGGGAAGGGCCACTTATAAAACCATCAGATACTATAGGCCTGTTATAAAACCATCAGAACTCAACAACTACCAGAAGGACAGCATGAGGTAACTGCTTCTCTGATTCAATTACCTACACCTGGTCCCACCCTTGACATATGGAGATTTATGGGGATTACAGTTCAAAATGATATTTGCTGGGGACACAAAACCAAACATCATCCCATACTTGGCCCTTCCCAAATCTCATGTTCTAATATTTCAAAACATAATCATGCCCTCCCAAAAGTTCCCCAAAGTATTAATCCATTCCAGCATTAACACACAAGTCCAAGTCCAAAGTATCTGAGACAAGGCAAGTCCTTTCAGCCTATGAGACTGTAAAATCAAAAACATGTTAGTTACTTCTCAGATACAATGGAGGTATAGGCATCGGGTAAGTACACTCATTCCAAATGGGAAAAACTGGTGCAAATAAAAGGCTAAAGGCCCAATGCAACTCTGAGATTCAAATTGGACAGTCTTTAAACCTAAAAGTTCCAAAATAATCTCTTGTGACTCCTTGTCTCACATCAAGATCATGCTGAAGCAAGAAGTGGGCTCCCACTGCATTGGGTAGCTATGTCCTTGTGATTCTCCATGGTAAAGCTCCCCTCCTGGCTGCTTTTACAGGCTGCCATTGAGGGTCTGAAGCCTTTTCAGGTGCACAGTACAAGTCATCCCAGGATCTACTACTCTGGAGTCTGGAGGACAGTGGCCTTCTTCTCACAGCTCCATTGGGCAGGGCCCCAGTGGAGACTCTATTTGGGGGCTTCAACCCCATATTTCCCTTACACACTGTCCTAGAGAGGTTCTCTGTGAGGGCCCTATTCCTGCAGCAAATGTTTTCTTGGAAATCCAGGCACTTCCATACAACCTCTGAAATCTACGTGGAGGATCCCAAACCTCAATTCTTGACTTCTGTATACCTTCAGGTTCAGCACCATGTGGAAATTGCCAAAGCTTATGACTTGCACCCTCTGAAGCCACAATCTCAGCTGTACCTTCTTGCCTTTTAACCATGACTGGAGTGGCTGGGACTCAGGGCACCAAGTCTCTAGGTCACACACAGCATGGGGTGCCGGGATGCAGCACAAGAAACCATTTTTTTTCCTCCTAGACCTCCAGGCCTGTGATGGGAGGGGCTGCTGTGAAGGTCTCTGACATTTTTCCTATTGTCTTGGTGATTAACATTTGGCTCCTAATTACTTATGCAAAATTCTGCAGCTGACTTAATTTTCTCCTCAAAGAAAATGTTTTTTTTTCTAGCACATTGTCAGGCGGCAGATTTTCCAAACTTTTATGCTCTGATTCCTTTTAAACGTTAAGTTCCAATTTCAAACTATCTCTTTGTAAATTGAGAAAACTCAATGCTTTTAATACCTCCCAGGTCAGATTGTGAATGCTTGGAGGCTTAGAAATTTCTTCCCTCAGATACCCTAAATCATCTCTCTCAAGTTCAATATTCCACAGATTTCTAGGACAGAGGCAAACTCCACCAAATCCATTTGCTAAAGCATAGGAAGAGTCACCTTTATTCCAGTTTCCAAGTTCCTCATCTCCATCTGAGACCACCTCAGTGTAGACTTCATTGTTCATATTACTATCAGCATTTTGATCAAAGCCATTCAATCTATGAAGTTTCAAACTTTCCCACACCTTTGTATCTTCTGGGTTCTCCATATTGTTCCAACTTCTGCCCATTACCCAGTTCCTAAGTTTCTTCCACACTCTCAGGTATCTTAGAGCAATACCTCACTACCTTTGTACCAATTTATTGTTTGAATCCATCTCATGCTGCTATAAAGAATTACCTGACACTGGATAATTTATAAAGAAAAAAGGTTTAATTGATTCACAGTTCTGCATGACTGAGGAGGCCTCAGGAAATTACAATCATGGTGGAAGGCACCTCTTCACAGGGCAGCAGGACAGAGAATGAGTGTGAGTATGGGAAATGCCAGACACTTAGGAAACCATCAGATCTTGTGAAACTCACTAATTATTATAAGAACAGCATGGGGGGAGTCATTTCCATGATCCAGTTATCTCTACCTGATCCTACTGGTGACATGTAGGGATTATTATAATTCAAGGTGAGATTATGGTGAGGACACAGAACCAAATCATAACAAGGAGGTAGCTTCTTCACAAGGTGGCAGGAGGAAGAAGGGCAGATAGAGGGTCAGAAGAATCTCTTATAAATCTTGTGAGAACTCACTCACTATCATGAGAACACCATGGGAAAACATGCCCCCATGATTCAATTACCTACACCTTGACCAATGGGGATTATGGTGATTAAAATTCAAGTTAATAGTTGGATAGAGACAGAAAGCCAAATCGTATCACCCCTAAAGAAGTAACTTGCTAAACAAACTCTCTAAAAATTATATCATATATCCCTGTGGGACACTAGCTAGTTTAGTATCCAACCTAGAAAATTTATCCTAACATTTATTTTTTAACTTGTATGTGCACATGCACACACATATACATTTGCTTAAGAGTCATAATTTTAACCACTTCCAAATTATAATTTAACATGAATTGTGGCTGTTTACAAGAATATTAGTGACAAAAAGCAGAAGGGCAGAGATGTAAGAAGCTAGAAGGAAATGGAGTGATTATGATTTTTTAAGTGTGGGGACCATGTTTATGAGAGATTCGACAAAGGAAAACCACATATTGAAATCAGTCTCTTGCAGAGAAGAATCTTACTTAACAGATAGTTTCACAGCTTAACTGTGAAGTTCCTGGGCCTATAACATTCATTTTTTTGACTTTCTTTCCTGTTCTCCACAGTGTCAGGATTCTGACTGTGAGTACCAATAGTAGGAAACTGCAGGATTGAGAAAGAGGATAGGAAATATGTCTCTTTCTTTTTTAATGAGCTCTTTGACCTTTCTCATTCCAATTCTAGATTTTCCCTGGGGACTGCAGCTCCAACTGAACCACTGCCTCTGTCTCTCTAGCCTACGAGTAAAAGAGACTCTCTTGTTGTTTTTTCCTAGTTTCTGGGATGCTTCATTGTCCCCTTGATTCTCCAATTATTTTATTAGCTTTTCAACTAATCACCTACATTGATTTACCATGATTGTAGATATTACTCAAGTGGGATAATTTTCTGATTGGACATCAGGTATATATACTTAATGATCTATGTGATTTCCATTTTATTGAGTAAAATCAGATTTTTTTTTCAGGGCCATTCCAACCAACACATCTATTGTTGAATTTTGATTGGCCATAAATATTAAATTAAAAGCCAGTGAACATATTTGATTTAATTGGAGTTGAGAGTGTTAGAACAGATGACAATATGCAGAAACTTCCAGAATAATGAGATCAAAGATTGCAATTAACAGACTTGGGATAAAGGAGTTGGCAAAGGAATGGGAACAAAACAATTAACATGACAACAGGTAAGGGAAAAAGGGCAATTTTGTAGGCAAACAGAATTCGATGCCAGATTTTGGGTAATTAAATCCTGGCAAGTGTAAACATATTAATTAAACTTGTACATAAACAATTTATTTGCTACTTAGAAATACTACTACCTAAATTCTAGTTTTTTTAAATTAATATGTGTGTAAGACACATAGTATAGGCTTTGACACATGGCTTAGGCCAAATTTTGGATGTGATTTGGTGGTTATTACTGGTGCTACTACAACAAATGCTACTGTCATGTGTCACAGGAAATATATTTTGTAGGATAATCACTAGCTTTGATAACTAAATATATAGGGGGAAAATGAGAGGAAAGAGTCAAATAGTTTTTGAAAAATTTAAGCTAACTTTATTGGGCTAATCATGGAGCTGATTTTAGAAATAGGGAAAACCCAAGCAAATCAAGAAAATATATTTTATCCGGTAAAAGATGACATGATTTAAAAAGCTATGTCTTCATTATTATAGTTTCTAGGCTATCACAATTGAAATACAAAGGGGAAAGTGTGTTTATTATATTGTTGGTCTTATTTCTTCTCCAAATCCTTTGGTCAACTAGCTACTTCTGAATAATCAGTGTGTCAGAAATATTGTAGTGCAGTTTAAGTAGCATTAGGAAACTAAAAGCTGGTAAGAGACAAATAATTAATGTGATCAACGATGTGAAACTACATTATATGAGCAAAAGTTGAAGAATACAGTAGACATCAAGAATATAAATGTAGACCAGAATTTTTTTTCAGGTTCAGCAGTTTTGACATTATGTGCTAAATAAACTTTATTTGGGGGTTGAAGGTAGCTTTCCTGTGCACTACAGGATGTGTAGCAGCATTCCTGGCCTCCACATGCTAGATGCCAGTAGTAACACCCACCTTCTTGTTCGGTGTGATATGAAAATATTAGAGATTTTGTTATGCATGCCCTAGGGGTTGGAATTGCCTCTAGTTGAAAATCCCTGGTTATGTCCCTACAAAGGACACGAACTCATCATTTTTGATTGCTGCATAATATTCCATGGTGTATGTGTGCCACATTTTCCCAGTCCAGTCTATCATCAATGGGCATTTGGGTTGGTTCCAGGTCTTTGCTATTGTAAACAGTGCTGCAATGAATATTCGTGTGTATGTGTCCTTATAGTAGAATGATTTATAGTCCTTTGGATATATACCCAGTAATGGGATGGCTGGGTCAAATGAAATTTCTATTTCTAGGTCCTTGAGGATTCACCACACTGTCTTCACATGTACCCCAAAAGCTAAAACACAATAAAAAAAAAGAAAAGAAAAAGAAACCAGAACATGGGTAGTTACTGTTAAATATTTTGAATAAAAATGTTTAAATGAAAGCCAAAAAAAAAAAAAACCAAAACAACCCTGGTTATGTTGACATTTTAAATATACTTTTCTTAATATAAATGTCTTTTTATAGACCTATATAGATTGCCAAGAATCCTGTGTTTCAGAAGCAGTCATTATTTCTCTGAAATTCATTCCTTTTTCTCCCTACGCCACCTCCATTTGTTTCTCCAAATAGGGAATCCTGAAGAACTTGAAATTTTTAACATATTATATATTGTTGTTGTCACTTGATTGGTTCAGATATATACATCTGATCCAAGCTGTACCAATCATAATTTCTTTTCTTCTGGATACAGTTGACTTTTCTGAGGGTTAGCATCTGATTTAAAATAAGCTAACAAGATAGTCAGCAGTTTTAAACTTAGTATGAATAAATTTAAAAAGTCCAAGATTTCTTAGGAGGTGAGAGTAGAGTGAGTAATGTCTGTACCAAATGACAAATTGTTATTTAAATTGAAGCTAGGTCTCTTATTTCTTTTACCTCTTAATAATTAAAATATGCTATGATTTTGTCATAAGATGTCCTTTATAAGCTGCCAGTGAAATGACTCATATTAATAACTTATGACATTACAATCTTATTCCAAAACATAGTATTTAATTCTGAATCATAACTGTAAAAAGGCCAGTTTCGTTCCATAACTGAAAAGGTACTTACATATGATTTGTGAAGATTGAGTTATCTGGACATGTCATTTTCATAGCAGCCAGAAATGCTGGCCAATATTCTTAATGTAGATATTATGTTTTAAATCCGATGAGATTAACAAGTTTGGTACTGTAAGCTTGTGGTAGCCTAAAGAAAAATGTCATCCTGGAAATTTTAACATTATTATTGAAATGCATGTCACATTTATATGAAAAGTGATTTCTGACATCCGATGGTTGTCAAAGTAAAAATTGCACCAGAAGAACTTAAACAAGTGATATGGTTAGGCTTTGTGTTCCGACCCAAATCTTAACTTGAATTGTAGTTTAATCCCCTCATGGGGAAGGGACCTGGTGGAGATAACTCAATCATAGGCAGTTTCTCCCCTCCTGTTCTCACTATGGTGAATAAGTCTCAGGAAATCTGATGGTTTTATAAAGGGCGGTTATCCCGCACATACTCACCTGCCTGCCATCCTGTTAGATGTGCCTTTGCTCCTCCTTCACCTTATGACACGATTGTGAGGCCTCCTTAGCCATGTGGAACTATGAGTTTATTAAACCTCTTTTTTCTTTGTAAATTTTCCAGTCTCAGTTATGTCTTTATTAGCAGCATAAAAACAAACTAATACTAAGAAGCAAGAAAGACTTTTTAAGACTACAGCAATAAGGGAGACAGACTAAACTAAACTCCACTGAAGTGTTTCAATCTCTATGTGAGCTTGTAGGAGAGCTCTGGAAGACATCAAGGGGAAGGTTGATCAGTGAGATGTCTTGCATGTTGAGTTATTTCCAAGTTTGCAAAGGTTTTTTGTGTGATTAGGTCATCTATATTTGCTAATTAGTGCCCATTAAAGTAGGAAAGTGCCTACCTTCCCATAGAGACTGGAAGATAGACATGCTATCTTTCTTGATGATTGCATTTCAAGCAGATGGGTCTGAAATCCTTGAGAAAGATATTGTTAAGTTGTAAAACTGGGAAGAGGCTTTTAAGGAGATTTATATGCATCTAAATTGGGCAGAGGAAGAATTTGCAATTACAAGTATTTGTAAATCCTCTAAGAAAAAGGAGATCAGGGACCTATAACCATCAAGAAAACTGTCTGAATTAAGTCAAAATAAAGGAAATATTAAGGCAATTTTGGTCATGACTTTGGGGGAAAAAAAAACACAGGAATCCTAAATTGCAGTTGCTTATTTGCTTTCCTAAGTCTTCTAACAGTTCATTTAAAATTTGAAATTACATTATTTCTTTTGATATGTAGCGTATACAAATAGAAAAATCCATTATTTTATATATATTATGTTTTTAAAATATAAAGTTTGGTTTATTTCCTAGAATATAGTTCTAGATATTCTTATCATCCTTAGATATAACAGTAAATGATTGTTTAGACTAAAATTAGATTTAGTGGTTAGACCTGGTCTTAAATCTTCAAGGGTAGTTAACATTATAATTCACAAATGTGTTGATTATTAAAACACATTATTATAAATAACTTTGAAAATATTCTATAATAAAGAGTGGGGTAGGTTAGTAATTTAATTGCTACAGTAGTTGCCTTTTGGTATCCACTGGAATATTTTCATAACCATATTAATTGGTCTCGTCACATACATGCACCAATCCTCAGTTGCTATGTATTTATACTACTAAAACTTAGAAAAGCAGAAACATATTAATGAAATATTAAATCAATCTTATAAAAATTATCTTAAGATATATTAAAAGTAATTTAAAAAGTACTCATTTAATTCTATGTTTTTTGATGTTTATTTGTCCAAAACTTTCCCCAATGAATTTGTTTTCTTTTATACTCTTTCTTATGTTAATTTCAGTGAAATGCTAATGTACGTTATTGTCAAAAATTTTTTTACTTTTAGTTCAACCACTTGATATGAGACAATTTTTAAATTATACCTATTTGATATCATAAATATTATACCTATTTGATATCATAAAATTATAGGTAATATTGTCACCAAAAACAATGATTCAGAAATTACCATGTTATCATCACAAGTCAATAATGCATTAGTCATTTTATAGTCTTTGTATTAAGGCAAAACATTCTACTTTTGCTTAATACATGATTGGAAAATAAATTATTTTAGATAAGCATTAATGTTTTTGATTTGTTGATGACCTTTAAGTCTTCTACATGTATAGTGTCATGACTATCAAATGAACAAAAATACATGTTTTCTGAGCATAAATCTCATTAGGATCATCAGCAACATTTGACAGAAAGGAATATTGCTTTTGCAAATTAGCTTTTCATATTAGTAAGAAAGTGTTTTTTTATTTCATGTTTAATTACTTAGTCTTCGAAATACAAAAGTATTACTAAAAGAATTTTTAAAACTCTAATAACAGTATTTCTTCTTTTATATATTGTATTAGTCCATTTTCACATTGCTGATAAAGACATACCCAAGAATGGGAAGAAAAAAAGTTTAATTTGATTTACAGTTCCACATGGCTGGGGAGGCCTCAGAATCATGGCAGGAGGTGAAACACACTTCTTACATGGCAGCAGAAAGAGAAAATGATTAAGAAGTAAAAGGAGAAATCCCAGAAAAACTCATCAGATCTTGAGAAACTTATTCACTATCATGAGAATAACATGGGAAAGACCGGACCCTATGATTCAATTACCTCCTCTAGGGCCCTTCCCAGAACAAGTGGGAATTCTGAGAGATATAATTGAAGTTGAGATTTGGGTGGGGACATGACCAAACCATATCATTCCGATCCTGGCTCCTCCAAATCTCATGTCTCATATTTCAAAACCAATCATGCCTTTCCAATGGTCCTCCAAAGTCTTAACTCATTTCAACATTAATCCAGTCCACTGTCCAATGTTTCATCTGAAACAAGGCAAGTTCTTTCCACCTATGAGCCTGTACAATCAAAAACAAGCTAGTTACTTCCTAGATAAAATGAAGGTACAGGCATTGGTTAAATACAGCCATTCCATTCCAAACAGGAGAAATTGGCCAAAACAAAGGAGTTACAGGTCCCATGTAAGTCTGAAATCCAGAGGAGCAGTCAAATTTAAATTTCCAAAATGATCTTCTTTGACCCCAGGTCTCAAATCCAGGTCACACTGATGCAAGAGATGAGTGCCCATATTCTTGGGCAGCTCTGCCCTGTGGGTTTGCAAGGTACAGCCTCCCTCCCAGCTGCTTTTATGGGCTGGCACTGAGTGTCTGAGGCTTTTCCAGGCACACTGTGCAAGCTGTCAGTGGATTTACCATTTTGTAGGAGGATGGTGACTCTCTTCTCACAGCTCCACTAGGCAATGCTCCAGTAGGGACTCTATGTATGGGGACCCAACCCCAAAATTCCCTTCTATACTGCCCTAGCAGAGGTTCTCCATGAGGTCCCCACCCCTGCAGCAATAATTTGCTTGGGCATCCAGGCATTTCCATATATCTTCTGAAATCTAGGCAGAGGATACCATACCTTAATTCTTTGTTTGTTTATTTGTTTGTTTGAGATGAAATTTTGCTCTTGTCACCCAGGCTTGAGTGCAATGGCATGATCTTGGGTCACTGCAACCTCCACCTCCCAACAATACTATCTGGTAAGCAAGAGTGTTGCAGAATAATCATGCTTGTTATAGTGGTCACTAATCCTTATATGGTTTTAAATTTAAATGTAAGTAGTCTATACCTGTCTGTGATTAGTCTCTATTGTCATAAAAATCTCAGAAATAGTATATTTCCATAATTACAGAAGGTTATATTGAACCAATGTACTATAAAAAGAATTGAGAATCTCACTAGATATAGCAGAAAGTAGTAATACTCAGATTTAGTCAAACCAGAGTAGATTGACTTCATATTTAATTAATATGGCAGAGGGTCCAGCCAATTCCTAAGACAAGTACTAAAGTCTACAAAAAGTAATTCAGAAAACAGGAACATCAAACACACATATGTTGAATTAACTGTTGGGTGTTCAGGTAAAAGAAAGCAGAGGTGATCCCCTGGATTTGGCATAAGAGAGGCACAAACAACTTGCAGGCATTGGAAGAAATCTAAACTTACCTATGCAACCATTGAAAACACAAAGATTGCTTTCTCTCAAACTTCCCAAACTCTTGAAAATAAAATCATTCAAAAATATTTATTGAGCACTGTCTACTTTTGTAATATATAAAACAAAATGAAATATGCTTATAAGAGAAATCCAAATAGACCACATAGCCAGTTTCTGGAAGCTAACATTCTCTTAGATGGAGATAGGCTAGGCAAATTTATAAAATGAAAAAAATGAGATTGTATTAAATTCCATTAAAAAATTAAACTAGATGTTGCAATCTAATAATTTCTAAATTATTAGAAATAATTTTAAGATAAGTGTCTAGTAAGCTCACTTGCAAATGAGAGTCGAGTACTCACTGCCTGGAGTTCTGTACATTCGTTTAACAATGTAATTCTTTTTTTTTTTTTTTTTTTTTTTTTTTTTGAGACGGAGTTTCGCTCTTGTTACCCAGGCTGGAGTGCAATGGCGCGATCTCGGCTCACTGCAACCTCCGCCTCCTGGGTTCAGGCAATTCTCCCGCCTCAGCCTCCCGAGTAGCTGGGATTACAGGCACGCGCCACTGGGCCCAGCTAATTTTTTTATCTTTAGTAGAGACGGGGTTTCACTATG
>CM052649.1:11954127-11982149 GCA_028533165.1 Leontopithecus rosalia
TGTTTATAGACTTGCGTATGTTGAACCAGCCTTGCATCCCCAGGATGAATCCTACTTGATCATGATGGATAAGCTTTTTGATGTGCTGTTGCAATCGGCTTGCCAGTATTTTAATGAAGATTTTTGCATCTATGTTCATCATGGATATTGGCCTGAAGTTTTCTTTTCTTGTAGAGTCTCTGCCAGGTTTTGGTATCAGGATGATGTTGGTCTCATAAAATGAGTTGGGAAGGACTCCCTCTGTTTGGATTATTTGGAATAGTTTCAGAAGGAATGGTACCAGTTCCTCTTTGTGTGTCTGGTAGAATTCGGCTGTGAACCCATCTGGACCTGGGCTTTTTTTGTGTGGTAGGCTCTTAATTGCTGCCTCGACTTCGGGCCTTGTTTTTGGTCTATTCATAGTTTCAGCTTCCTCCTGGTTTAGGCTTGGGAGGACACAGGTGTCTAGGAATTTATCCATTTCATCCAGGTTTACTAGTTTGTGTGCGTAGAGTTGTTTGTAATATTCTCTGATGATGGTTTGAATTTCTAAATATACTTTAAACCAAAGATTATCAGAAAGTAAAAGAAGGTCACTACATAATGATAAAGGGGTCATTTCAATAAAACTTACTTATCCAAAATATGTATGCACCCAACACTTCAGCACCCAGATTTAAGTTTTTAGAGATGAGACTTTAACACCCCATTGACAATGTTAGACAGATCATTGAGGCAGGACATTAACAAAGATATTCAAAATGGACCATCTACACTTGACCAATAGGCATCTATGGAACACCACAGAAGCAGCAGAGTATATACATTGTTTTCATATGCACATGATGCATACTCTTAGATTGACCACACACTTGGACATAAAGCAATTCTTTGAAAATTCATAAAAAGAATAATTATACCAACCATACTCTTGGATCACAGTGCTATAAAGATAAATAAGTATGCCAAGAAGAGCTCTCAAACTATAAAATTAAAAGGAAATTAACCCTTTTCCTGTTGGCCCCAAGAATACTTATCCATGGTGCTGGTGGCTGAGGTGTTTGCCCTGAGATAACTTTGCCATGAAATATTCCGCTTTTCTTCTTATTTTTGCATCACTCTAATATATTGACCTTGGGAACAGAAGACATTATTCTATTTATAGCATCCTGGTTTAGTAGTTTAGAAATAAAGAGTAGTATTTATGTTTTATTTTCATATAGAAAATCTGTCAGATTTGCTTCAGCCTCAAAGAGCATGTTTATGTACAATTAAATGATTGCTGGCAGTGGGAAAAGGGTTAAACTTTTAAAATAAGAAAAGGGTTAAACAACTTCTTCCTAAGTGATTCAAGGTAAATAATGAAATTAATGCAGAAATCAAGAAGTTATTTGAAGATAATGAAAACAAAGATACAACACTTCAGAATCTCTGAAACATAGCTAAAGCAGTGCTAACATGCATGTGTATTGTGCTAAATTTCTACAACCAAGAATTGGAAAGATCTCAGATAAACAACCTAACATCACATCCAGAGGAACTAGAAATAAAGGAGCAAAACAACTCAGATGTGAGCAGAAGAAAATAAATAATTAAAATCAGAGCTGAACTGAATGAAATTGAGACACAAATTTGTACAAAGAATCAACAAAACCAAGAGTTTATTCTTTGCAAGAAAAAATAGGATATATAGTCAACTAAGTAGACTAATAAAGAACAAAAGAAAAAAGGTCCAAACAAACAAAATCAGAAATGACAAATGTGACGTTATCACTGACACCACAGAAATAAATAAAACCCTCTCAGAGCCTATTATGAACACCAGTATGTACACAAACTAGAAAACTTAGAAGACATTGATAAATTTCTCACAACGTAATATATTATAAGATTGGACCAGAAAGAAATTGACTCCCCCAACTGACCAATAATGAACTCCTGAATTGAATTAGTGATAAGAAATATGCTAACCAGGAAAAAGATCTATACCAGACTGATTCATAGCCAAATTCTACCTGACATATAAAGAAGATCTAATTCCAATCCTAGTGAAATGATTCCAAAATTTGAGGAGAAGAGACTCCTCCTTAACTTCCTTTATGAGACCAGCATTATTCTGATACAAAAATGTGGCAGAGACATAATGGATAAAAGAAAATATTAGGCCAATACTTTAGATGAATATAGAAATAAAAATTATCAGCAAATCAAATCCAGCAGAATATAAAAAAGCTAATCCATCATGGTCAAGTAGGCTTTGATCTTGGTATGCAAGGTTAGGTCAACATATGCACATCAATAAATGTGATTCATCACATAGACAGAACTTAAAACTAAAGCCACATGGTCATTTCATTGCTCATGGGAGAAGCATCTCTTCATGTTTAAAACCTTCAACAAACTAGATATTAAAGGAACATACCTCAAAATCATAAGAGCCGTCCATGACAAACCAACAGAAAACATCATACTGAATGGGCAAAAGCTGGAAGCCTTCCCATTTATAACTAGGAAAAGACAGGTGTGTCTGCTCTTACTGTTTCTCTTCAACAGAGTAGTGGAAGTTGTAGCTCTCAATTAGATAAAAAAAAGAAATAAAAGACATTCAAGTAGAAAGAGATCAATCAAATTATCTCTCTTTGCAGATGATATGATTCTATACTTAGAAAATCTCATAGTTTCTGTGCAAAGGCCCTTGAGCTGGTAAACAACTTCAGTAGTTTTATGATACAAAATCAATATTAAAAAATCAGTAGTATTTCTATATACCAGGAAAATCAAGCTGAGAGCCAAATCAAGAATTCAATCTTATTCACAATAGCTACAAAAAGAATAAAATATCTAGAAATGGAAATGACCAGGATGTTGAAAGATGTGTTCAATGAGAATTATAAAATATGACTGAAAGAAATCACAGATGATACAAAAAAATGAGAAAATGTTCCATGAACATAGATAGGAAGAGTCAATGTTGTTAAAATGGACATCTTGCTCAAAGCAATATACATGTTTGATTCAATTCCTGTCAAATTATCCACTTAATTTTTCATAATTAAAAAAGCTATTCTAAAATTCATGTAAAACACCAAAAAGAGTCCAAAGAGCCAAAGCAATTATAAGCACAAGAAGAAGCTTGAGGCATCACCTTACCTGACTTCAGATTATAATGTAAGCCTATAGTAACCCAAGCAGCATGGTACTGGTACAAAAATAGACACATAAATCAACAGACCAGAAGAGAGAATCCAGAAATAATAAAGATACATACCTATAACGAATGGATCTTTAACAAAGCTGACAAAAACACACAATTAATAAAGAACGCCCTATTCAAGAAATAGTGCTGGGAAAATTGAATTGCTATATGCAGAACAATAGAACTGGACTATCACTCATCAGATACAAAAAATTAACTCAGTCTGGATTAAAGACTTGAATGTAAGACCTGAAACTATCATAATTATGGAAGAAACACTATGAAAATCTCATTTAGACACTGGCCCAGGAAAAGAATTTATGACTAAGACTTCAAAAGCAAATGCAACAGAAACAGAAATAAACAAAAAAATTAGGAGATATGTAAATTTAAAATCTTTTGTACAGTAAAAGAAATAATCAACCAGAGTAAGTATACAACCTCCAGAATGAAGGAGAATATTTTCAAAGTATGCTTCCAATAAAGGACCAATATCCAGAGTCTAGAAGGAACTAAAACAACTTAGCAACAACAACAGAAACAATATGACCATTAAAAAGTGGGCAAAGGACACAAACAGACATTCCTGAAAAGAAGACACACAAGCAGCCAGAAAACATAGGGGGAAATGTTGAATATTATTAATCATTAGAGAAATGCAAATTAAGGCCACAAAGAGATACCATCTCATGCCAGCCAGAATGGTTATCAAAAAATCAAAAAACAGCAGATGTTGGCAAGAATGCAGAGAAAAGGTAATTATTTATACACAGTTGATAAGAATGTGAATTAGTATAACTTCTATGAAAAACAGTATGGAGATTTCTTAAACAATTAAAAATAGAATCACCCTTTGATCCAGCAATCCCATAACTAGATATTTACCCTCCACAAAATAAACTGCAATATCAAAAAGACTCTTAATACTTATGTTTTTGCAGCACTATTTACAACAGCAAAGTCATGGAATCAACATAAGTTTCATAAACTAATTGTTGGCTAAAGAAAATGTGGTATGTATACACCATGGAATAGTACTCCGAGATAACAAAGAATAATACCATATCTTTGCAGCAACATGAATGTTGCTAGAGGCCATAACACTAAGTGTTATTTTACTCAGAAACAGAAAAGCAAATACCACATGTTCTCACGTAGGGTGGTGAATGGTGGATATCTATGACCATATAGAGGGGAATTATAGCAACTGGGGATTCCAAAAGGGGAACGTGCTTCTGGGGTGAATTTTGAAAAATTTTCTGTTGTGTACAATTCTATTTGATTGTCCAGGTGATGAATCCACTAGAAACCCAGACTTCACCACTGTGCAATATCTCCACGTCACAAAACTGTGTATGTACCCCCTGAATATGTAAAAACTAAAAAAATATATTTTTAACATAGTAAAATGCTGATAGAATTGTAAATTTAAATTAAATAATTTTTATTCCAAAAACTACTTCTATAAGGCTGCCAATTAGACCCTACACACTAGAAGATTCTTGAAATACAGAAAAGAGGCAAAAGACAGACTCAGGCATATAATGCAGTTGTATAAATTAGGAATAAAAGGACAACAAATGAGTAGAAAAAAAGGCAAGTGATGTAAAAGACATGTCATTAAACAGGAAATACATGACACAGAAACATTATTAAAGATGCTGAGAAAGCACTTAACAGGTACAGCATACAGTGTTTGGGTGATGGTTATACTGAAAGCTCAGACTTCATCACTGTACAATGTATCTGTGTAAAAGAACCACACTTGAACCTCTTAAATTTTGTTTAAAAGATACTCAAAATTATTTATAGGCAAATTCCAACGAAGATCACACTCATTCAGTTGGTGAACATTAAGAAATGTGGCAATATCGTATTCTGTAGAGCACTTGTATCAATCAGATAACTTGTATATTATGTTCCTGAGTTTAACATATTGCAATCCATTTTGTTAAATGGTTTGGCATGATATTGTGAAGACCAACATTTCCATATAAGATGAGTCAATAAATCCACTCGTATATACTCATGAGAATTTCTAGTCCTTTTATCACAGAAGAGAGTTACAGCAATACTTAAAATGGCACTGCACCAAATGTTAAAAGACAAAAGGGGGAAGATAAAATATAATCTGCCTTGATGGGGAAAATGAATAAATTATAACACATTACCACAAAGTAATCATACACATTGCAGAAATAATTAAATAATAGCTACATGTAGCAACATAAATGTCCTGTCCTAATCTCTAATCTCTAGTGAAGAAAAAAAAAGGTAGTTATAAAAAATATACACTCTTTAATATGATTTTGTGGAATTCAGCAACAATTGTGTGTGTGTGTGTGTTTGAGTATGTATGTATAAGCACATTTACATGAAGCACTCACACAAACGATAAAATATTTTAAGAAGTGATAAAGTGATACTTAAAATTTTATAAAAGGGGCAGCGAAAAATACATTAAGGGAGGACATAAGTAGATGAATATGTCTGCTAAAGATCTAGAACACTGAGCAATGACTGTTCGTTGTATTATGACAAACACATGTGGATATGCATACCAAAATCTCTTAGTGAACTGATAAAATCTAAATTGTTTCTCTTCCCATATCAATTAATAAAATAATCTGAACATTACTAGATGTTTCTCTTTTTATATCTTTTTTTCTTCTATTTCTTGCAACACCTAGAATCTGATTTTTCTGAATTTCAAAGTGAACCTGAAATAAACTTAGTTCCTTACAATGGTAAGATAGAGCCCTTTAGGGAACACAGAAACGGATTTGTTTGGCTACAGAAACAACAAAAAGGAAATAAATATTTCACTGCACCTTATTTCACAAGGCTAACTGGGTCCTGTGCCAAACTGTCCTTGGGGAATCCAGTGCTATGCTGAAGAAATCCAGTTTCCCTCTCAGATTCTTTCTGAGTTCCTTTTTGACTAAGTGAATAAATTAGGCTGTTTTCTGAAAGAAAAATGAAGTCTTAATTAAACAATCCTCAGAAAAATTACCTTTTAATGTATATGTTATATATGTTATACATATTATATATGCATATAAATGAATTTCTAACAAATATACAATTTCTACAAATTACAAAATTACAATTTCTACAAATGTCTTCTAAATGACTTTAGACTTGACAAATCAATTTCAATTAAGATTATTTTTTCTGATGGACACTTTAGCAAAATAGCTAAAACATCGGATGCTAGATTTAGTACTGAAGTCTCCTTTGAGATCTAAACCTGCCATGTATGAGACTTGTAACCCAAATCCAGTAATATACTCATTTGTGCCTCAGTATCCTCAACTGTAAAATAGTTCTTTCCTCTCTGTATTGTTGTAAGGATTAAATTGACAAATAATGGTAATTTAAAACATTCCTGTCAAAATGGTACTATATATTGATTTGCTATTTTTTATATAACAAATCTTTCTTCACACATCAAAAACTTGCATGTGTTGTAATAGATGCCAGAAATATTAATGACTATGTCAGGTATCTTCATTTCTTCCTGGATGGCTATTATAATCTAGCAAGGATGACACTGTGAACAGTAAACATAAAAAGGCATTGATGGTATGGGTGAATAAGTACATTTGGGAATTGAGAATTTGTATTATGTATAATATAATATGTTTATTATGTGAACAATGGAGACAATTTTACTTATCATGGAAAAAGTTACTAACAAAATACTTTGAAAATTTACTCTAGGAAAGAGGATATTTTTGTGGTACAAAATTTTGAGGAATTAAAGGTTTTAAACAAAACATGAACAATCTGAGATAAAATGAAATTTAAAATTAGTTGAAGACACCCTTGGTAGAATTTAAGAAAGGAATAAAATAAAAGAAATAAGTGAAATTCCATTGAGTGATTTGTTATTATTTACAGGGAAAAATAAAACCCTACAAAATAAATTATTTAGATAAAAAAACAACAACAGCAATAATGGAGACATATTGGAGAATATCATCAAATAGTCAGTGAAGGAAAAGAGATAAAAATTAGTTTCAAGAAGATTTTTCCTCTAGACACAGACACTATGATATAAAATGCTCATAACTGATGTATTTGAAAGCAGACCAGGAAAATGAAACAAAATATTCAGAATACATATAGAAACATAATAAAAGAATTTATTATCTTTCTATAATAAAAGAAACCTGAATTGGTAGATTCAAAACACTCAGTGTATTTCAGTGACTCAAAAACATTAATAATGATCAAAAAGACTGAGACAGATTCTGGTAAATGTACTGATCTTCTGGTTTAAAGAAGGAAACCTGTAAGCATCCAGGGGAAAGGACAGGAGGTCATTTAAAAAGGGAAACAAAAAGATGATTTTGTATTTCACAGTAACTTTAGATGACAGAGGAGGATAGCAGAGAAACCTTGACAATGTATGAAAAAGGAATGAATAGACCCAGCAATCTTATGACCAGCTGTCATGTTATCCATTGTATAACACAAAATGAAGATGAGTTTGACAAATCCAAGGTTCCAGAAATAAAGCATTCACTAACTCACTGTTAAGGAATATGCTGGTGAATGTGTCCATTCATCAGAACTATATCTAAATAATCATAAAAAGTACAAACATAAAAT
Organism: Leontopithecus rosalia; assembly: GCA_028533165.1. Taxonomy (NCBI): domain Eukaryota; kingdom Metazoa; phylum Chordata; class Mammalia; order Primates; family Cebidae; genus Leontopithecus; species Leontopithecus rosalia. The sequence continues at coordinate 11,961,920 of CM052649.1, forward strand.
GGAATATAAAAGCTACACCTAGAAATAGAAATTCCATTTGACCCAGCAATCCCATTACTGGGTATATATCTAGAGAACTATAAATCAGTCTACTATAAGGACACATGCACATGAATGTTCATTGCAGCACTGTTTACAATAGCAAAGATATGGAACCAACCCAAATGACCATCGAAGAGACTGGACTGGGAAAATGTGGCACATATACACCATGGAATATTATGCAGCAATCAAAAATGATGAGTTCGTGTCCTTTGTAGGGACATGGATGAATCTGGAGAACATCATTCTCAGCAAACTGACACAAGAACAGAAAATGAAATACCGCATATTCTCACTCATAGGCAGGTGATGAACAATGAGAACTGATGGACGCAGGGAAGGGAGTACTACACACTGGGATCTATTGGGGGAAATAGGGAAGGGACAGCGTGGGCGGGGAGCCGGGGAGGGATAGCATGGGGAGAAGTGCCAAATGTGGGTGAAGGGGAGGAAGGCAGCAAATCACACTGCCACGTGTGTACCTATGCAACTATCTTGCATGTTCTGCACATGTACCCCAAAACCTAAAATGCAATAAAAAAGAATATATATAATCTATGAAAAAAAATAATAAAAGCTACACCTAAAAAAATGCTTAACATGAAAAATAATATATTTCTTATACATGGATTGAGACTATATCTAGATATTTGCCCCCCCAGTCTCTTTTGAGAAAAAAATGAATAATCATGAAAGTATATTCATTTATTTATGCCTAAATAAAACAAATTATTTACTGAATGCCTACCATGTGTCAACCACCTCTCTGCCTGCTAAGAATACTGCAAAGAAAGACAGAAATTCCTTCCTAACAGAGTATATGTTCTACAGCTTGTGTTCCCAACCCCTGGGCCATGGACCAGTACAGGTCTGTGGCCTGTTAGGAACCAGGCCACACAGCAGGAGGTGAGCGGTGGCAAGTGAGCCTTACCATCTGAGCTCCACCTCCTGTTAGATCAGCAGCAGCATTAGATTCTCATAGAAGCACAAACCCTACAGTAACCTGTGCATCTGAAACATCTAGGTTGCATGCTCCTTATGAGAATCTAATGCCTAATGATGTGAGATGGAGCAGTTTTATCCCAAAACCATCTCCTGGCAACTGCCCACGGAAAAATTGTCTTCCACAAAACCTGTTCACGATGCCAAAAAGTTAAAAGGTAAATATATAGTATATTAGAAGATAATCAGTACTATATAGAAAAGGAGCACAGGGAATGACTTACTAATAACCTTTATTTTGTTGAGGTTGCAATTTTAAAGTGGATGGTAAATGAAGATAAATAAGAAAGAAGGTTTTATTTAAACCTTCTTAAATAAAGAAGATGTGTATGACCTTCAGACTCTCTTGGGGAGAGCTCACCTAGATCCCACCTGTAATGATTATTCTCCTTAAAATAGCTGAGATTGAGGTTGAGAGGAAGGGTGACACGATGGAGCTTGGAGGGAGAGAGCAACTCCCTTTCAGGAAGCAAAAATTTACATTTTCTTTAGTTTAGAATGGCGGCTCCCTGAGGCAACATTTTGTTGATTCTGGACAAATTCAAACATTATAATGCAAAAGGATGTCACCTCATTCTCCTGACTTAAACGCTTTAGCTTCTGCACTAGATCTCTGCTGTTGACTCTGAGCTGGGAAGCCCAGGATTATCTACAACAGGCTTGTCCAATCCCAAGGCCTGTGGGCTGCATGGGCCACAAGCGGCCCCGGATGGCTTTGCAGGCAGCCTAGCACAAATTCATAAACTTTCTTAAAATATCATGAGTTATTTTTTGTGATTGTTTTTTTTAGGTCATCAGCTATCCTTAGTGTTAGTGTATTTTATGTGTGACCCAAAACAATCTTCTTCAAAAGTGGCCCAGGGAAGTCAAAAGATTTGTCACTTCTGTGAAGAATTCTGACTGAATATAAGGCAAAACGTTGGTAAATAAGAGATAAACAGTGGCAAATACAATTTCCTTTCTTCCACCTTCCAGCAGGCTTGTCTTACTTCATTTGTGCTGTAATAGCCAAACACACAGACTGAGTAATTTATTTAAAAATTCAGAAATTTATTTCCTACAATTTTGCAGACTGGAAGTCCAAGGTCTGGGCACAGGCAGCTTTGGTGTCCAGTGAGGGTTACTCTCTGCTTTGAAGATGGTGCCATGTGGCGGCATCCTCACATGGTGAAAAGTGAAAGGGCAGAGTGGGTGAACCTTATGTGAAGCCTTTTTTATAAGAGCCTTAATCCATTCGTGGAGGCAGAGTCCTCATGACTTAGTCAATTTCCGAAAGGCCTCACCTCTTAACATTATTGCATTGGAAATTAAGTTTCAATGTGGACTTTAAAGGGGACACAAACATTCAAACCCTAGAAAGGCTAAATTGACAAATAATCATTTACATGGCTTCTTAGAGGAGGGTCCTGAAAAATGGAACAATCATTAGTGCTTGATATCTTGTTCCCCTCTCCCTGCCCTTTTGTCCTGGGACTGCACTCTTCAAAATATAATAGAAAATAAACATAGGCTAAAGTATCTGCTTCTGGAGAAGCCCAGGGTAAAACAATGTTTATAACTTTACAAACTACAATATCTACAAACTCTCGAATCGCTCTTTCACTTTGGTCTCAGATCGTTTATTGGACATGGCTTTCATTAATGGCATCCTAATTATCAAAGGGGTCAAAATTGCCCCAACTTCTCTGGGGGAATAAGCCCATACAGATATTTTGGAGAATGAATTTCCTCATAAAGATATGTCCTGGAAATAAGGGTGTCAGGGTCTTGGCGGACCTGCTGGGACAGTAATCAGCATCTCACAAAACCAGAGGCTCTCTGAGTGACAGGTAGTCTCTAAAGAAACTTGTTGTCTAGTCCATTATACAGCGGTAGAGAGAGTTAAAATATTTCAATTTGCTTCATTTTGGTTCAAGTGACTCTACTTTCTCTGGAGAAAACAGTAGCAACAACAAAACCAACAATAAGAAAACCCAATTCGCCATGAAGTATTTCTTCTTCTCATATTTATTGATTTATTATTGTGTGTGTTTTTGCTTTGTTTTTACAGATGGAATCTCACTCTGTTGTCCATTCTAGAATGCGGGGTATTATCATAAATCACTGTATACTTGAACTTCTGGGCTCTAGTGTTTCTCCCACCTTGGCGTCCCAAGACACTTGGATTACTGGTGTGGGCCACCATGCCCAACCTTATGCTACTATTTTGTGTCTACAGATTTTCTTTGCTAGATTGAGTAAATCTTCTATATTTGACAAAAGGGAAAAGAGAAAGTCATAAGGCAGTGTAGAGTTGAGAAAATTTGATGAGCTTTGGTGTATAGAAAATGGTAACACATGGGCATTAAGTATGTAATTATTAAAATAAATAAATATTTTGTTACAAATGAGTGCATAATAACATCACCGTCTTTGGTAAGGAAGTGGTGACACAGAGGACATTAATACTTTATGCCTCATCTTCTTAAAAGGTCTCTGATTTCCGTGGATGATTCTGTGCAGCATCAGCCTCTGCCCATGAATCCCTTCTTATGCCTGGACTACGAGTCTTACCATTTTGTACTCCAATGCCATTTCCAGGTATTTTCCAAGATATGTAAGTGTTACCCATCATGTAGAAGGGTTAAGGTACCCAGGGTCATTCCTTAGCCATATGGATTAATAAAATATTTCTTGTGTTTCAGGAGGAAGGTTCCAACAGGCATTTTATACATTGATCGGGAGGTATCAGCAGAATTAACTCTGGTTGCCGCAATTGTGATCTTGATCTTGACAAAACACTCTCCATATTGGCTTTTCCAACTTCTTTCTCTTCATCTCATGCTCTCAAGCTGTCCCTCTCTGCCATCATCTCCCCAGCAAAATATGTCCACCTATTCTATTGGTGGACATACTTTGGGGAGGGAGTTATTAATCATACTAGAGTTTTTATTTCATAAAGAGAACATTATATTTGCCACTTGCTATGTTTATAATACAGAAAAAGGGAAAGTCCAGTGGGCAGTAGGAGGCAACTGAAACAACAAAATGTTTTACAAGGGAAGGGGATACAAGGTAAGTTATTAAAGAGAAGACCGAGTTTTACATACTTTAATATAAGATGGTTCTATATATAATTAAGGAATCTCATACATATCATAATTTTTTTTCTAAATAAACGTTAGTTTCCATGACATATGATGACTTTGAGAATGTGATAAGTAGGGAACTCAAGATATTCCACATAATCTGGAGGTAAAGAAAATAAAAGTTTAATAAGCGCCTCAGGATTTTGGAAATCAGAAGTAACACTCTTTTTTTGCACAGTTATTTTAAGATGTAATAACACCCAAAGGAACAAGTTATTAACACAGCCAGACTGAAGGAACTGCACACAAAATAAAGTAATTCATTGAAGTTTACTCAGGAAAGAAACAGAGATAGAATCCCGAAATCAAATCCCAGGAGAAATAAAACCAAGTCCCAATTATAATTTTAATCACATTGCACGAATGGACACATTAAATCATTTCTCATCTTTTTATTTTGACTTTATGGTCAAAACGGCTATAGTTTTGGGAACTGAGAAAAGAACCAATTTTCTCCAAGAATTAGCAGACAGGAACTACTTTGTTACTATATTAAAACATGATGGAAACTGTGAACATTCAGAAAAGCAATAATATATATTTGTCAGACACAGGCAATGGTTTCACATACTTCAAAACCACTTTCAAGTTTTTATCCATTACATATCAATGTGAGATAGTTAATATCAAAGACCTGCAAGTATTGCTTAAAAAGAATTGCTTGGATTTAAGGGAATCATAGTTTATCAAGATTACAGATTTAAGGAACTTATTTTTCTTTACTTTTAAATTTCAATTTCAAAAAGTAAAATTTATATAAAATAAAATCAATTTATAAGCAAGATTAATGTTTGCATGTATAGATTTCTTATAAATGAATTAGTTCCATTTTAGATTCATTTCATGATTTTTCTTTATGTATTTCAAACTATATTTATTAATTTTCTAGTTTTGATTTTATTTTAAGCAGTTAATTGCTTCCTGATTGAGCAACTTTATGAGTTTATTAAGAAAATATTCCTAAGTACTTAAACAACATATGCAAATTCAGTAAATTAAAGCTATAAATATAGTAAAAATAGTTTGCTAAAATATTCAAACATTCTTTATGTATTTACTAAAATATATGTTATATCTTTAAAATTAAAATAATAAATTTGAAATCAATTTTATATTGTTAGACTGAGTCTTATGGGTGATCTGTCAGGTTCTCTAATGAGCCAAAGTTTTTCAAACATAACGACACTTCAAATGTTATTCAGATTATTTCTAACAACAAAATATGCTATTGTAACATATTGGTTCTCCTGTTATAATTCACTTTTATATATTTATCTTTTTTACCCAGGCTGGAGTGCAATGGCGCGATCTTGGCTCACCGCAACCTCTGCCTCCTGGGTTCAGGCAATTCTCCTGCCTCAGCCTCCTGAGTAGCTGGGACTACAGGCACCAGCCACCATGCCCAGCTAATTTTTTGTATTTTTAGTAGAGATGGGCTTTCACTATGTTGACCAGGATGGTCTCATCTCTTGACCTCGTGATCCACCTGCCTCGGCCTCCCAAAGTGCTGGGATTACAGGCTTGAGCCACCACGCCCCACCTATCTTTTTTTTTTTTAACACAAACTCAAAAAGTCACTTATCTCTTGATACAGCAGATTTTATGTTTCAAATAGTTGTGGTTTGCAGATCACCTATGTAGGACCAGGTGATGGTGAAGGTGTCGTCAGACTGAGGTCACAATGAAGCTCTAGAGGCTGCATTCATTGAACTGAATTATTTCCTCCTATACATGAGCATACTGAGGTCTTTCCTCATTTTGATGACATGAGGAATCTTCACTATGAAGGCTTCTACAACTACATTATGATTGATTTCAGGGCTGGATATGGTGGGTCAAATCTGTAATTCTAATACTTTGGGAGGCTAAGGGAGGATAATCTATTGAGACCAAAGTTCGAGACCAGCCTGGGCAACATGGTGAAACTCTGTCTTTACAAAAAATACAAACATTAACTAGGCATGGTGTTGCATGCCTGTAGTCCCAGCTACTCAGAGGCAGGTGGGAGTGTGGCTTGAGTTCGGGAAGTGGAGGTTGCTGTGAGCTAAGATCAAGCCACTGAACTCCAGCCTGGGTGACAGAATGAGACTCTGTCTCAAAAAAAAGATGGATTTCAAAACATTAACTTTTTACCTCAAATACTTCATATGTACTACATTCATCCAATTAGAATAGATGTATATTTGCACACACTCTTATAGATAACTAATTTTACAACTTATTTTTACTCTACATTATATTAAATCAATGTTTTCTAATATTTTAAAATGTATTGTAATTCTTATTTCTCATATATTAACTTTGTTAACAATTTGAATATCAGGAAAATGACAAGACAGAGATAGAAAGAGAACTAGAAAATCAAGTTCTCTTCCTGAATTAAGTAAAGCCATCTCTTGGTCATTTTAGATATGCTGATTCTATGTCCTCACCTCCCAAAAAAGAAAATTATTGGTATTCTCATGTCTTTCAGGCCTTTGGAAGGAAAACAATGAGGTTGACAAGTTGTAAAAAGAAAATGTAAACAGCCATTCCACTTTATATACCTTAAACTATTGGGACTTGTGCAGAATCTCTGATGATTATTTATACAATTACAAATGTAGAGCAGAAAGGTAGTTCCTAAAGTGATGTGGAGACATGTGGAACATCCTGGGAGCGGGGAGATACCTTTGGAGGCTCCTTCAGAGGAGTAGGCATGACATCATGCTGTGAACTGGATTTGGAAGAAAAAGACCATCTTGGCAGACGTTGAGGAAATCCAGTTGTTAGAAAATGTGTGTGAAAAATATGTGGTTGTCTAGTACAGCTGTGAGATTTTTGGCTTGGAGTTGATGGAGCTATTGTCAAAGAATGTCATCTTAATTTTGTGTTTTTCCTGATGTTTGGTGAGAGGAATTGGAAGGAAGCCAGGAAGGAAAGAAAGATTGAAAGCAGGCTGGCCAGGCTCTAGGGAGACTGAATTGAACCTTCCGTTACCCACCCAGGAAAAGGTATTGAAGGAGCTGCTGTGTGATTTTGAAAGTCAGAAATAAGTTATCAACTAAGGAAAATGGTTAAGGAATCACAAGCCCTGCATATTCATGTATTCATGATTTTTCTGAAGAGATCTCCTATATTTTCAAGGTAATACAGATAAGTGGAGATAAATATTTAAGATAAAAATGTGAATCTGTTTAAATAAGCTGACATAAAAGACTATACATGGGAGGAGAAAGTACCAGCAATGAGCGATTTTATCGTAACCAAGAGAGAAACGCTTGCTATTGACACTACATTTATGACACTAGTGGGCTTTTTTTCTCATTTGCAAGAAAACTAATGAATGTCTTTCTAAATTCCCATTCTCTGTCCATCCGCATTACATATTAGTGATGCTCCTGCATCGCTTTTCACAAATAAAATAAAGGCAACATATATTCGTTCCACAAATTCACAAACCTACACATCACTCTGTATTTGCTGCCTTTTCCTTCTTCTTGCCTTCTTGTGTAATGAAGGAATCAATACTCCTATTTATCTTCTACTTTTATCAACCCTTTATTGTCTGGGAGTTTGATCTCTTGCAACTTTATCTGTCACAAATCATCATTTTTTTCCCTTTCTCAATTGGATATATATCCCATCTCAATTTATAAAGTGACTAAATATATTACAATAGAATTTCCTTTAGCTGCCCCCCTACCCAAGAAATTTAGACTTAAATGGTTTAAAAAGTGCAAAGTGTTTTTCTCACAAATGAGGAAGTCTGGAGATGAACTGTGACTCCCACTCTTCATGGTTTCACAGGTTCAGGACCATTAATTAATCCTTGCGCTCCTGTGATCACAAGCTGTATCACACAGCCCCAGAAATCATTTTTAGGTGTAAGATACGAAGAAGGGTAAATGTTTGTTAAGAAAGGTAACCTGTCCAATGAAACTGTTAGGAGGATTTGATGTGTAAAATTTGTAAAGCATTTGGAACAGTGCTTGGTATAGAGTAACCATCATAGAACACAGTAAATAAATGAAAAACAAACATCGAAGCATCAATCTCTACTCCATTTATCTTTTAAAATGATTTTTGAATCTATTCCTCTGCTCTTTTTTCACAGAGTGACTTCAAACATAATTGCATAATTATCTTCTTGGATTGACTCCCTTTTCTTCGTCCAACTAATTTTAACCTACCTCATATTATAACCACTCAATCAAAAGTGATGTATCGCTTTTGATGGACCTGCTTCCCTCCTCAGTTTACTCAGCTCCTCCTTATTAGATCATGTGCTCTCCTCTGAAACACCTATATCTTGGCTTCCTTCAGACGTCAGTGTTCTGCCTCACAAGGCACTCCTTTGCAATCTCCTGTGATTCTATATTTCTCCTCTAATTACGGCTAATTTTCACACTTTTTGATTTTATACTTGTTCAGTCGTCTCCCCACAAGGTCATATACAATCTCCAAGATAAATTCGAGATCTATGTAATTTTCTATATCTTCACTCAGTTATGAACACTAACATGATGATCAGAATTTGTGCTTGCTCTTCTTTAATTATGGACATCATGCCAAACATGCACGCAATCAATGGCTTTCTTTATATTCTCTGAACCTAGTTAAGTCCTTGTAATTCAGGGCTTTTGTGTGTGTGTGTGTGTGTGTGTGTGCATTGCAGCTTTTCAAAAAACATTCAGCCTTAGCTCAAATGTGCTTTACACCCTGTTTTCTTCATTTTGAGGTTGGCATCTGTTTTCTTCCTTCACAGTGTGTGTCACAATTTTATTAGTGTATTTCCTTTTCTTATCCCCTCTAGACTTTATGCTCCATGAGCTTACCATAGCCTAAATTCTAATTTGACTTTAGACAATAAATTCAGACATGATTTGCCTAGAATCATGATGCTAGTTAGTGGCAGGGGAGGGTTAAGTGAAAGATTTCTATTGCTGTTGGCCGCTCTCCTTATTCTTTCTTCTCTACCCATAGGTACTGAATATTTAGGGGAGTGGGCACATAAGACATCAACAGATTATTCTTATTCTTCTAAATTTAACATTGAAACATTCAGATTTCCAAAGGTAGACCAATTTGTAATTCCAACAGATTAAGGAGTGGAGGCAATAATATATTAGAGAAACATATAAAAGCTCTGCACATTTATCCAACATTTTTTACCCCTGGCTATACTGCATTTCTCCTTTGATTTTATTCATATGTAACCTCTTAAAACACCACCCCCCTTCACTCAACACCCTGATCATATTTTAAATTTGATTCATTCTTTCATAACAGCTTCTGAAATCTCAAGTCCCTACAGAGAGGAGCATTTAATAAACAAGTGGTTATGGGAAAGCAAAACTTTACAGAGCTTATGTTCATAGCTATTATTTATATTCTACAACTTTATCTATTTTATGTAAGAAAAAGAAAAGCTATTGTAAATGTTTAAAAGTAGCAACACAGGAATTTTTTTTAAAGTCACTATCTTATATTTATTTATTTTTGTTATTTTACATGTTGATTCAGAAAAATAAAAGAGAAGATTTTTATTTTTAAAATGTGTGTATAAATTAAATGATATGGTGGCTGTGGAGGAAGTTATCTAGTAAGCTATTTATGCATCTTTTTTTTTCAAGAAATATATTTTATTTTACTGCTCAACTGTTCTGGCTATATATTTCATTATGTGAATATGAGGGTTATAATGTTAGGTTTTTTTCATATTCCATTGAGACTGACATTTGAATTTCAAGTTACTTAATAGACATTTCTGTTTATATTTATATATTAAATATTTTATAAGATTAAAACATCTGACAAAAGGAAACAATTACATGTAAACCTAGTTTTTAAATAGGAATTTAATCTAAGTCAACAATAGTGCTTTTGTGCAACTAAACTCATTATATTGCTATGCAGCTTTGTTGACATGGAACATTGCCATCAATTCCAGGTATTAAAGTCCTCTGATAAAATGCAACACTTCCAAAAACTCAGGAGAGAGATCCAAGATGGCCATCTAGCAGCAGCTCAGGGTTGTAGCTCCCAGTGAAGGCTTGGGGAGTGAGTGGACGCCAGACTTCCAGATGAATTTTTGTTGCCTACAGACCAGGAGATTCTCAACGGAGGAGACCCACAGGTCACCAGCATGACTCTCTTGGCTGGCACAGCTGTTTTGCTGGCGTCCCGGTGTGGCAGTTCTCAGTGCAGAGTATGTGCGACTGGGTGCCCTTTTAGTTGGCGTTTGGAGTTCCGAGAAGGCAGAGTCACCCATTCAGCTGATTGAGAGGGGGACTGAAGCCGGGAGCCAGACTGGGAGATTCCCAGGCAGTAAAACACCACGAATCTCAGCGTCACTGTTTCAGCCAGCATGGTTGCCACATGGGAAATTGCATAGATTCTGGCACCTTTTCAGTGGGTGACTGGGGCACCTGGGAGAGAATCAACTGTTCACTTAGGAAAAGAAAAAAAGGAGGCTCCAAGGTGGGGAGCCAGGTGATTGGGTTCAGCTGGTCCCTTACCACACAAAAAAACAGCAATTGGAAACACTGATGGTTGAGAGTTTCACAGCAAGCACAGCTGAACCCAGGAAGGTCCAGCTCTGTGGTGGAGGGGCATCCACTGAAGGAAAACAAAGAAACAAAAATAACATCACCACCAACAAACTGGATGTTCACTCAGAGACCCAATCTGAAAGTCAGCAATTACAAAGATGACAAGTGGAAAAATCCACAAAGATGGGAAGAAACCAGTGCAAAAAGGCTGAAAACATCTGAAATTAGAATGCCTCTCCTCCTTCAGGGGATCAGCACCTCATCAGCAATGGAACAAGGCCTGATGGAGAATGAATGTGATGAATTGTCAGAATCAGGCTTCAGAAGGTGGATAATAAGAAACTTCTGTGAGCTAAAAGAACATGTTCTAACCCAATGCAAAGAAACTAAGAACTTTGAAAAAAGGTTTGACCAAATGCTAATGAGAATAGACAATTTAGAGAGGAATATAAGTGAATTAATGGAGTGGAAAAACACAACATGAGAACTTTGCGAAGTATGCACAAGTTTTAACAGTTGAATTGATCAAGCAGAAGAAAGGATATCAGAGGTCAAAGACCAACTCAATGAAATATAATGAGAAGACAAGATTAGAGAAAAAAGGATAAAAAGGAATGAGCAAAGTCTCCAAGAAATATGGGACTATGTGAAAAGACCCAATCTACATTTGATAGGTGTACCTGAATGTGACAGAATGAGTCCAAGCTGGAAAATATTCTTCAGGATATTATTCAGGAAAGCTTTCCCAACCTAGCAAGACAGGACAATATTCAAGTCCAGGTAATACAGAGAACACCACAAAGATATTCCTCAAGAAGAGCAGCCCCAAGGCACATAATTGTCAGATTCACCAGGGTTGAAATGGAGGAGAAAATGCTAAGGGCAGCCAGAGAGAAAGGTCAGGTTACCTACAATGGGAAATCTATTACACTCACAGGAGATCTCTCAGCAGAAACCCTACAAGCCAGAAGAGAGTGGGGGCCAATATTCAACATCCTTAAAGAAAAGAACTGTCAACTCAGAACTTCATATCCAGCCAAACTAAGCTTCATAAGTGAAGGAAAAATAAAATCTTTTGTGAACAAGCAAGTACTCAAATATTTCATCACCACCAGGCCTGCTTTACAAGAGCTTCTGAAAGAAGCACTACACATAGAAAGGAACAACCAGTTTCAGGCTTTCCAAAAATATACCAAAAGGTAAAGAGCATCAACATAATGAAGAATTTGCAACAACTAATGAGCAAAACAGCCAGCTAGCATCAAATGGCAGTATTAAACTCACATATATTATTAATCCTAAATTTAAAATTGACTAAATCCCCCAATTAAAAGACACAGACAAGCAAATTGGATAAAAAGTCAAAACCCATTGGTAAGCTGCATCCAGACCCATCTCACATGCAGGGATACACAAAGACTGAAAGTGATGGAGGAAGATTTACCAACCAAATAATGAGCAAAAATAAATAAATAATTAAAAAGCAGGAGCTGTAATTCTTGCCTCTGATAAAATAGACTTTAAAGCAACAAAGATCAAAAGAGGCAAAGAAGGACATTACATAATGGTAAAAGGATTGATGCAACAAGAAGAGCTAACGATCCTAAATATACATGCACCCAGATACATAAAACAAGTTCTTAATGACTTATAAAGAGACTTAGACTCCCATTAATAGTGGGAGACTTTAACATCACATTGTCAATATTAGAAAGATCAACGAGACAGAAAATTAACAAGAATATCTGCCTCTGCCTGACGTGGGGACAAAGGGGCACAGTGGGCAAGCCTGGCTCTGGCAGGGCAGAGGGTGGCAGGAGCAGACTCCCTCTGGGCTCAAGACACAGGCCCAGCACCACTACCCACCCACCAGCCCTAGATGTACTCAGACCCCACCACAGCTGGATGGCTCAAGCTGGGAGTATGGGAGGGGTGGAGGCAGTAGGGAGAGGAAAGGGTAGGCTGCTGGGCCTCTGTGGCCCCCATGCCCGTCCTGAGGTCCAGCCCAGGTTCTGGACCCCCTGGCCACACTCCTGGCCCTGGGCACTGACTGCAGCCAGGGCAGTAGAGGCTGGGGAGACAGTCAGCTCTTGGGCAGGGAGAGAAAAGACTTGAACTCAGACCCCAAAAAAGTAAACTTAATAAACATTTATAGAATCCTCCACCCCAAATACACAAAACATATATTCTTAACAGTACCACATCATACCTACTCTAAAAGTGACTACATAATTGGAAGTAAATCACTCCTTAGTAATTGTATAGCATTTCACAGGTTTAAATGAAATATTGGTTGGCTGCTTGTTTGTTATTTTCCTCCCTTATTCCTTCCTGTCTCCATTGTTAAGCACAATTATTGGCATAAAAGAGGTTTTCAATACCCATTTTTAGACTGCATTCTAGCCTGGGCAATAGAACAAGACTCCCGTTCTCTCTCCCTCTTTCTCTTCCTCTTTCTTTCTCTCTTTCATTCTTTTCTTCATTTCTTTCTTTATTTTTCTTTTTTTCTCTCTTTTTTCAAAAAAAAATGCAACACTTCCATTTTCCAGAAAAGGTACTTATTTATTATGGATTTTATACCTTGTATATAAAGAAAAATTGTAGTAATAGTATCATCATCAACATCACTATTATAATCATTTGAGCCTTGTACCTGGTCATTATCATGGATTTTTATTTATGCCATTTTCTTTGTTTATTTCTTATTTAACTTATTATGGGTTGGGTATCTGTACCATGTAAGCAGCAACACCACATTGAAAATCATCTAAAACATGTACACTATACTGCACAGAAGCCATTTTTGGAGTTGTATATACTGGAAGATAAATGTGTGTCTGGCAGCTAGCTTACACAAAAACAACCACCGAGAAAGATTCCCGAAGGTGTTCTAGGAGCACTTAACTCCCTTTGAATGTCTTCTCAAAGTTTCTAAAGTAAAAGTTTTTCCATTCTATAAGATAATCCATTATTATTTGTGGATATTTTCCCTTTCCTGTGTTAGGTAATGCTAAGTTTCTGTTCTTGACAACCAAAGACCTCTGATTAATTCAAAAATGTTGTTAAATATTTTGTCAAGATAATTGCAAAAGTCCACGTGAATGAATTAGATATAATAAGTGCCTTTATAAATAAACAGATGAAAGCAGGAATTACAAAAGGTGTGATTGCAAAATAATAGAACAGGATGTGTAAAATACATTTAAAAATGACATTTTAAAAAGGTTAAATTTCAAAATAGAAAAACAATGAAATATTTTTAAGGACACATGATGAATTAATAAAGATTGGTGTTATTTCAAGTGTAAACACAAAACAAGGAGAAAAGATCAAGTTTTTCAGACCCTAGAGTGTAAAAATATGTTATTGTAATCTTAGAAAACAAGAAAAATTATGGATAATAGTATTTTAGGGCTATATAAGCTAATACAATCTCACCTGCTTACATTACAAATATGAATATTAAAATTATGTAATGTAATATGACTAATATAATACTATTATTTTAGACACATTCACATTTAGCACCAAATATTTAATAATATAAATTATTTGAGAAAAACCCAATTAGTTCTTTTTCTGATGTAATGACCACCAAACCATACTCTGATGACAAATTTAGTATGTAGTTAACATGCTTATGGCTAGGAAATGTCTAACTAAGATGCTTCTATATGTGTTAAATTATTTAACAACTGAGGGTCATGTAAGCTTCAGTCTTTGTCATGTCATTCCAGTTACAAGTATTAAGAAGTTATTGAGTAAGTAGTTGATGTGCAATAGTATCTATCTACAAAATCGACACTATCACCCTTTAGAATGGAAATGAAAAATACACATAGAGGTAAACTTCAAATTTTACTGACTTTGTTTTCTTAAAATCTAGAAGAAAAACTTTTTAAAATTTAATGAAGTTTCTCCTCTCACCTATTTTGACATGATCTTTGAGAGATCATAATTTTACAATATTCTTTTAGACAGTAGATAATGTGTAAATTATTCATATCACTATTATGTTGTAGAAAAATGTAAAGGGCACAATGACACTCTTAATAATGTCAGCTAGAAATACATTTCTTGTAATTGAAGATTTATATAAAAATATTTAAAAAGTAGCTGATACTTTTGTTATGATATATAAGTAAATAATTTTTATTTAGACAGGCTTCCTCAGCTATATTTGAATAACTGTTTAATTATAAATTTAAAATACATTGCCAAAATGTATGAAAAAATCCACACAAAAACTAGTGTTTTAGTTAATATGTAAGTAAACTTCAATATGCAATTTTTATCTCAAATTAATATTTATTATTATGATATTGTTTGCAATCTCAAAGACAATGGTGTATTGCATAACACAACAGATAATTATATCAATAAAGTAATAATAGTTCTGGGCCAGGTGGGGCAGTTCACACCTTTAATCTCAGAACTTTGGGAGGCTGAGCCAGGTGGATCATGAGGTCAGGAGTTCAAAACCACCCTGGACAAGCTGAAGAAAATACAAATTTTATTAAAAATACAAAAATTAGCCAGGTATGGTGGCGGGTGCCTGAAATCCCAGCTACTCAGGAGGCTGAGGCAGAGAATTCCTTGAATCTGGGAGGCAGAGGTGTCAGTGAGCTGAGATTGCACCACTTCACTCCAGCCTGGGCAACAGAAAAATACTCCATCTCAAATATATATATATATATATATGACTTCTGAATACTGCTACAATTTTCAAAATAATTCTAGCTATTGAGCTGTGTGTTGATCCTTTAAGAAAGATAAAATAAGCAGTTATGTCACACTAGACTCAGCAGTGTGCTTTAAAAACATGAGGCAAAGATGAGAATAGGTGAACAAATATGCCATATGCTTGCTAAATACATATATACATATAAATATAAAAAAGTTTTAAAAGTCTTCTAATGTAAAGATTAAGTAGGTTATGCATGTTTTCATGTAATAAGTATAATTAAATTTTGTCACAAAAGGCATTGGTGACAATATACATTTTAATTTTTTACTTTCCATGTTGATTAATTTTCAGTTATGTGTGTATGAGAAATAAGAATTTTTAAAAATTCTCTTATTTGCTTTCCAAATATTGGACACCTTCTTTCACGCACAATACTTTATATAGCTTTAAGTGTTCTCAAATGTTGCATATTGACTTATAACATCTAAATTACACAGACATTTTCCTGCACATTTACTTAAAGCTGTCTAATGTTACTATGTTACATTTTACATACCAGAAATAGTTGACAGTTGCTGCTAATAGTTTTCTGAGAAGGAAAGTAAAAAACTACAAATCTTAAAAGAAATAAACAAAAACTCAAATGCTACCTTATGTGGACATTGAGTAACCGATTTTGTGATTTCATATTTTGTTTAGTTTATCATTCAAAGGCATAGATTAATTGTTAACTCAATTTCATTTTTGGTACATTAGGAAACTGAAAAACCTGATGTGCATGTGTTGATTTGTGTTTATAAGCCATGGACTTTCTGTGTGATCATTATATTAGCTGGTCTAATGAAAATTGTTACACTTTCAATGCTCTTTCAACCTTCAGTTTCTAAACTGTCTCAAATCATTGTGGGTACCCATCCTGTAGCTGGATCACCTTGTCAGTGTTAAGACAATTGCAAGGCACAGCCAATACCTGGAATTTTGTTTTCACCTGTTGCCCATGAACATTTTTTTCATGTTATCTACTCTCTTCACAGTCAGATCCAAAACTGTCTTAATTCTAAAGTATGACATTAAAAAAATTTTTTAAATATTAATTTCTGACTATGTTGACAAACATACCCAGCCTGTTTCCTCAGCTTGTTCGTTTAATTGATGTCTCTATTTGTCCTGTCCTAGTTCCACTTACATTTCTATCCAACTAAGACTTCTTGAGCCATTATTTTAATATTTTTATTGCCTCTCGAAATAATTTTGTTCCTTTCTTCTAACAAAACTCTAATTCTGGAAGAAGGCATGTCATGCAATATCAACAAAATGCTTATAACTGCACATGATTTATATCAAGCTTTGAACCTGGGAGGTGGAGGTTGCAGTGGGCCACAGTGGAGTGAAACTTCATTTCAAGAACAAAAAAACAAAACAAACAAACAAACAAAAAACATTTTTAGAAGGGAGATCTCGCTACATAATTTATTAGGACTAGTGCAAAATAAAAATGCAGGTCACAAGCTTTATTTTGGTACAAACAGCTATACTTAAAGGCATTAAAATATGTAACTTTCCCCATTAAAAATATAACTTATATAATGTAATAATGATATCTGTAAACAATGTAAAATTGAAAAGAAATTCTAAAATACAATAAATAATAGCACCTTAATGTAAAACCTTTATTTATAAAATTGTTTTGAAAATTTATTTATTAGGACTTTATAATTTATACATTTAGCAACTATATTTTTAATTAATACAAATAAAAAATGATGTTATTCACTCTTTGAAAATGCATAGTTGTAAATAATTTTTGATACTTTTTGATTCTGAGAAGGATCTTTCTGCTGATGTAATTGGCATAAAAGCCGTTACAGTATTTTGTAGACTGTTAATATAATTAGAAAAATCTTTGATAAATTATTTTGAAATATAAATTTTAGTACTTATAGGGCTAATAATTCTTGTGGAATAAAATATTTTCTCAAAAGATATAACTATATACAAATCTGTTTCATGAAAGAATTTAATCTTAAATATAAATGTATTCAGTAACATGTTAACCTCACCTCTGACATTTGATGTGTGGTGGTGACAAAGAAATCAAATCACTTTGTGAGTTGTATGTAACTTAAAATTGTTACTTAAACACCAGAGTTGGTCTAGGTTCTCATGCTCACTGCACAGAAAGCCAATGACTAAGACAACAGGTATTACTAAGGAAGAAGGCTTTAATTGGTGCTACAGCCAGGGAGATGGGACCTCAGTCTGATATTCCCCTCGGACAACCAAACTAGGAGTTTATATAGCAGAGAAAAAAATGTAACAACGTGTAAGAAAACAGGAACTAGGGAGGGGCAAGGAAGCAATCATGATAAATGAAATCTGGCATTTCATTGTCTGAATGTGGTGATCTGGTGAGTTTCAGTTCTTTGATAAGTTTTTTGGGGACCTGAAGGTCAGTTTCTGAGGAAGCAACTCAAATAAAACAAATGTAAGTTTAAAACTTTAAGACCAGAAGGGTGCACTTCAGATTATCAAAAACAACAACAACAACAAACAACAACCACATCAAACCTATCTATGGTACCATTGGGTCAGTTTCAAAATGGCTGTTCACTTCTTTTTTTTTTTTTTTAAATATACTTTAGATTCTGGGGTACATGTGCAGATCAAGCACGATTGTTGCATAGGTACATACATGGCAAGGTGGTTTGCTTCCTCCATCTCCCTATCACCTATATCTGGTATTTCTTCCCATGTTATCCCTTCCCAACCTCCCTAACCCCCACTGTCCCTCTTGTCCTTCACAATGGATCCCAGCGTGTGATGTTCCCCTCTCTGTGTCCATGTGTTCTCATTGTTCAACACTTGACTGTGAGTGAGAACATGCAGTGTTTGATTTTCTGTTCTTGCACCAGTTTGCTGAGAATGATGATTTCCAGATTCATCCATGTCCCTACAAAGGATACAAACTCAGCTTTCCTTTTGGCTGCATAGTTTTCCATGGTGTATATGTGCCACATTTTCCTTGTCCAGTCTATCATCAATGGGCATTTGGGCTGGTTCCAGGTCTTTGCTATTGCAAACAATGCCACAATATATGAACATGCTGCACACACATGAACATATGTGTGCATGTGTCTTTATAATAGAATACATAATAGAATATATTGGATATATATCCAGTAACGGGATTGCTGGGACAAATGAAATTTCTATTTCTAGGTCTTTGAGGAATTGCCTTGTCTTCCACAATGGTTGAACTAGTTTATATACCCACCAACAGTGTAAAAGTATTCCTATTTCTCCATATCCTCTCCAGCATCTGTTGTCTCTAGACTTTTTAATGATCACCATTCTAACTGGTGTGAGATGGTATCTCAATGTGGTTTTGATTTGCATTTCTCTAATGACCAGTGATGATGAGTATTTTTTCATATGTGTGCTGGCCTCATATATGTCTTCTTTTGAAATGTGTCTGTTCATGTCCTTTGCTCACTTTTGAATGGGTTCGTTTGTTTTTTTCTTGTAAATCTGTTTTACTTCTTTGTAGATTATGGATGTTAGCCCTTTGTCAGATGGTAGATTGCAAAAGTTTTTTCCCATTCTGTTGGTTACTGGTTCACTCTAATGATTGTTTCTTATGCTGTACAGAAGCCCTGGAGTTTGATTAGATCCCACTTGTCTATTTTGGCTTTTGTTGTCAATGCTTTTGGTGTTTTAGTCATGAAGTCCTTTCCCTTCCTGACAGCTTACACTAAAATTAACTACAGATAGATTAAAAACTTAAACATAAGACCTAACACCATAAAAACTCTAGAAGCAAACCAAGATAAAACCATTCAGGACATAGGCATAGGCTGTTTGCTTCTTAACACTATATTTTCAATTTGGGTAAAAAATAACTTAAAAATGTATTTCTCATTAATATTATTTTGCCATTGAAAAAAATGCATATTTTCTGGGAGGCAGAGGTTGCAGTGAGCTGAGCTCATGCCACTGCACTCCAGCATGGGAGAGAGTGAGATTCTATCTCAAAAAAAAAATTGAAGAAAAATTGCCTAGAGTTTCAAGACAGTAACAGCAGAATGAGCAAGCTGTGTCTCATACCCTAAAGGCAACCCTGTTAGAAGACAAAGATGCAGCAACTGGTTTTTAAGTCTAAATACTTTCATTTGCTGTCCAAAAGCCGAAATCCACAGAACATAAATAAATAAATATATTCATCACATTGCATATTTTCTTTTGAGGCAAGTCTCTTTCTCCCAGGCTTGAGTGCAGTAGCATAATTATAGCCCCATGTAGTCTCAAACTGCTGGTCAAGAAATCCCGCATCAGCCTACCAAGATAGTTAGGACCACTAGAATGTTCCACCATGCCTGGCTAATTTCTTTCTTTCTTTATTTTTTCTTTTTTTATTTTTTGTTATAATTTTTTTTCATTTATTTTTATTTTTAATTTTATTGTATTTTAGGTTTTGGGGTACATGTGCAGAACTTGCTTTTAAGATAGTTGCATAGGTACACACATGGAAGTGTGTTTTACTGCCTTGCTCCCCTTCACCCACATTTGGTATTTCTCCCCAGGCTATCCCTCCCCAGCTCCCCGCCCCCCACTGTCCCTCCCCTATTCCCCACAATAGACCTCAGTGTGTAGTACTCCCTTCGCTGTGTCCATGTGTTCTCATTTTCCATCACCGGCCTATGAGCGAGAATATGCAGTATTTCCTTTTCTGTTCTTGTGTCAGTTTGCTGAGAATGATGTTCTCCAGATTCATCCATGTCCCTACAAAGGACACGAACTCATCATTTTTGATTGCTGCATAATATTCCATGATGTATATG
>CM052649.1:11982649-12014514 GCA_028533165.1 Leontopithecus rosalia
TTGTCTTCTGCTAGGTTTTGAGTTTTTTTTTTTATCTTGCTCCTCTAGCTCTTTCAATTTTGATGATAGGGTGTCAATTTTGGATCTCTCTGCCCTTCTCATATGGGCACTTATTGCTATAAAATGTGTCCCAGAGATTTTGGTATGTTGTGTCTTCGTTCTCATTGGTTTTGAAGAACTTCTTTATTTCTGCCTTCATTTCATTGTTTATCCAATCAACATTTAAGAGTCAGTTGTTCAGTTTCCATGAGGCTGTGCGGTTCTGAGTTAGTTTCTGGATTCTGATTTCTAACTTGATTGCACTACGGTCTGAGAGAGTGTTTGTTATGATTTCAGTTGTTCTGCATTTGCTTAGGAGTGCTTTACTTCCAATTATATGATCAATTTTAGAGTAGGTGTGATGTGGTGCTGAGAAGAGGTATTCAGATTTGCTCATAGAGTTTTCTAGTTTAAAATTCTATTGTTGAAAATACTTTTTTCATTAAATAGTCACATAAACCTCATCAAAATAAATTGACCAGAGACACATTATTTATTACTTAATGTTTGATTTGATTCCATTGTTATATATGTATGTAAATGCCAGTACCTCACTATCTTGATTACTGCTGCTTTTTAGTAAACTTTAATATTGAAAAATGTGAGTCCTCTAAGTTTTTCTTCTTGATCAGGATTATTTTGTCTATTCCAGAACACCTGCAATTCCAAATGATTTTTAGGATTAGCTTGTCAGTTTCCAAAATTGAGACTCTGTAAAGATTGTGGTGAACGTATATATTAATTTAGTGAATATTGCCATTTAACAATATTTAGTCTTTTGATCCATGAACATAGATTTCCCCCATATATATATATATATATATATATATATATATATATATATATTCTCTCTCTCTCTCTCTCTCTATATATATATATATTCTCTCTCTCTCTATATATATATATATGTATATATATTTTCTCTATATATATATAAAAATGTTTTTCAACAGTTTTGTAATCTTCAGAGAGTTTTATATTACTTTTTAAAATATTTTCCTGTTTTATTCTTTCTGATGCTATTAAACATAACATTGTAACTTCATTTTTGAATTGTTTATTTAAAGTCTTTAAAACTAAAATTGATTTTTGTGTATTAATCTTGAATCCTATAATCTTGCTGGCCTTATTAGTATGAATTTCCTTTTAATGGTTTCTATAGAAGTTTATATATACATACACACATATATATGAGATAATATAAAATTAGGTGATCTTGTGTATATGCACATATATATGCATGAGATCTTGTATATACACATGGGATTATGTAACACATATATTAATATATTGCATATGTATGTGTATGTACATGTAAAATCTTGTGTGTGTGCATGTGTATGTATACACAAATACACACAATCATATAATCTGAGAATATGGATAGTTTTATTGCTTCCTTTCTAATCTGTATGTCTTCTATTTCTTTTCTTGCCTAATTGCTCTAGCTAGAACTTCTAGTATAATATTGAATAGAATTGAAAAAAGCGACTATCATTGCCCGTTCCTGATCTCAGTGGGGAGAACTTCAGGCTTTCACCACTAATATGATGTTAGTTGTGAGTTTTCCATAGACGTTTTATTCTCTCTCTCTTTTTTTTTCGTTTAAGCAGGAATAATTTTATTTTCTAACCTTCATCTTAGATTTAGGGATTACATATGCAGGTTTGTTACCTGGGTATATTGCATTCTCCTGAGGTTTGGGGTATAAATAATCCCATCTCCCAGTACACAATAGTTTTTCAACTCTCGTCCCTGCTACCTTCTCCCACTTTAATAGTCCTCAGTTTCTATTACTGCTATCTTTATGCCATGAATAACTAATGTTTAGCTTCTACTTATAGGGGAGAATATGTAGTGTTTTGTTTTCTCTCTTGTAGTAATTTGCTTAGGATATAGTTTCCAGCTAATGCTTTTGATGACTTAGTCATAAAGTCATTCCCAAGTTCAGAATAGTATTTTTTAGCTTTTTATCTAGAATTCTTATAGTTTGAGGTCTTACATTTGAATCTTTGATCAATATTGAGTTAAATTTTGTATATGGCAAAAGGAAGGGATTCAGTTTTATTCTTGTGCACATGGCTAGTCAGCTTTCCCAGAAACAATAATTGGATAGGTAGTCCTTTCTTTATTGTTTGTTATTGTCAATTTTGTTGAAGATCATGTGGTGGTAGGTATATGGCTTTACTTCTAGCTCTCTATTCTGTTCCATCAGTCCATGTGTCTGTTTTTGTATCAGTGCTATACTGTTTTGGTTACTGTAGCCCTGTAGTGTAGTCTGAGGTTGGAAAATGTGATGCCTCTGGCTTTGTTCTTTTTGTTTAGAATTTCTTTGGCTATTCAGGATCTTTTATGGTTCTATATGAATTTTATAATTACTTTTGACAGTTCTATGAAAATTGACATGTGTAGTTTGAAAGGTTTACCATTGAATTTGTAGATTGCTTTGAGCATTATAGCATTTTAACAATATTGATTCTTCCAATCCATGAGCATGTAATGTTTTTCCATTTATTTTTAGCATCTATTATTTCTTTTAGCAGTGTTCTGTACTTCTTCCTGTAGAGGTTTTTCACATCCCTTGTTGAGGTATCCTTAGGTAGTTTTTGTGGCTAAATGGGATTGCATTATTGATTTGGCTCTCATTTTGAATGTTTATTGCTGTATGGAAATGCTACTGGTTTTTGTACATTGATTTTGTATCTTGAAACATTACTGAAGTTGCTTTTCATATCTAGGGGCCTTCTGGTGAAGCCTTTAGAATTTTCTAGGTATAGAATCATATCACCTGTGAAGAGAAATAGTTTGACTTCTTTTGCTATTTTGATACCTTCCATTTCATTCTCTTAGTTGATTGCTCTGGTTAAGACTTTCAGAACTATGGTGAACAGGATTGGTAAAAATGGGCATTCTTGTCTTGTTTCAAGGGGAAATGGTTCTTTTTTTTTTTTTGAGATGGAGTTTTGCTCTTGTTACCCAGGCTGGAGTGCAATGGCATGATCTCGGCTCACCACAACCTCCGCCTCCTGGATTCAGGCAATTCTCCTGCCTCAGCCTCCCGAATAGCTGGGACTACAGGTGTGCACCACCATGCCTAGCTAATTTTTTTGTATTTTTAGTAGAGACAGGGTTTCACCATGTTGACCAGGATGGTCTCGATCTCTTGACCTCGTGATCCACCCGTCTCGGCCTTCCAAAGTGCTGGGATTACAGGCATGAGCCACCACGCTCGGCCCCGGGAAATGGTTCTTGTGCTTGCCTGTTGAGTATGATGTTGGCTATTTGTTTGTCATAGAAAGCTCTTATTGTTTTGATGTATGTTCCTTTGATCCTTTGTTTCTTGACAGTTTAAACATGAGGGATGTTGAATTTTATTGAACACTTTCTCATCATCTATAGAGATGAGTATAGGGTTTTATTTTTAATGTGGTTTATGTGCTGAAGCACATTAATTTGCATATGTTGAACCAAATTTGCATTTCAGGAATAAAGCCTACTTGACCATGATGAAGTAACTTTTTGTTGTGCAATTGAATTCAGTTTGCTAGTATTTTGTTGAGGACTTTTATGTCTGTCTATGTTCATCAGTAATATTGGCCTGTAGTTTTCTTTTTTAAATTGTGTTTTTGCAAGGTTTTGTAATTAGGATGTTGTCAGCTTCATAGAATTAGTGAGAAAGCAGTTCCTCTTCCTCTATTGTTTGGAATAGTTTCAGTAGAAATGGTGCACACACTTCTTTGTACACCTGGTAATATTTACCTGTGAATCTATCTGTTCAAGTTTTTTTTTTAACTGATAGATTTTTTTTATTACAGATTCAATTTCAGAACTCAACATTAGTCTGTTCAGGTTTTCAATTTATTCCTGATTCAATCTTGGGAGATTGTGTGTTTCCAGGAATGTATGCCTTTCCACTAGATTTTCTAGTTTGTGTTCATATAAGTGTTTGTAAGAGTCTCTGAGGATCTTTTGTATTTCTGTGGGATTGATTATAATGTCACATTTGTCATTTCTGATCATGCTTATTTAGATCTTCTTTATTTTTTTTGGTTAATATAGATAACACTCCATCAGTCTTACTTATCCTTTCAAAAAACTAACTTTTAGTTATGTTAATGCTTCACGTAGATTTTTGTGTCTTAATTTTGTTTAACCTCATTATGAGTTTAGATATTCTCTTCTGCTAGCTTTGGGGTTAGTTTGTTCTTGTTTTTCTAATTCCTCTATGTGTAATGGTAGATTATTAATTTGAAATTTTTCCAACTTTTTGATTTAGACATTTAATGCTGTAAACTTTCCTAACATTGTTTTTGCTTTATTCCAGAGATTTCAGTATTTCTCTATTTTCATTTATTTTGTAGACTTTTTAAATTTTTATCTTAATTTTGTTGTCTACCCAGAAGTCATTTAGGGGTAAGTTGTTTAATTTCCATGTAATTGTGTGGTTTTGATAGATCTTTTTGGTGTTGATTTCTGTTTTTATTCCCCTGTGGTCTAAGAGCATGGTTGGTATGATTTAAATTTTTTTTAAATTTATTGAGACTTGCTTTATAGCTTTGCATACAGTTGATCTTGGACATGTTCCCTGTGTGGATGAGAAGAATGTACATTCTGTGGCTGATGGGTAGAGTATTCTGTAGATGTCTATTAGGTCCAATTGTTCAAGTGTCAAGTTTAAGTCCAGAGTTTCTTTTAGTTTTCTACCACGATGATTTTTTAAGGCTAACTGTGGGGTGTTAAAGTTCCCCTACTATTATTGTGTTCCTAAGCCTTTTCATAGGTGTAGAAGTACTTATATTTTGAATCTGAGTTCTCTACTGTTGGGTATATCTGTATTTATGATAGGAAAGTCTTTTGTTGAATGGAACCTTTTATCATTATGCCATGGTCTTCTTTTTCCTTTATTTACTGTTGTTGGTTTAAAGTTTGTTTTATCTGATACAAGTATAATAATCCCTGCTCTTTTCTTGTTTTATGTTTGCATGGTAGGTGTTCCTCCAACCCTTTACTTTGAGTATGTGTGTTTCATTACATGTGGATGGGTCTCTTAAAGACAGCTGATTGATGAATGTTTTTTTAAAATGCAACCTGAGACTCTGTGCCTTTTAAGTAGGGCATTTAGAATATTTAATTTCAAGATTAATATTAATATATGAAGTTTTGATCTTATCGTAAAGTTTTTAGCTGGCTGCTTTGTGGTTTCTACCATGTGAGTGCCTTCCACGGTCTGTGGGTTATGCACTTCAGTGTGTTCTATTTCTTCTTCTCCTTCTTCTTTTTTTTTTAGACAGAATTTCACTTTCTTGTTCAGACTAAGGTGCAGTGGTGTGATCTTGGCTAACTGCAATTCTCATGCTTCAGCTTCCTGAGTAGCTGGGATTACAGGTGCCCACCACTACACCCAGCTGATTTTTTGTATTTTAGTAGAAATGGAGTTTCACCATCTGGCCCGGGCTGGTCTCGAACTCCTGAGCTCAGGCAATCCATCTCAGTCTCCCGAAATGCTAGGATTATAAGCATGAGCCACCATGCCTGGCCGTTCAGTGTATTTTCTTTTGTGGCAGGTGCTGTTCCTTCATTTCAATGTTTAGAATTCCCTTAAGGATCTCTTTTATGAGTTTCTACTGGTTACACATTCCCTTAGTGCTTGCTTGTCTGCATAAAAATTTATTTCTCCTTCATGTATGAAGCTTAGCTGACAGCACATGAAATTCTTAGTTTCAATTTATTTTCTTTAAACATGCTGAGGAATAGGTTCCCAGTTGCTCCTGGTTTCTGCTAAGAAGTCTGATGTTAGTTGATTGAGGCTCCCTTCATGCATGACCTATCCTTTATTTCTTCAGCTCTAAGCTTGGGCAGTATGGGGAACATATACCTTGGTTATATTCATTCTGTATAATATCTCATCGGTGTTCTCTGCATTTCTTGTATCTGAATGTTTGTCTCTATAGAAAGATTAGAGTACTTTTTCCAATTTTTTTCAAATATGTTTTCTAGGTTGTTTGCTGTTTCTCCTTCTCTCTCAGGAATGCCAATAATTTATAGGTTTGATTACTTGACATAATACCATATTTTTCAAATACTTTGTTGATTAAAAAAGAAGGTTTCTTTTTTTATCTGACTGGGTTATTTGTAAAGACCAGTCTTGAAGCTCTGAAATTCCTTGTCCAGTCTATTGCTAAAGCTTCCAATTGTATTTTGAAGTACCTTATGTGAGTTGTTCAATTCCAGAGCTCTGATTGATTTCTTTTTAAGATGTTTATCTCTTTCCTAGTCTCCTGGATTGCTTTAGATGTTTCTTTATGTTGATTTTCAGCCAAGTCTTGGATCTCATTGAGCTTCCCTGCAATCTATGTTTTGA
This sequence comes from Leontopithecus rosalia, assembly GCA_028533165.1. Classification (NCBI taxonomy): domain Eukaryota; kingdom Metazoa; phylum Chordata; class Mammalia; order Primates; family Cebidae; genus Leontopithecus; species Leontopithecus rosalia. The sequence continues at coordinate 11,989,050 of CM052649.1, forward strand.
ATTCATTATCTGTCATGTCTGAGTTTCCATTTTGGTTAGGGACCCTGGATGGAGAGCTAATTAAATTCTTTGTGGTGTCAGACTCTTCATGGTGCCAGAATTTTTACAATGGGTACTTCTCATCTGAAGATGATGGCACTTCTACTTTTTGTAGTTATTTTCATGTGGGTAAATTTTTATACTTTTAATCTTTCTTTCTCTATGCTATTTTTTTCTTCCTCTTTATTGTCTCTTCCTACCAAGGGTTGTGTTTGCAGAGAATTCTGGGTAGGATCTTTTGGCTTTGCCTCTATAGTCCTGTGCTTTTTATTATTTTGGCAGGTCCAGGGATGTTTTTTATAATGATATTTTTGTAACTGTATTCTTCTGTAACTTTGCATATAGGGCATGTAATTGCTACGTTCAAAAGTCAGTTTTTCTCTTCCACTTTCTCTGCATCTGCTATTCAGCAAGTAAGTTAGATCAAGATTTGCTCAGTGGAATTTGTCATCTTGTGTAGTGGAAAAGAAAAGCAAAAATCCATGCAAATACTCTGTGACCTAGTATCTCTCCACCACAACAATTATCAGAATACTACATGGGGTAGAGAGAGGGAATTCATATATATATATGTATTTTTTTTTTGACACGGAGTTCTGCTCTTGTTACCCAGGCTGGAGTGCAATGGTGCCATCTTGGCTCACTACAACCTCCACCTCTTGGGTTCAGGCAACTCTCTTGCCTCAGCCTCCTGAATAGCTGGGACTACAGGCATGTGCCACCGTGCCAGCTAATTTTTTGTATTTTCAGTAGAGACGGGATTTCACCATGTTGACCAGGATGGTCTCGATCTCTTGACCTTGTGATCCACTTGCCTCGGCCTCCCAAAGTGCTGGGATTACAGGCTTGAGCCTCCGCACCCGGCCCATTTTCTTTAAGCCATAAACTAGTAGTAAATTGATCCCACTTGAAAATTATTTCCTTTAGGCATTGTTTCTTTTTGTCAACAAATGGAGACAGTGACAGTAATAGGATTTATCATAATTGCAACAAAAAATGAACAAACAACTATAATACACTTAAAAACCTCCTACCCATTCCCCAAAAGTAAATATTTTAAATCTCTTTCTGTGTGTAAAATAGCTCAGAATTCAATAGAGTATGTTTCAGATTTTACCTATATTCCTCAAAAAGTTCAGATGATCCCTAAGCTCCAAGTTTTACATTATATTGGCATAATTTAAGTCGCAAATAATTTTGTGACAAAATAAATTATGTACCAAGTAGCAAGAAGATTTTAATTTTAATAATGAACAATTTTCACTGTTTTGAAAATTCTATGAGGGTTTTACCATTTATGAAAAGGTTTCACTTGTGCGGTTACACAAAAAAGAATTTTGTGATTGCATTTTCTTTTAAAAAAATATGATACACCTGTAAAAGACCAAATACATGAGACATATTTAATTTGACTATTGAGACTATTAGTCACTTCCTGCAGAGTCAAAAAGAATCATAAACATAAGAGTAGTTAAAAGTCCTCTTAGAAATGTTATCTCAAACAACTGAAAGAGGACATGACATCTGAATACACATTTTCCTATCTTTCTCATTATGGCACTCTGGTATGTATTGGATTATTACAATTAGATTTTTGTTTCCATTTGCATAGACACAATGCTGATATCAATAATGTGTATATTTGCCAGAGACAGAAGAAAAATAACAGATAATGACTTTTTATTGTCAGTTGAATTACTGCAATATAACAACCAGATTATTTCCATTTAAGTGACATATCCTTAGGAGAAAAAATATATTTCTCACAGCAAAAAACTTTTCTTTTTCTTTCTTTCATATCCATTGTGTTATTTCCTGTATAATTTTAATGTTATATTTTTAAACTGGTAGAAAAAATATTTCAAAAGACAGTCCTATTTCTACCCATGATATACTTAGGAAATAATATAATTCATTTTCTGTTATTTTTATCTCCAGCAACAACAAAAATAGTTATGAGCATTAAAATATAATTGTTTTCATTCACTTGTCTTCTACTTCAGTTCAACTGTTACAGTTTAGTTCTCACAGTTTAGTGGCTGCATCACCAGGCTTAACCAACTGGTCTTTACCATGTTAATGGTGACCATATACACACCGTTATCCTAAGATTTATTGAATTATCGGTCTTATTTACTAAAATAAAAACTGGAAGGTAGTGTGTGATTGATTGTTCTTATTAAGTGCATTCTTTGGAAATAGGAGAGGCATTCAAAAAATTTCATTGAACAGTACTATACCAAAAACTTTTCATATTTTCTCTTGAAATAATTTTATTATTTTTCCAAGTGGACATCTGACATAGTAAAAGGAATAAAATAATTACATACATATATATAATACATATAAAAATGATAAATATATATAACATGTATATATGATATATATATGCATTATATTTATGTACCATATATGTGTGCAGATTCATTAGATATATGCGTCATAGATGCATTATTACATATATATTATATATGTGTAATAATTTTATCTACATTCCCCAGTTTCTCCAAAAGTCAAGTGATATAAACTGGGCACTGGTTTCCAAGAGTCTGTGCAATGCAGGCCCATTATAAGACAAGTGACTGGGGAACAACTCAAAATAGTTTCATCCAAAGAATAAACCTAATAGGTTACAAAACTGAGAACATGGGTGGTTTTATTTTAATAGGATGGATTAAGAGACTGTACACAATATTTCAGACACTCTTACTATCTTTAATCTGTGCTATTCCTGTATTCTCATTGCCCCATTTTAGAGACCAATAAGAGGGTGCAGCTTGGATGATGGAAAAGTGACTGCAGGCCTCACCAGACATTTTTTTAAAAGGGAGATGTGGCTACCAGATGCCCAGCTTTCCCTACTGTGTGGCATCATAGACATATTATGGTTGTTTTTAAATTTTGTATAAATGGAATCATAGACATTATTTGTCTTTTTTCTAAGTAATATGCTTTTTAAATGGACCTATGCTCTTACATAGAATATGTATGTTAATTTTTACTCCTATATGCTTATATTAGTCTGTCCTCTCACTGCTGATAAAAACATACCTGAAACTGGGCAATTTACGAAAGGAAGAGATTAACAGACTTCCAGTTCCACATGGTTGTGAAGGCCTCACATTATGGTGGAAGGCAAAGAGAAGCGAATCGTGTTACATGGAGGGCAGCAAGCAGAGAGAGAGAGAGCTTTTGCAGGGAAACTCCTCCTTATAAAACCATCACATCTTGTGAGATGTATTCACTATCATGAGAACAGCACAGAAAAGACCTGTCCCCATAATTCAAGGGCCTCCCCTGGGTTCCTCCCACAACAGTGAGAATTCAAGATGAGATTCGGGTGGGTACAGGGACATAGCATTCCACCCCAGCCCCACCCAAATCTCATTCCATTACATTTCAAAACCACTCATGCCTTCCCAATAGTCCCCCAAAGGCTTAACTCATTTCAGCATTAACTCAGAAGTCCATAGTCCAACATCTCATCTGAGACAAGGCAAGTCCCTTCAGCCTATGAGCCTGTAAAGTCAAAAGCAAGTTAGTTACTTCCCAGATACAATGGGGATATAGGTGTTTGGTAAATACAGCCATTTCAAATGGGAGAAGATGGCTACAGGCCAACAGGGGTCTATAGGCCCCATGCAAGTTTGAAATTCTGCAGGACAGTCAAATAGTAAAGCTCTGAAATGGTCTCCTTTGATTCCATGTCTCACATCCAGGTCATGCTGATGCAAGAGGTGAGTTCACATGGTCTTGGGCCGCTCCACCCCTGTAGCTTTGCAGGGAACAGTCTCCCTCTCGGCTGCTTTCATAGGCTGCTGCTGAGTGTCAGAGGCTTTTCCAGGCACATGGTGCAAGCTGTCAATGGAGCTACTATTCTGGAGTATGGAGAATGCTGGCCCTCTTCTCATGGCTCCACTAGGCAATGCCTCATTAGGGACTCTGTGTGAAGGACTCCATCCCCCATTTCTTTTCCATATTCTCCATGAGGATCCCACCCCTTCAACAAATTTCTGCCTGGGCATCCAGGCATTTCCAAACATCTTCTGAAATCTAGGTGGAGGTTTTCAAAGCCCACATCTTGACTTCTGTGCACTCATAGGCTCAGCACCATGTGAAAGCTGCCCAGGCTTAGTAGGGCTTGCACTTTCTGAAGCCATGGCCCATGCTCTGCATTGGGCCCATTCAGCCATGACTGCAGCAGCTGGGATGCAGGTCACCAAGTCCCTAGACTGCACACAGCATGCAGAACCTGGGCCCAGCCCAAGAAACAATCTTACCTCCTAGGCCTTTGAGTCTGTGCTGGGAGGGGCTGCCATGAAGTCCTCTGTCATGCCTTTGAGACATTTTCCCCATTGTCTTGGGGATGAACATTCAGCTCCTTGTTACTTATGCAGACTTTTGCAGACAGCTTGAATTTCTTCTCAGAAAACTGTATTTTCTTTTCTACAGCATCTTCAAGTTCCAGATTTTCAAACTTTTATACTCTGCTTCCCTTATGAAACTGAATGCCTTTAACAGTACCCAAGTACCTCTTGAATGTTTTGCTGCTTAGAAATGTATTCTGCCAGATACCCTAAATCATCTCTGTCAAGTTTAAAGTTGCACAAATCTGTAAGGTAGGGGCCAAATGCCCCCAGTCTCTGCTAAAACATAACAAGAGTCACTTTTACTCCAGTTCCCAACAAGTTTCTCATCTCCATCTGAGATCACCTCAGCCTAGATTTCATTGTCAATGTCGTCATCAGCATTCTGGTCAAAGTCATTTAACAAGTCTATAGAAAGTTCAAGAGTTTACAATTTTCCTGTATTCTTCTGAGCCCTCCAAACAGTTCAACCTCTGCCTGTTACCCAGTTCCAAAGTCCCTTCCACATTTTCAGGTATCTTTTCAGCAGTGTCCCACTCTATTGGTAGCAGTTTAATGTATTAATATGTTCTCATTCTCCTGATAAAGAGGTACCCAAGACTGGACAATTTACAAAAGAAAGAGGTTTAATAGACATAGTTCCAGTGGCTGGGGAGGCCTCACAATTATGATGGAAGGCAAGGAGGAACAAGTCTCATTCTACATAGATGGCAGCAGGCAAAGAGAGAGCTTGTGCAGAGAAACTCCCCCTTAAGGACCTATCAGATCTTGTGAGATGTACTCATTATTATGAGAAGAGCAGAGAAAAGACCTGCCTTCATGATTCAGTTACCTCCCAAAGGGTCCATCCCACAACATGAGGAATTCAAGATGGAATTTGGATGCGGACATGGCCAAACCATATCAAATATCAATGTTATAACATTATATCAATATTCTGCATTATATTTATGCTTTTCAGGTTGATACATTAGGTAGTTCCCAGATTTAGAATATTATGAAAAGTATTATTAGTATAGCATTACTTTTTTTGGTGCAGTGTGGTAGACAGGAAGACATCCCACCTAGATCACTCTTCAAGGAAGACATCTATGCAAAGCTTCAGAGAACGCAGTCATTGAACAGACTCCAGTTGTTGATTCCTTCAAGATCTTCCTTTAGTGGAGAAAGTCACCTTGCCTAAAGCTCTAAAAGTTTGAAAATTTGGTTTGATGTGGTTCAAAGATGATGAGTAATTTCATCCAGGACATTCCCTCTGGGTCACAGAGGCTTTCTTGGTCCTGCAGTTTGCCTAATCTTGCTTGCTTTGTTCCCTTTTCCCTTATTGATGTTGATTCTTGAAAAGTATCCTGCACTCCAAGCTCTGACTCACTTCCTGGAGTGGTCCCAGGAAGGAAGGAACAAAGTTTGGTATGCCATACTCCAGGATGAACTGGATCAAAAGAAACAAATCAAGGGATGGAAGTGAGAGTCTGTTGAATCATATAATTTTTTATAATGCTATATAATCAATAAAATGAATACCTGGGTCAGAAAACCAAGAGACAAAAGCAGAAGGAGTCCCTCTAAGCAACACTCTCAATGACGTGCTGGGGAATTTATGCTTCCCATCTCTGCAACCTGGGGTATACAGGGATAGAGCTTCTTATCCTCAAATGTAGCATACTTCTACTGGAGACATAAGGAAATCAATTGAACTACAAATTATGGTTGCTCCCTAGGCATTTGGGATCTTTTGTTTTGTTTTGTTTTATCAACAAACAAAACCAGAAAATTGAGTGGTAATTTTCAGTGGACTTCTGTTACACCAAAGGGCAAGGAGAAATCCATGTGTAACTCACGTGATCCATTTGAGCCCATTACTATTTCTTTGTCCACCATGGATTACACAAACAGATACAGAGGCTTCAGTTTAAGAAGGTCGTGGAGGTCAGAAACTCAAACCTCCCAAAGATGCAGGTCTCACCTCCAGGTAAACTACTGAGGTCAAGCAGAGCTATTTGCTGATTGAAGACATATACAATGGTTAATGTCAGGAGGAGAAAATGTGTGTCAATTGTGGCCTTGACATTAACTGCTTCACTTAGTTTCTTTTCTTTCAATTTTCCTCAAAAAAAGAAAGAAAGAAAGAAATGCAAGTGGGAGTCCTGGAGAAGCTTTTCCCTGAAAATGTATAGGAGAACTTATACTACAAGAGATCAGCTGCTGTAGGCAAGAAGACATGCCACTCGGCTCTCCTGTCAGTAACATTCTTGCTGGCTCCTGAAATCTCTCTTTCTTTCATTTCTTTATCTGTTTATCTATTCTCACACTGATTCCACAGTATGGTATTTGTGTATTAAAATAAGATGTGAGTTTTAGTAATGGAAGTGCTCCAAGTTTGTTATACCTTTTTAAGATTATTGGGCTTTTTTGGACCTTTGTATTTCCATATACGTTTTAGAGAAAGTTTACCAGTGTATGTACATTAAAACAAACTCTGAGGAAATATTTAGTGAGGTGGTTGTGGGATTGCATGAATTCATAAGCATATTTTGGAAGAAATGTCTTCAAATCTATATTTATGTATAGGGCTCATAGACATATTTATGCATTAACATCTCTCAGGAGTATGTTGTACTTTTCATCAGAGAAATTGTTCATATCTTTTGTTAGACATATTCATAGGTAATTAATTTTTTCATATGGTTATAAACGGTATCATTTATAATTTTACTTTCTATAACTTTCTGAGATTTACAAATGCAATCGATTTACTTTGTATTGCTCTTGTCTTCTCCAATATTATATTCATTTATTAAATTCTAATATTTGTATAGTGTATTAGTCCATTCTCAAACTGCTATAAAGAAATACCCAAGACAGGGTAATTTGTAAAGAAAAGAGGTTTAATTGACTCGCAGTTCCACAGGGCTAGGGAGTCCTCAGGAAACTTACATTCATGACGGTAAGCACCTCTTTATAGAGCTGTAGGCGAGGCAGGGGAAATGCCAGGTGCTTATAAAACCATCAGATCTTATGAGACTCACTCATTATCAAGAGAATGGCATAGGGGAACCTGACCCCATGATTCAGTTACCTCATCTGGTCCTGCTCTTGACATGTGGGGACTACAATTCAAGGTGAGATTTAGGTGGAAATGCAGAGCTGAACCACATCATATAGAATTTTTGGATTATTTTTATTCATATTATTTGGAATGAGGAAACACTGTTGTGATGTTTCTGAATATATTACATATTAAATTTTGGGGGTATTTTTGTGTTGTGCTATCTTAGATCACTGGCCCACATTTGAACAGAAGTGGTGAATGTGAGTGTCAATGTATTTGTAATGATAATTCATGATAGTTTTCTGAATAGATGCATTAAAAATAACATTTTATTTTTTTAATTTCCTTTGCTTTAAAAAGTTAATATTTGTTAAATTTCATCAAATGTTTTAACACATCTGTAAAGACAATCATACATATTTAATTTCTAATGTGGTGATGTAGAAAGATTAATTTTAATTCTACATTGTCTTTGCAATCGTGATTTATTAAACAGACATCTGTAATTTAATACTAATCTTATTTGTTTCTGGATTTTTATTTGCTAATGTTTTGTTTAATTTGTTTTTATGCATATACATACACTCTAGGTTCTTGTCAGATTTTGTTATCATAGTTCTACTCGCTTCACAAAATTAATTTTTAAATATTTTCCCTGTTTCTTAATTTTAGAAGAATGTGTGTAAAGTTGCTGTTATTTGGCTTTAGTTATTAGGGAAAAAAATCACTGATCAGGTAATTTGGTTGTGGGATTTTGGGGGGGAAGATACTTAAAATGGGTTCAATTTCTTTAACTGGCATAATATAAGTTACGAGTACTTTTAAGTTGCCACACATTAAAAAGAACTTAGGCACGATGCAGACTGTGACAGCATCACTGGCTTATCACCCTCCTAAACTCTGGCTTCACTGAACATGTCATTCCTCTAGATTTAGTGGCTCTTACCTGTAATTCCAGCATTTTGGGAGGCTGAGCCAGGCAGATTGCTTGAGCCCCAGAATTTGAGATCAGCTCGGGCAACATGGTTAAACCTTGTCTCTGCTGAAATAAAAGAATAAATGAATAAATACAGAAAAATTACCCAGGCATGCTGGCATGCACATGTAGTCCCAGCTACTCGGGAGGCTGAGGATTGTTTGAGCTCAGGAGGTGGAAGTTGTAATGAGCTAAGATTGCACCACTTCACCCTACCCTTGGTGGAAGAGATATACCTTGTCTCAAAAAAATTCTAATTTTTCAGTTTTCTTATTTATCAAATACCAAGAATTAGAATTGAGAATATTTATAGGATTTTAAAATGAAAATATGATAATGAGTTGATTGATACATCTAATCAAATGTGTTCAACTGAAACCTCTTACTTAGAATGCAAGTCTTTGCAGATATAATAAAGGATCTGAAGAACAGTTTATCCAAGATTTAACCAGACCCTAAATCTCATGGTAAGTTTCCTCATAAGAGACAGAAAAGAAGACAAACATATAGAGAGAAGCAGTGAATGTGGGAATGGACGCAGAAACTGTAGCAATGTGTCTCAGCTAGGGAATGCTACACATTCCAGGAAACTACCAGAAAGTATGAGAGAAGCATCCACAGATTCTCCCTCAAAACCACCAGGAGAAAGTCATTCTTATTTCAGGAGGCATCTGACCTCCTGAACTGGGAGACAATAAATTTCTATTGTCTTAAGTCACAGAGTTTTTGGTAATTTGTTATAGCAGCCCTAGGAAACTAAAACATGACCCTCCATGTACAGATGATAAAAGACAAAGTAACTTTAAGCTTCTAGTATATTGAAAAAGTGTGATTCGTTTTTTTCCACTCAGTTGTCTTTTAACAAATCCCTAAAGGCATTTTATCTGTTCTTTCCTTCCACAGAGAAACTATTTGCTTTGGAGGAGAGTTTGTTTTCTCACAAGGAATCCATTGAACATATAAGCCTCTGGTCCTTTTTTTAATCCATAGGAGACTCAGAAGATGATTTTGCCATGACTAACACCCTGCAGATGAAAGAAACAAATGCCTCTTAAATTCTTATATTCTATCTTTAAACAATTGAAATGCCTTTGACAATTGACCTATACAGCAAATTCTGTTTACAACTCTTGATTCAATTGATGAGTAAATAAAGCCAGAGCCAACCTCTGTGCCTTTGCTTACTTAGAAGACCTCAATATAATCCTTGACCATTCACAAATAAAATAATGGTGAGGACTGAAATAATTTTTAATAGGCAATTAACCAGTTTCAAAATTTTCATTTTACAGAATACTCCTGGCTTCAGGCACATAGATGGCTTGTTTGATTATTCATGTTACATATTGCAATTAGTTATTTTTGTTTAAATAAACCCAGTAAATTCTGTTTAATTATTTTTTTAAAAGTGGCCTGGGATAAAATCTTCTCTGTTTCAGAACATCTTCTCTTTATTATCTCAGAGTACCATTAGAATATTTGATCATTCTGCCTGTTTATAATTCATAAATGATGATTCCACAATCATCATTTATGTGTACATACAAGTGTACAGTTCTGGCATGTACACTTTTATTAACTGAAATTACATGCACCCCATAGAAAAAGCAAACTTGAACCTAATGAACTCCATGATGTTTTGAATATTTTTTATACAATCAAGTGCATGTGTATATGTTCATTTTGCTGGTCCAAGGGTTATCTGAACCTCAAAGGCAGAGAATCTCAATAATACTAGATGCAGTCTGAGAACAGAAGCATAATCTTTGATACTGAGATTTCAGGTGGAGCATCCACAGTGTCGGACTTTGTTAAGATAAAATGAGAGAAGATGTACCAAGACAATTGGGACCATACATCCTAGAGGCAGAAAACTGTTACCTACATATACACACCCTATCATTGTCTCTACCACCACCATGATAGTAATACTCTGAATTCTGTAATTATGTTGATGGGAAGTCCTTCAATCACACATTTACCTTGTGTATCATGATATGTGCACTTTGCACAAATCTTTAAATCTTTATTTTCCAAATGGTCATAGTTCTGAAGGGAGAATCATGTAACCTGTTAGGTAAATGTAATGATTACTGACTTGCACAACTAGTAAATAAGGACAATGTAAATACCAAACTAAAAAATGATAACACAAATTCTATAACGTCAAAGAGAAACAGAGAAGAAATAGGACATGACTATATCCTATGTCTTTGAGTGCAAAATGCTCTCATTCATCACAAATATTTGAAGTACAGTATTAACCACTAATATTGAAGTACAAATGTGAGGTAAAGTTTGTGGTTTGAGAAAAAGCAAACAACAAAAATAATGCAACAATCTTTTGACGTCTATGCATGTGTCTTGGTCTGTTTTTGGCTATCACAATCGAACACCTAAGACTAAGTAATTTAGAATAAACAGGCATTTACTTCTTTACCTTTCTGGAGGTGAGAAGTCTATTATCCAGGTGTTAGCACCTGTGAGGGCCTCTCTGCTGCATCATCAAGTGGCAGAAGGAGAGAAGGCTAGAAGTGCAAGAGGGGGCTGAATTTCTCCATCCAGGTACGATGGTGGAAACTTCATGGCCTATCACCTCTTAAAAGTCTCACCTCTTAATACTGTTAAATTTCAAAATGAATGTTGAAGGAGACAAGCTTTCAAGCCACAGCAGCATGCCCTTACAAATAGTAATTGCACATGTTTTCATTTAGTATTAAAAAGTCCCTCACTCTATGTCCTCTACTTCCTTTTCTATATATGTCAATGTGAAGGTAGGGGTGGGGGAGGAAATAATTTGTTGTCCATGAAGCTTGAAAGGTTTAGAAGAATACTTATCAAGCAAAGAAATAATATGTTGACACAGAAAATAATAATTAAAAATTCAAATATTATATGAGGACAACCACCACCACAAACATGTAACACCTGTAGGCTATGCCCCGTTTTTTTTTTACTTTGCTAATTGGAAAATTAGATATTTATGCAATAAACTAAGTGTTCAAACACAATATGACAGGAAAACTCAAATGCTATTAATTTTTGAAGTTGTTCATATTTTACAAATTCAACATGGTTATGATTTCTGAAAAGTGGCTAGAGATCTGAGGAATAAGTATTGCCTAGTATTCATAATAATATACATGCGCTAGACTCAAGAGTGTGGCATAGCTATTGTAAATAGCATTTCTTCCCTTTGAAGAAAGAGTTACCATGCTGTATGAAAATCATGTGGTCTTAAACTTCTCTCTGCACTTAAGTAATCAAGATCGGTTTGAGAGTGAGCTTGGTGGCATGCTGCACTTCCGTGGTTATCCACTGCGTACGCTAAAGCAAAGCCAGTGACACATCTTTTAAAGACAAGGAGCTCCACATAGGCAGACAACCTATTTTTATAGGATTTTCTTTTACTTTCTTAATTCAAGGCAAGTATTTTAAGAAATCGACATTTTGTTTCTTGCTTGGGCATTTATCATGTCCAATGAAATAAACTACTTTTGTTTCTGTTGCTTACTATCTTCTTATGAGTTCTTTCATGAAAAAAAGCTGATATTTGCCTAGTTTGAAATTTTGATTGTTAATATAACTCTTTACTACTCTGCTGCTTCTAACTAAATTGTGATAAGTCAAAAGTATTTTAAATTGAGATTATAGAAGCTGCATTATTTTTTGTAGAAAATGAATCTAAAGCAGACATGTAAACCCCATAAATTCCAGCTTGTCGTGAATTGCTTACAAAGTGGAAAGACAGTAGAGTCAGTAATACTTAGCAATGATTACAAATTTCAGATGGTTTATGCTAATTTCCATTATTTGTATAAATGTCTATCTGGGCACATGTACAATTGGAATCCTTGTAAGCCATAATTATTTGCTGCAATTCATAGATGGGTGTTCACATCAAGTGTTTTCTCCTGCTTCAGTGAACTTCCTAAGAACTTATTTATGTTATTTTTAAAAATCTGGTTCTGAGTTCCCTGGAAATGGTTTATTGTTTTTCTCTTCAACGTAAGTACAATACACAATCATTAGCTGTCTCTAATTAATTTTGGTACACAAAGAAACTAAAATTGTTTTTTTTTTATGTGCTAAGAGAGGGCAAAGGGAGCACAGGCCTTGTTTGTCTTCAATTGGATGTACATTTGGTAGGGTAGCAATAGACTGCTCTTGAGGTAAGCAGTAGGAATAAGAAATTAAATCAAAAGTCATTTGGTTAACATACTACAATAGTGGAGAGCATTTTCTTTTTAATACAAAGCTTACTTAATTTTCCAGAGTAACTCTACTGTATCCAATAGTGCAATTTTCAATTCGTAAGGATGAACAGAAGTTACCTGTCACCTATTATATAATTTATAAACCTCTTCTTACAAAGAACGATGTGCCTTAGAGGAATAAAAGTGAGGCATTAATTTTATTTCCTTCAAAATTAAATATTAACAATTGTTTTAGGCTGATCATGGGAAGAGTAAGCTGCTACCACTGATTCCAATTTACATGTGGTATTTTTATTTAAGAATTATAATTAATAATTCAAGAATGAACTTAAATTCCATTTTATTTACAATGGCTCCTGAATGTAAGAAACACCTACTACATTTACTCTGTATCCATATGAGACCTAATAGAGTGCTGGGCTCCATATAGAAAAACCAGTTGACAAACAGCCAAAACGACAAGAGTTTTCCACCTGTAACCATACAAACATGCATTTTATTTTGAACACTCATTCTGTTATAATTCTTTATGATTTTATTGGCAAAACCAACAAAATAATACATTTTTCTTGAAGCTAAAAGAACACATGCTAAAATAGAGCTACATTATATATGTTTACCTAAAGTACCGTAGGGTTGTTACTACATTGAAAAATGCGTTTGTCGGCCGGGCGCGGTGACTCAAACCTGTAATCCCAGCACTTTGGGAGGCCAAGGTGGGTGGATCACGAGGTCAAGAGATAGAAACCATCCTGGTCAACATGGTGAAACCCCGTCTCTACTAAAAATACAAAAAATTAGCTGGGCATGGTGGCGTGTGCCTGTAAACCCAGCTACTCAGGAAGCTGAGGCAGGAGAATTGCCTCAACCCAGGAGGCGGAGGTTGCAGTGAGCCAAGATCGTGCCATTGCACTCCAGCCTGGGAAACCAGAGCGAAACTCCGTCTCAAAAAAAAAAAAAAAAAAGAAAAAGAAAAAGAAAAAAGAAAAATGCATTAGTCTGTAAACTTTGGAAAAATCAAAATGATGTAATATCATTTCATTAAGTGTTTAAACAAAAAATTCTTTAGAAATGTACGCAACTTTGAATAAAATAAGAATATTTAATTCTGAGTTAAGACAACTGTATTAATGATTAATGTTTTTTACATTTAAATGAATAAAAATATTTCCCACAAAATATTTAACTTTATATATACAATTTACCTTTACATATACTTTCCTCTCCTCCTAACATTTGTGAGGCTCAGGGAATGAGCATAAGTAAAGACGTTTATACTACACGCCGAAAATTTAAGGTCGTAAATCAAGCTGAGAAACAATTAAATAAAATATGCTTGTCTCCCTACCTTAAGAAATGAAACTTCAGAGTGTTGAAATTGAAAATGTAAGTAAAGTTATCTGTCTAGGCATAATTGAATGTAAATATTAATGCTCATGGTTCTACTGATGAGCCTACAATGTGGTGGAGGATATATTTATAAATTATTTTATATTTATATAAGCATGATTTCTCTTGCCTTCCTTTCCACATAAGCACTTATTAGATTACTCAGTCTAGGCTATTTTCACATGTTTTCTTTATCTATAGCACATGTATAAGTGCTTAGACTACAAACATATTTCAGGTGTACACTCTCTAAAAAATGTAAATAGAAAAATATTTTAAAAATTTAAGAAACAATGTACATTTCTATAAAAGCCAATATTCTTATAAAATACATAAATTAATGTTAAAATATAATAAAATAAAACTAATTTTAACCATTTTAACTAAATATCACTGAATACTTTTATAAAATAAAACAACAATTCTACCCCCAACTGTCTCTCTTTCAACATATATCATTCGCATCAAGCTTTAGGCATTTTACATATAAAATTACATACATATAGATTTCAGAGAGTCATAAATTGTTGAAAATTGTATGTGTTCTTTATTCTCCAATTCTTATACATGATGCATTCATTTATGAATAATGCTACATTCACAAATTACAGCAATAAAGAGATTCAAGATACCCATGTTACCATTATTAGATGATACTACTTAAGGAAATATATAATTCTTTGGTGCAATTTCAGTGGAAGTAAGTGGTAATTATTATTTTTTTCTTCCTTTCTAATCGCATCTGCCATTAATATCCTTCTCAAACTTTGAATCAGTGTCCATCTCTAACGACTGTCAGGGCACAACCACACAAATTAACAGCATCTAGATGAAATCATCAGTTATTTTGAAGACACAGGACAATGTAGGGGGAGACAAAAAAATCCCTGTGTGGCTGAGACCATGTGAAACATGACATTTGTTTTTGGGGCTAAAGTCCCTTTGTGTCAGTGCTGCATGTTAGACACCTAATGAGAGACTGTGCTTGATAAATATTTTTTTTTTTAGTTTGTGATATATAGAACTTTGAAATCATGAAACCCAAGGCAGAGGTATCTCTTGCATAGGTTTAAGGAAGTATTAATTGCATATATTTTATTGAGCAAACATTGAACAGAGGCACACTGGGTTTTTACTCAGGTTTCTACAGATGATTAAGATTCACTAACGATATAAACAAAGCATAAAAGTATGTTAGGAATTTTCTTCCTATCTTCTAAACTAAATTTAATGGGATAAGAACTCACTCCAGAGAACATAACAGTGACAAGTCAATTTAAAAAAATATGATACTAAAAACATTCAAGTTGAGACCCAAATAAAAAATGTAATCTCATTTACAATAACCACACATAGAATAAAATACCTAAGAATACAACTAACTAATGGGGTGACTGTCTCTACAAGGATAATTACAAAGTAGTTGAAAGAAATAATAGATGACACAAATACATTGAAAAACATACCATGCTTATGGATTGGAAGAATCAACATCATTCAAATGGCCATACTGCCCAAAGCTTTTTCAAGATTCAGTGCTATTTCTATGAAACTACCAATGCCATTTTTTACAGAATTAGAAGAAAATTATAAATTCATATGGAATTGAATAGCCAAAGCAGACCTAAACAAAAGGAACAAAGCCAGAGGCATCTCTTACCTGACTTCCAACTGTACTACAAGGCTACAGGAAACAATATAGCATGTTACTGATACAAAAAATAGACACATAGACCAATGGAACAGAACTGAGAGACTAAAAATAAAGCTGTACCCTTACAACCATCTGATGGTCAACAAGACAGCAAAAATAAACAATGGGGAAAAGACTCCATATTCAGTAAATGGTGCTGGGACAACTGGCTGTCCATGTGCCAAAAAATGGAACTAGATGAACTTAAACTATAAAAATCCTCAAAAATAGCTATCAGTTACCCTTTTTAATATCAGCCTTGGCAAATAATTTGTGGCTTAGTCTTCTAAAGCCAGTGCAACAGATCCCAAAATTGACAAATGGGACCAAATTAAACTAAAGAGTTTCTACACAACAAGAGACACTATCAAGGAGTAAATAGACAACCTACAGAATGGGAGAAAATATTGACAAACTGTGCATCCAACCAAAGACTAATATCCCAGAATCTGTACAGGATATTAACACATCAACAAGTCAAGATCAAATAACCCCATTAAAAAGTGGGAAAAGGACATGAACAGACACTTCTCAAAAGAAGAAATACAAATGGCCAACAAGCATGAAATAAATGCTCAACATCACTAATCATCTGAGAAATGTAAACCAAAATAACAATGAGATACCATCTCACAAGTCAGAATGGCTTTTATTACAGAGTCAAGAAGTTCCACATGTTGGTGAGGCTGCAGAGGAAAGGGAATGCTTATACACTGTAGGTGCTGTGGTGGGAATGCAAATTAGTTTAGCCACAGTGGAGAGCAGTTTGGAAGATTTCGCAAAAAAAGCTGAGAACTGCTATTTGACCCAGCAATCCCACTACTAGGTATATACCCAAAGGAATATAAGTTTCTCTTACAAAAATACACATGCATTTGTATGTTTATCACAGTACAATTCACAATAGCAAAGATATGGGATCAACTCACTTTTGATGGGCGTTCTTCCAAATACATAGAATCATGTCTGTCAGTGGTGATCAAGATGAATAAAATGTGGTATATATACACTGTGAAATACTATGCAGCCAGAAAAAGAATGAAACCATGTCTTTTGTAGCAACACAGAAAACATTAGCCTAGATGAACAAATGGAGAAACAGAAAACCAAATGTCGCATGTTCTCACTTATAAGTGGGAGCTAAACCATTAGTATGCATGCTCATAAAAATGGGAACCATGGATGCTAGGGTATACAAGAGGACTGGATAAAGGGGTGAAAAAAAGCTGTATGTTGGGTACTATGCTCACTACCTGGGTGACAAATTCATTCATACTCCAAAGCAAAGCATCACACAATATACATTTGCAACAAACCTGCCCACATACTCTCTGGTTCTAAAATAAAAGCTGAAAAATGAAAAACAAAATTCATGTACATATATATCACATCAATAGCTCTAGTAATCTTGATTTAATATTTATTCTGACTTTTTTCTCTAGTCCCTTTTTTTCTGGAAAGAGTCACTGTTGACTCTTTCTAGACTTTTCTTATGGTTTAAGGAAATTGACTTACTCTTCACTTATATTGCCTGAATGTGTCTGCTCTGTGCCCTGTGTTATTCATCTTGGGTCCTGTCTACCTATCATCTGACTCTTGATGTGTTTAATATTGTGTTGATATGGGTTTTGTTCAACACGTTGGAAAGAGGGGTCATGTGTCATCTTTAGAAGCAGGGCTGCCTTGGAGTTTTGCCTGTGGTTCAGGTACTGCCCCACAGTCTATCAACTCTTCCAAGAATAAATGAATCACCAAAGATAGAAGATGAAAACATGAGTGCAAGGAAATTTTCTGTATAAAAGAGTGGCATGACCAGCAGTAGGAGTTTGAGACCCATGTCAATCCTGGTCATGAAATAAACCAGAACGTGACACAATATTAAGGGAAATGTTCTATTCTTAGAAATGTTTCCACTGACCTGTTTGCAAATATCTTCTCTTTTCTGCACAAAGATGTTTATTGCAGCATCATATATATAATAGTATAAAAATGAAAAAATATAAATATCTTTTTTTTTCAGATGGAGTTTCTCTCTTGTTACCCAGGCTGGAGTGCAATGGCACAATCTTGGCTCACCACAACCTCTGCCTCCTGGGTTCAGGCAACTCTCCTGCCTCAGCCTCTTGAGTAGCTGGGATTACAGGCACGTGCCACCATGCCACCAGCTAATTTTTTGTATTTTTAGTAGAGATGGGATTTCACCATGTTGACCAGGATGGTCTCGATCTCTTGACCTCGTGATCCACCTGCCTCGGCCTCCCAAAGTGCTAGGATTACAGGCTTGAGCCACCGTGCCCAGCCCAAAATATAAATATCTTATCTGTAAATGAAAATATTATGTCACCCATATAAGATATTTATATTTTATATGGGTGACATAATATTTTCATTTACAGATTTCCATACAGAGGTTGCAAACCAAAACACGTTACTTGTATAATGAAATTTTTAATCTTTGGAAGTACCTGGAAGTTCCCTTGGAAAATTCCATGCCTATCTGACAAATAACTAAACAGTTTAATTTGTATAGATTGTTCAAATTTTTATTTTATTTACACTTGCACTACTATTTAAGGATAGTCGCAATAGCAGAAGTAACAACTTCGTTTTCAAATCTAAGTGGGTTTATTCTATATTGTTTTGTAAAGCATTCTTCCTTTTACCTACTATATCATGCACATATTTTCATGTAAACACACATACAAACACTGTTTCCTCGTACATATTAATGCCCTTTTTCAATCTCTATTCTATCATATATTTGTGTGTCTGTGTGTGTATGGGTGTAATTCTCCCAAGTATCCAAATATTTAACAAATGTATACTTTCTGAGGTGTTCTTTGGCTGGATTAAGGGTGTTAAGTTGTGTTTTTATTTTCTTTTTGGAGTCATTCTATTTTTAGAAGTGTTGGCTTATTTTTTTATACTTTAAGTTCTGGGGTACATGTGCAAATCGTGCAGGATTGTTACATAAGTATACACATGCCATGGTGGTTTGCTGCATCCATCCCTCTGTCAACTACATTAGATATTTCTCCTAATGTTATCCCTCCTCTATCTCCCCACCTCCTGCTAGCCCTCCCCAGCCCCTCATCCCCCGCAACAGACCCATGTGTGATGTCCCCCTTCCTGTGTCTATGTGTTCTCATTGTTCAACATCCACTTATGAGTGAGAACATGTGGTGTTTGGTTTTCTGTTCTTGTGTCAGTTTGCTGAGAATGATGGTTTCCAGTTTCATCCACGTCCCTGCAAAGAACATGAACTCATCCTTTTTTATGGCTGCATAGTATTTCATGGTGTATATGTGCCACATTTTCTTTATCCAGTCTATCACTGATGGGCATTGATGGGCAAGTCTTTGCTATTGTAAACAGTGCTGCAATGAACATATATATGCATGTAATTATAATACAACGATTTATAATCCTTTGGGTATACACCTAGTAATGGGATTGCTGGGTCAGATGGTATTTCTGTTTCTAGATCCTTGAGAAATTGCCACACTGTCTTCCACAATAGGTGAACTAATTTACACTCCCACCAAAAGTATAAAAGAGTTCCTATTTCTCCACACCCTCTCCAGCATCTGTTGCCTCCAGATTTTTTAATGATTTCCATTCTAACTGGCTTAAGATGGTATCTCAATGCAATTTTGATTTGCATTTCTCTAATGACCAGTGATGATGTACTTCTTTTCATATGTTTGTTGGCTGCATAAATGTCTTCTTTTGAAAAGTTTGTGTTCATATCCTTTGCCTACTTTTTGATGGTTGTTTTTTTCTTGTAAATTTCTTTAAGTTCTTTGTAGATTCTGGATATAGCTCTTTGTCAGATGGGTAGATTGAAAAAAAATTTTTTCTAGTCTGTAAGCTGCCGGTTAACTGTAATAATAGTGTTTTGTTTTTTTTTTTTTGCTGTGCAGAAGCTCTTAAGTTTAATTAGATGCATTTGTCTATTTTGGCTTTTCTTGTCATTGCTCTTTGTGTTTTAGTCATGAAATTCCTGCCTATGCCTATGTCCTGAATGGTATTGCCTAGGTTTTCTTCTAAGGTTTTTATAGTGTTCAGTCTTATGTTTAAATCTTTAATCCATCTGGAGTTAATTTTTATATAAGGTGTAAGGAATGGATGCAGTTTCAGCTTTCTGCATATGGCTAGCCAGTTTTCCCAACACCATTTATTAAGTAGGGAATCCCTTCCCCATTGCTTGTTTTTGTCTGGTTTGTCAAAGATCAGATTGTTGTAGATGTGTGGTGTTACTTCCGAGGCCTCTGTTCTGTTCCATTGGTCCATATCTCTGTTTTGGAAACAGTACCACGCTGTTTTGATTACTGTAGTCTTTTACTCCACATTCTTTTATTTGGTTTATTAGTTAATTAGTACATTTATGTTGGTGCCTAGTGAGAAGAATCTCTTGAATGCATTTAGTTTAATTTTATCTTTGGAAAGACATGGATTTCCCTTTTGTAGCTTAATAATTAACGTGAATTGTAAGGAATGTTCCCTTACACGTACTAGATGCAACTACTGCTCAATGAGTGGTTTACGGAAGCATTTGATTATGTCTGCAAACATCTTTACAATTATTGAGGCACCATCTCCCAAAAGGTGCTTTTCTGCCTTTGAGTGTAAGTAGATTGGTAGTTTTGCACACTTTGCACCATATATTTTATGTATATATATTTTGTTTGGGGTACTGATACCATTTTTATATGACTCACAGTATGTTACATTATATGTAGAAAATTGTGTGTATACTTCTGGACACTTTGCGTTACTGACAAATCACAGTAACTTTGGATTGAATCATGGAAATTTTCAGAAGTCTCTAAGCTTTTAACCTGCTAAATCTGTATGTAGTTCTCTCAAGTATAATCATCCAAAAAAATTTAGGGTGTCTTATCCTCTAAATTTATTGAAGCTTGTTTGTCAGTAACATTTTTGTCTATGCTGTTATCCATTACTCTTTGTTTTTCTCTTTTTAGTTTGTGAGTAGAACAGCTGTGACATTTATTTATTTATTATTTTGTTTGACATTTATTTTCAATCCTAGTGTGAAATCCCTTGGGCCTCTCAATTAGTACTATCTAAAACTGTGTTTTACTTATCCTCTCAAAAGTTACAGTAATTGCTAAGAAGCTAAAGCAACCCATGTTCTCCTTTGGGTTTGATGCTAAACCAGCAAAGCTGATATTTTCTTGAACCTTCATTCTTTTTTATTTTTAATTTTTGACACTATTGACCAATGAAGAGCATTCCAGTGACCAAGACTTCTTGTTTGTCACAAGATCATATTTTTAATAGGCATGCTTAAAATGAGAATGTAAAATGTGTAGAAGGGAGATTCTCTCTTCCTCTCCTTGATTATCCTTCACTTTCTTGTCAATATTCTTTTTCTCAAAAGCCTCTGGGAAATCACAGGAAATATTTTTAATTGTAGATATCACATGTGCATGCTTTAACACACAAATGTCTGAGGCATATTAAGACAGAAAAGTTATATGGCAGAGGGCATTCAAGTATATACATAGATTGAGAAAGCAAGGATTTTTAACATGCCACATTGTGAAAATTTACATATAGGAGGCTAGCTATGATCAGTGATACAATCCAATAGATTTCAAATTTATGAGACTATTTTGAACACATTGTTCTAAGGTTGTTTATAGGTACCACACTCTTTTTCTTCTGGAAGTTAAATCTTTTGTTATTTAATTCACAGATTAGAAAAATTGTTTGAAAATTCTATTACTTTTAAAATTTTAAAATCAGCTATAATTTTATATTCAAATCCTATCAGAAATTTCATTAGATCATTTCTGTATTGATTGCTTTTTATGCATCTATTTTTCAAGTATTTTGGAGGCAATGACCCTAACAATAGTTTCTAGATTGTTTTGCCATTGTTTTCCAATTTTCAGATCTTAATCAGTCAATTGAGAGCAAGGGTCATACTTCATCTACACTTGTAACTTGAACACATAACAAAATGGTCTGTAAGTATAGAATAGATAAAAAGCAAGTAAATAAAACAAGCAATACTTTCGCTTAATTAGAAATGGTTTTTGAAAATACTTAAGATATCATGGAACAGTTCAAATATGATTCATTAATATATTGTAGTCTTCAAAGATAAAACTACTGATGTATTTATTCTGTTTTCATTGCTAAGTCACATGGTAAAGAAATTAGTTTTAGTAAATGATCTTTTACAAAAGATATTAAGATTGTGTGATTATAGAGTGTTTTTTCTTGAAGAAAGACCAAATATAACTAAACTTTAAATATTTAATCATATTTTGGTTAATATCAATGTAAAATTTAATTACATTATATTAAAGCTAAAAGTCACATTAAATAAAATATTGTTTATGAAATACAATAATAATGTAATATACTATTAAACATTTGCTCTTAATTCAACTATACTGATTATTTTTTCTATTTTAAAATAAATATAAATAGTTGTCATCATTAAATGTTTAAGGCCAGGTGTGGTGGCTCACACCTGTTATCCCAGCACTTTGGGAGGCCAAGGTGAACAAATAACTTGAGCCCAGGAGTTGGAAACCAGTCTGGTTAACATGAAGAAACCCCATCTCTACTAGAAATATAAAAATTAGCCAGGTACAGAGTACCTGACTTCTGTAGTCCCCCAGTTAGTCAGAAGGCTGGGGTGTGAGGATCACTTAAGCCTGGAAGGCAGAGATTAGAGTGAGCTAAGATGGTACCACTATCCTCCAGCCAGGGTGACAGAAGAGACACTGTCTCAAAAAATTATATTTTCCTCTTAAAACAGTTTTATATTTTATATAATTAACATAACTATTTAATATATTTATGGGATACAGTGTAATGTCTTTTTTCTTTCTTTTTAAAATTTTTTGTGGGGATACAATACGTATATATATTTATGGGTACATGAGATGCTTTTATACAAGCATGCAATGCAAAATAAACAAATTATGAAAAATGATGTTCTTGTGTCAATTTGCTGAGAATGATGTTCTCCAGATTCATCCATGTCCCTACAAAGGACACAAACTCATCATTTTTGATTGCTGCATAATATTCCATGGTGTATATGTGCCACATTTTCCCAGTCCAGTCTATCATCGATGGGCATTTGGGTTGATTCCACATCTTTGCTATTGTAAACAGTGCTGCAATGAACATTCGTGTGCATGTGTCCTTATAGTAGAACGATTTATAGTCCTTTGGATATATACCTAGTAATGGGATTGCTGGGTCACCTGGAATTTCTATTTCTAGGTCCTTGAGGAATCACCACACTGTCTTCCACAATGGTTGAACAAGAACAGAAAAGGAAACACCATATATACTCACTCATAGGCGGGTGATAAACAATGAGAACACATGGACACAGGGAAGGGAGTACCACACACTGAGGTCTACTGGGGGAAATAGGGGAGGGACAGCGGTGGGGAGCAGGGGAGGGATGGCATGGGGAGAAATGCCAAATATGGGTGAAGGGGCAAAAGGCAGCAAAACACACTGCCACGTGTGTACCTATGCAACTATCTTGCATGTTCTGCACATGTACCCCAAAACCTAAAATGCAATAAAAATTAAAAAAAAAACAAACTTGGAGAAGGCAGAAGCTCAGTAACTTAGTGCAGTAGAGAGTTAAAGCAGGCACCTAGGAAGAGGAAATCAATAAAAAAAGAAAAGAAAAAGAAAAATGATGTAACCATTCCATCAAGCATGTATCTTTTGAGTTACAAACAATCCAATTACACTCTTCCAGTTATTTTTAAGTGTACAATTAAATCATTGTTGACTATAGTCACTCTATTGTGCTATAAAATACTATGTCTAACATATTCTTTCTACAGTATTTTTTGTAGCCATTAACTGTCACCAACTTCCCAGCATCCCACACAGTACCTTTCCCAGATTCTGGTAACCTCTACTCTCTACATCCATGAGTTCAATTGTTTAGAATTTTAAATTTCACAAATAAGTGAGAACATGCTACTTTTGTCCTTCTGTGCCTGGCTTATTTCACTTAACATAATAGCTTCTTTTTCTATCCACACTGTTGCAAATGACAGGATCTCATTCATCTTTTTAAAATTTTTTTATTTTTATTGCATTTTAGGTTTTGGGGCACATGTGCAGA
Organism: Leontopithecus rosalia; assembly: GCA_028533165.1. NCBI lineage: Eukaryota > Metazoa > Chordata > Mammalia > Primates > Cebidae > Leontopithecus > Leontopithecus rosalia. The sequence goes on from CM052649.1 coordinate 12,012,926, forward strand.
ACATGCAAGATAGTTGCATAGATACAAAAGTGGCAGTGTGATATGCTGCCTTCCTCCCCTTCACCCACATTTGGCATTTCTCCCCATGCTATCCCTCCCCAGCTACCCCTCCGCTGTCCCTCCCCTATTCCCCCCAATAGACCCCAGTGTGTAGTGCTTCCTTCCCTGTGTCCATGTGTTTTCATTGTTCATCACCTGCCTATGAGTGAGAATATGCGGTATTTCATTTTCTGTTCTTGTGTCAGTTTGCTGAGAATGATGTCTCCAGATTCATCCATGTCCCTATAAAGGACACGAACTCATCATTTTTAATTGCTGCATAATATTCCATGGTGTATATGTGCCACATTTTCCCAGTCCAGTCTATCATCGATGGGCATTTGGGTTGGTTCTAGGTCTTTGCTATTGTAAACAGTGCTGCAATGAACATTCGTGTGCATGTGTCCTTATGGTAGACAGATTTATAGTCCTTTGGATCTATACCCAGTAATGGGATTGCTGGGTCAAATGGAATTTCTATTTCTAGGTCCTTGAGGAATCGCCACATTGTCTTCCACAATGCTTGAACTAATTTACACTCCCACAAGTAGTGTAAAAGTGTTCCTGTTTCTCCACATCCTCTCCAGCATCTGTTGTCTACAGATTTTTTAATGATCGCCATTTTAACTGGCATGAGAATGATATCTCAATGTGGTTTTGATTCGCATCTCTCTAATGACCAGTGATGATGAGCATTTTTTCATAGGTTTGTTGGCCTCATGTATGCCTTCTTTTGTAAAGTGTCTGTTCATATCCTTTGCCCATTTTTGAATGGGCTTGTTGGTTTTCTTCTTGCAAATCTGTTTGAGTTCTTTGTAAATTCTGGATATCAGCCCTTTGTCAGATGGGTAAACTGCAAAAATTTTTCACATTCTGTTGATTGCCAATTCACTCTAGTGACTGTTTCTTTTGCCATGCAGAAACTGTGAAGTTTGATTAGGTCCCATTTGTCTATTTTGGCTTTTGTTGCGAGTGTTTTTGGTGTTTTGGTCATGAAGTCCTTGCCTACTCCTATGTCCCGAATGGTTTTGCCTAGATTTTCTTCTAGGGTTCTTATGGTGCCTGGTCTTATGTTTAAGTCTTTAATCCATCTGGAGTTAATTTTAGTGTAAGGTATCAGGAAGGGGTCCAGTTTCTGCTTTCTGCACATGGCTAGCCAGTTTTCCCAACACCATTTATTAAACAGGGAGTCCTTTCCCCATTGCTTGTTATTGTCAGGTTTATCAAAGATTGTATGGTTGTAAATATGTTGTGTTACCTCCAATGCCTCTGTTCTGTTCCATTGGTCTATATCTCTGTTTTGGTACCAGTACCATGCTGTTTTGATTACTGTAGCCTTGTAGTATAGTTTGAAGTCCAGTAGTGTGATGCCTCCCGCTGTGTTCTTTTTGCTTAGGATTGACTTGGCTATGCGGGCTCTCTTTTGGTTCCATATGAAGTTCAAGGTGGTTTTCTCCAGTTCTGTGAAGAAAGTCAATGCTAGTTTGATGGGGATAGCATTGAGTCTGTAAATTACTTTGGGCAGTATGGTCATTTTCATGATATTGATT
>CM052649.1:12015014-12095736 GCA_028533165.1 Leontopithecus rosalia
TTTATTTCATTGAGTTGATCTTTGACTTCTGATATCCTTTCTTCTGCTTGGTCAATTCAACTGTTGTAACTGGCGCATGCTTCGTGAAGTTCTCATGTTGTGTTTTTCAGCTCCTTCGATTCACTCATATTCCTTTCTAAGTTGTCCATTCTTGTTATCATTTCCTCGAATCTTTTTTCAAATCTTTTTTCAAGGTTCTTAGCTTCTTTGCATTGATTTAGAACATGTCCTTTTAGCTCACGGAAGTTTCTCATTACCCACCTTCTGAAGTGATTCTGTCATTTTATCACACTCATTCTCCATCCAGCTTTGTTCCCTTGCTGGTGAGGAGTTTTGGTCCTTTGTAGGAGGCGAGGTGTTCTGGTTTCAGGTGTTTTCCTTCTTTTTGTGCTGGTTTCTTCCCATCTTTGTGGATTTATCCACCTGTCTTCTGAGTGGTTGCTGATTTTCTGATTGGGTCTCTGAGTGGATGTCCAGATTGTTGATGATGAAGTATTTCTGTTTCTTAGTTTTCCTTCTAACAGTCTGGCCCCACTACTGTAGGACTGCTGAGGTCCACCCCAGGCCCTGCTTGACTGGGGAACTCCTGTAGCAGCTGCGGAACTGGGAGGGTTGCTACCAGATTCTTCTTCTGCTATCTTTGTTGCTGAATGATGCCCACCAAATGTCAGTCTGATCAGTCCTTTGTGAGGTGACTCTTTGGATATATGGGGGTCAGGGAGCTGCTTGAGGAGCTGCTCCTATAAAGTATGGACCATCTCCTCAAGCAGCTCCCTGATCCCCAGCAATGGCTGACTACCTCCATAGGGGTCGCATGCCTCGGTAGTGGTAGACGACCCTCCCCCACCAAGCTGCACTGTCCTGGGTTCAGCTGTACTTGCCGTGAAACTCTCAACCACGAGCGTTTCCAATTGCTGTTTTATTTGTTTTGGTGGGGGTGGGACCTGCCTAGCCTGATCACCTGGCTCCTTGCCTCAAAGCCCTTTTTTTTTAAGTTGAATGGTTGACTCTCTCCCACATGTTCCAGTCGCCTGCTGCAAGGGAACTGGGATCTGTGTGATTTCCCGTGCAGCAACCCACTGTGCCAGCTGAAACCACGTTGCTGCCCAGGAATCTCCTGCCTGGCTTTCTCTTTAAGTCCCATTTAATCAGATGAATGTGCTAATCTGCCTTCCGAAATATCCAATTGCCGGTTTAACAGGGCCACCAAACCAGTGTATTTTGTATGGAGTGTCGCTGTGCTGTGGCCTAGACCCAAATAGCAGCACTGGCCCAAACTGCCACGCTGGTGGCCCTTGGGGCTCTTACACCTGGGAATCTCCTAGTCTGTGGACAATAAAGATCTGTATGGAAATGCAGCATCCACTCACCCTCTGCAGATTCACTGGGAGCTGCAATCCTGAGTTGGTCCTACAGCGACATCTTTCCTTTTCTCTCATTCATCTTTATGGCTGAATAATACTCTACTATATATAACCACCAAGTTGTCTGGATCTATTCATTTGCTGATGGGCACTAAGGTTGCTTCCAAATCTTATCTATTGTAAAAAGTGCTGCAATAAACATGGGAGTGCAGATATCCCTTCAATATACAGATTTTCTTTCTTTTGACTTATATGCTGAACAGTGGGATTGCTGGATCAGATATGATAGCTTTATTTTTATTTTTTTTGAAGAACCTCCAGACTGTTCTCCATAGTGATTACACTAATTTCCATTCCCACTAAGAGTGCACAAGGGTTCCTTTTCTCCACATCCTCACCAGCATTTATGTTATCACCTGTCTTTTGGATATAAGCCATTTTAACTGGGGTGAGATAATATCTCATTATAGTTTTGATTTGCATTTCTCTGATAATCAGTGATGTTGATCACCTTTTCATATGCCTATTTGCCATTGGTATATCTTCTTTTAATAAATATTTATTCAAATATTTTGCTTATTTTTCTATTGAGTTTTTTGAGCTTCTTTTATATTCCAGTTATGAATCCTTTGTCAGATGAGTAGACTGCAAATATTTTATGTGTGTTGTCTGCTTTATTTGCTATGCAGAAGCTTTTGAGCTTAATATAATCTCATTTGTCCATTTTTGCTTTGGTTCCCTTTACTTATGGGGTATTACTCAGGACATTTTTGCCCAGATCAATGTCCAAGATATTTTCCCCAGTGTTTTCTTGTTGCAGTTGTATAGTGTGAGGTCTTAGACCTTTTTTATTTGGAATTTTTTCTTTTACATGGTAAGAAATCCTATAGGTGTGCTTCATTATGGTTTATGTTTCTTTTTTTTGTCTACTCTGACTGTGTATTTTCAAAAATAGCCTGTCTTCAATCTCACTAATTCTTTCTTCTGCTTGGTCAATTCTGTTATTAAAAGACTCTCATGCATTCTTTAGTATGCCTATTCTATGTTTCAGCTTGAGAATTTCTGCTTGATTATTTTAAATTATTTCAATCTCTTTGTTAAATTTATCAAATAGAATTCTGAATCCTTTCTCTGATTTACTTTGAATTCCTGTGAGTTTCCTCAAAACAGCTATTGTGAATTCTCTGCCTGAACGGTCACATATCTATGTCTCCAGGATTGGTCCCTTGTGCCTTTTTTAGTTCATTTGGTTATATTTTCCTGGATTGTCTTGAGACTTGTAGATGTTCCTATGTGTCTGAACACTGAAGAGTTCTTCTTTATATCTGTCCTTGGGAAGACTTTCCAGATATTCTTAAGGACTTGAGTGTTGTGGTCTAAGATGTATCTTTTTTATGGAAACCCCAAGTCCAGTAATGTGTGGCTCTTGCAGACTCCTAAAGTCTACCATCATGATAGTCTTTGATGAGGTCAAGAAGAATTCGCTGTATTACCAGAGAATCTTGTTCTCTTCCCTTACTTCTTCTCAAACAAATGCAGTACCACTCTCTGTTCTGAGCTACCTGAAGCTAAGGATCATGGCCACTGACACCACAGACCAACGGGGAGTACTGCTTGACTAATGGCAATGTTCCTGTGGGGCCCAAGGGCTCTTCAGTCAGCCTGTAATGAACGCTAACTGTGTGGTTTAGGACTCGCTCTTTAGGGAAGTGGGCTCTGTGGCCCAGGGCTGGATCAGGAATGCTGTCAAAGGGTGAAATCCTGTCGGGGTCCCAGTGAGCTTGCTTGGTGTTCCATACATCTGTGGCTGAACTCATACCTAAGGTGCAAATCAAAGTCCTCTTTACTTTTCCTATATTTTTCTCAAGCAAACCATCTCACCCCACAGCCACTACAGTTGGGAATGTGCTGAGTCTCACCTGAAGTCAGCAAGTCTCAGAGTCTCACTCAAGGCCCTCAGCATAGTATCTGGTTATCATCATTCTTCATGCAATTAGAAAAAACTATTTAAAAATTCATATGGAGCCAAAAAAGAGCCTAAATAGCATGGTAACCCTAAGCAAAAAGAACAAAGCTAGGGGCATTATGCTACCAAATTTCAAAGTATACCACAGGGTTATGGTAACAAGAACAGCACAGCACTGGTATGAAAACATGCACACAGACTAATGAAACAGAATAGAGACCCAGAAATAAGATCACCAACCTAAAACTATCTGAACTTCAACAAACCTAACAAAATCAAGCAATGGGGAAAGGATTCCCTATTGAAAAAATGGTGCTGCTAGTTATATGCAGAATATTAATAGTGGACCCATTATCTTCTTAAATTGTTCCAACAAATTGTAATGAATTAATTGAAAAAAATCTCTAATCAAAGTCATCATTTTTTATAAACATTATTTGAATTATTTTCCCTTGTCAGAGGAATGTGATAGCATTAACACAATTCAATTGCTTAGGACAGATATCTTCTTTTTATCTTAATGGTACACTTTGTCATAATTTTAATAACATAACTTGTTTTAATTCATATAAATTTTTCATCATTATTCATTATGTATGTGCTTATGTTTTAAATCTCTTTTCTTTAACTTAATTTCTAAACAGTCAATTTAGTAAACAAATTTATAAAACATTTGAATATGAGCAAAAATGAAAATAACATATCACGATTGCTCATTGAAAAGAATTGTTTAATCTAGAAATAAATATTGATGTGCTAATATTTTTTGGAATATCTATGTCATTATTATTAATGTCTGTATCTTACAACATTTTGTTTGTACATCTATTTATTAAATAGCCCAATAATGCCTATATATGTATTAAGAAATCATATTTACACATATGACAACTATATGTTTTATGCACAAACACACAAACATATATACATTCAAAATGCAACATAAAGCACACCTCGAAATGAAGACAACAGTTTGATATCCAGTTTGTTTTCCATAATCTTTGAAGAGAAAATATATTACAATATGTCCATGCTTAGTAACTTTTATTTTGAAACCTTTTATTGATAGTTTTTTAGGACATTTTAGAGAACCTGGGGAAGATTTCCTTTCAGTACTTTGGAATCACTCAGTAAAAATTAATCAACTGTGATTAACTAAATGATAATGCCAGTCTGGGAGACATCCTGCTTAGTGACTGCAAAATATATGTGTAATTAATGAGGACAAACTTTTAATTGACATCACACAGATAAGCAGCTATAGATAAATATTTCAGATTTCTCTCTATCTCCAGTTCTGACACTCAACTTTTTATCCCAATCTCTCTTCTCCTCCTCTCTTTTTTACTCTCTTCTTCCCCTCTCTGTTCCTTTTTTTGTCAGTGTCATCTAGCTCAACACTCTTGCTAAATTTTTGAAAAATCTTTTTCAGCTCTTAATTGCCTACATCCCCAACCTTGTTTTTCTTCTAGTCATGATTTACATCCCGATTAATCCGATTTATCTTTATTTCAATGGACAGAGAATTTTACCTTTAAATTATAGAGTGTAAATAAATAAATTACATTATAGAGAGATGTTTGGTTGGAGACATATCTGAAATATATTTTTTCTGAATGAATAAAAGAGAAGAATAGTTTATATTTATAAACAGAGGTAAGAGTAGTTTATTCAATTAAAACACAATACTGACACATCAACTTTTCTATACTCTCTATTATTATGTTTCAGCTATATATGTTACAAATATAACATACAATACCTCCCCAGAGTGCTAACAGGGAAATAATACATACATATATAAAGGCAGCTAATAATATTACTGGATTATCCTAATGTGTATCAAATTGATTTGTGACTTTAAATGCCATACAAGGTTTGTATAAGGTAAGAGACATTTTTTTTTCCATTTCAGTAATAGTTAAATTGGAACATATTTTAGAAGATAATAATATCACCTAGAGAGGCATAGTAAAAAATTCTTTCAAGTTCTCATGTTTGATAAATAATTTGTATTTCATCTTCTAAAGTTTCTCAGAAACTCTGTCAAGTAGTGTTTGAAAATTTTGAAGAATCCTATAACCCTAGTACTTTGGGAGGACAAGTCAGGAGGATCACTGGGCTCGGGAGTTCAAGAGTAGCCTGGGTAACATAGCAAGATCTTGTGTCTACTAAAAATTAAAAAATTTAGTCAGGCTTGATGGTGCAAACCTGTGGCCTCACTTACTTGGGTGGCTGAAGTTGGAAGGTCGCTTGAGCCCATGAGGTCAAGGCTGCAGTGAGTGCATGTTGTTGAGCTTTTCTTAGCCTGCATATACACCACCATGGTAGCAATTGTCATGAAATTCTTGTGCAAGCTCCACAGTAGCTCAAATCAGAGTGGCTCACTATCTTTGGTATAGGTCCTTCTGTGCCCTGTTAGTCAATGTTTCTTCTGCAGTAGATACTCTTTGATGAAAATTAACATGTGATATAAAGATCCTTACACATTGTGCAACTTTCATGTGCCCACTCATTCACCATAATCAAAATTCCTTTAGATTAGGATTGCTTGGCTTTTTTTTTTGCCTCTCTTCCCATTGTTCCATATCCCTGGGATTAAGTTAATCCATTTAGAAGCTGCTATTCTGGATTTCTACTATCCCCATTGACACTAGGATCTATAGCATCCCCTACATGAGCTTCACAGAGCTGTCACCTGAAAAGGATAATCAGGCACTAGTGTGCATGTCTATGGTACTATTGGAATTTTAGCATCATATTACTTACATTATCAATTCTATAAATGTCTTCTGGATATTTTCAAGAAACAGAAGCACCTGTTGGCATCTCCATTATTGCAAACTTAATTTGTTTGAGCATGCTGAATATTTTACTCTTTCTTCAGAATCTTACAAAGACATTTTTGGTATTTCCAACTTATTTAATGTAGGACATATTTTTTCCCCAAGCTTCCAGCAGCCAGCCCAGTGCTATGTCAGTATTGGCCCTGCTGGTAGCATATTTTATTATGGCAAAAGGAGACTTTCCAACATCAAAGAGCTCTCCATTACCTAACACTAATTTTACTTCCCCGGTCTATTGCCCTCAAGGTCTCCTCTCAGGGATGTTCTCTCAGTTCCTATAGGTATGTATCTATGATGTCCTGAAGCTCCCTTGGAGAAAATTCCCTTCTTAGTGTGGTCAGAACATTTCTGATTACTACTTGTTCTAATTACCTAATCCTAGATATTGGTATTAGCCAAGAGCTAAGGTAGAGAAAGTCTTGAGGAGGGCAGATACAGTCTTGTCAGTCATTTGCCCCTATTGATGCCTATAAGAAAAGCTTCACAGTTCTCCAGCTACAATACTCTAACAAACAAAGGAATTCGCTGTTGTTTCCCAAATTGTTCAGGAACATGTGAGGTGTTGATTGCTGTAGATTTGACAAAATCCAGAGACCCACATCCCAACTTCAGTGTCACACTCCTGGAAAGAAGATTGGCTAAAGCTGAAAGTCCACATTTACCTGAAGCTCTTCTACTCATAGAATTCGTTGTGATAGGTATGAGGTCTGGTTTTCAACATGATTGCAAACCTGGCTAGTGGAGACAATTGTCTCTTTAAATGTTAATGTGGAAGCCTACTGACTTTTCCAACATGCCTTATGATGGATTATGCTGGCAGTATCGTTTTTATGTTTTAATGGCACTGAGTAACTATTAGCTCATTTCATAGACTTTACAGTGACAGTTACCTTTTTTCTCCAGGCCAGATACATTGCGGAAACCGGTGAATGTCTTTCCCCTCTACTGCACCCTGATTCCGTCAGGTAATTCTGTTGGTCATCAGTATGCTACAGTGTGCCAGGGGCTTCCAACTATCTATTCACCAACAGCCCCAGTTTCTTTGCTGCCATATGACTGGCAAATGATACACCACAGATTTTCAGTCTTAATTCTTACAAGATAGGAGTTGTCTAATGTGACACCTGCAAAAGAGTTATAAAGTTAAAAATTTATGTGAAAGAGGCTAATTAACTGCTCCCAGAAGATACTGGTAAAGTCATGAAGAAGGCAGGCTTGGGGAGGAGTGGAAGCCAAGCAAGAATGAAAGTTCAAAGACCCTCAGAAGCTTCAGCTCCACTACATGAAGGAAGCCTGGCATCAAAATTACCTTCAGAATTATAATGACATGAAGCATCTGATAATGTGCAATGTTCATAAAATTAGATGCCATCTTAGATATAAATATTACTATTTATTTTATACTACATGCAATTTGATATTTTTTTAAATTGCATGACAATACTAGTATTTTAATAAATAACAGCATCTAATAGTAGTCAACAATTATATTTTAAAATATGTTAAACATTTTTCACATTGTGTCTATTTTTTCTTTTAAAATAAAACAAAACCATTTTTTACAATACTTGTTTGCTTTGATAATTTCTTCATTTTTTTTTAAGGTGCAACAATTTAATATTAGAAGAATGATACATTTACAGGAAAAAAGGAAATATATCTATTTAATCCAAGGACCACTAGCTCCCCTTTTAAACATCACATTATATGCACGTGGACAGAGTTAAAGAAAGCTGGAATAAACAGAATGTTAGAATTAGCTTGTAGTTACATTTCATTCAAAATGCATTATTTCTGAATGTCTCGTCTGAATGTCTGATGAGTCTCTAATCCTGACCTCAAGTGAACCACCCTCCTTGGCCTCCCCAAAAAATTGGGAATTTGTCTGAGCAAATAGTACTCTAGAATTACTTTTTCTCATCTAATGGATTCTTATATGAAATTCAATTCAACTTTAAATGTCAAATATTTAAATTCTTAACTGTTATATACATAATGTATGCATTTGACGCTGTTTGTATATTAGAGACTATGCGAGCAAACTTCATTAGTTTGTAGATGAGGAAATGTAAGTGCAAATAATTTCAGTGATGAGCATTTGTAATGATTATAAATAGTGCCTATCTAAGACAAAAGCCAGCTGAATATTAGCCCTATGATACCTTCTTGCTGCTTCACAGTCATACTGAAGCAGCAGGAAGCTCTATAGCTTGTAGCCCTGATTTGTTATTTTTAAGTTATGAAATGTTAGAAAATGTGTTGTTGTACAATATGTGAGGCAGGTCTCCTAAGAAAATTTACTCGGGCCACTAAAATATGAACTATCATCTTGCTTCACAGGAATGCTTCTGACAGAACTCTTGAAAGTATTGCTCTTCCTGAAGACAAGTGCTGTAGAAACACACAATTGTGTCCTTCATGAGTGTCAAAACCTTCCCTTCTATGAACCAACATATTTCTCTCTCTCTCTTTCTATCTCTTTTTCAAGAGAATGAGTCACTGTATAAAAACTAAATGTGTACAAGATTCTTACAAACTATAGTATTTTAACCCTAACTAAAATCCAGTTCAACTTTCATAGTCAGCCTTTCCAGAGAGCAACACATATATACAAACTGAGCTCACAATTAGAATGAGCAACTATTACATGAATAACAGTTTAAAAAGAAAAAGTATTAGAAAACTTTTTTGTTCTTGTTATTTAGAAGATACAGCAAAATATTTCTTACAAGAATCCTTCATAGCCAATGAAAAGTAAATCAAGAATTCTTAAATACTAAAGAGATGCCGGAAAAAGGAAAAGTAATTCCTCTGGGCGATATATCACACATAGTAGATTGTAACACAAAAATTAATGAGAGATAAATGAATGTAAATTCCCTATGGGATTTAGAATATTATGACAAAATGCATGTATAGATTATCATCCACATGTTACAGAATCACTGGCACCTTAATTTGTCTTTCAAAATATTATAACAAAATTAAGAGTCAACATGTATTATATTTTAAATGCTTAAATATTTCAAGACACAATTAACATTTAATACATTTAACAAATGTTAGCAATTTTTAACAAGGTAGACAATGATAAAGTCATATGTCAAATTAAATGTAATGGAAAGCCCATTTTATATAGAATAAAATTTACAGGTGCACAGAAAAATGATTCTCTTTTTGACAATTTTAGTTGATAAAAAGACACCAGAATATAATTTTCCAGGAATAAAGTAGAAAGTAAGATGGGGTTTCATTATCTATAAAACCATAGAGGCTATGACAAGCAGTCTTACAAAATTAATAATTGAGATTTTTATTGAAATACATTAGAGACTTTGAAACATAAAAATTTTAAGATATATATATATGTAATTATGTGTTCATTTTCTTCATTTAGAAATTCAATACTGTGCAAAGAATAATATATACTCTCAACTTCAATTACATTTATTTTGTAATGTCTCAGTACAATATATATCATATATATATATTGCACTTCAGATTTTGGGATACATGTGCGGAAGATCCATCAATTACTCCTTCCAGGAAAACCAAGCTTTAATAACAGAATGGGAGAGTACATCTTAATTGAAATTTACTTTTCACATCAATAGTCAGTTGGGAGAATGTTTCTGCAGGGATTTTTGTGGCTTCTTTATTCCTAAACTAGAAAGTAGTATAGGCGTGTGTGTTGTTGTGTGCATGTGTGTTTTAATCTAGATTATTTGAAGAAAAGAATAGTACTACATCTGAAAATAAAACTGTCAAGAAGAGGAGAATTATTAACAAAAACATTGCAACACACTTTTAAATCATCAGCTCTCCTGAGAACTCGATCACTAAGAACAGCAAGCGGAAATTTTGCCCCATGATTCAATCACCTCCCACTTGGTCCACCTCCACTTTGACATGAGATTTCAGTGGGGACAGAAATCCAAACCATATCACCCATGATGCAGGAAGGGTTTTTATAATTTGTTTGTTATTGTTGTAATATTGGGATATGAGAAAAGACATATGCATCATGAATTCTTTGACTTGTCTACAGTGTCCCTAGTTTAATAATTCTAGCAACTGGTAAGTAAAGCAAATTCAACTGGTCTTTTTGCTCAATCTTTCTTCAACTATCCATATTATTGTTAATATTCACTGTAAATCTTTGTGTCGAATACACTATACATGTGCAACACTTACTTTAATCCAGCTATACTTTTTTCAAATATCCGAAAATTTTTTGATGTATGCACAACTTACCTTCCATTTTGCACACAGAGTTAATTCTTAACTATCCAAATACTGGTTATTAGTGTCTGTGATAGTTTAAAAGCTTTGAAACAAATGATTAGTTAAGAACTCTATCTTCATTATTTTGGCAAAGGTAAAAAAAATCTAAGTCATAGCCCCAATATAATCCCTGTTACTCTTAACCAGTGTAAAGTAATAGTTATATATAATTCGTTATTTTAAATGGAAAGAAAATGATTTATGATAGCCTGTTCAATTCATGGAGTCTCAGTTTACTTCAAATATAAAACAAGATTGAACCAAAGAGCAAATGGATTTTTATAAATAACGAGAGATTTTAAAAGGTGTGATCTAGCTATGGATAGAGAAAATTCTTTAAGTTAGCCAGAGAATATTCTAGATGTTGTTCTTGTTCTTTTTTTATTTTTTGTTTTGTTGGAGACAGGATATTTCTCGGTCTCCCAGGCTGGAGTGCAATGTTGTTATTATAGCTCACTGTAACCTGGAACCCCTGGTCTCAAGAGCTCCTCCAGCCTCAGCCTCCCTGGTAACTAGAACTACAGGCAAATGTCACCACACTGAGCCAATTTTTCTTCTCTTTTTTTCTCTTTTTTGTAGAGATGGAATCTTGCTGTGTTGTCCAGGCTGGACTGTAAACCCTGGCCTTAAGGGATGCTCCTGCTGAGGCTTCCCAAAATGCTGAAATTACAGGCATGCCACCGGGCCAGGCCTGTTCTTGTCCCTAAGTAGATCCACTGTAAGTGATTCTGGGCAGACATTTATATCCTTATAGCTGTCAGCTTTCAAAAAAGTCACTTAGGCAACTTTGGGTTGTGAAAAATTGTGTAATCAGGTCAGGAATCCACTTTGGTTATTGATTTATTTATCTATAGGGCTTCCATTAGAAATGGGTACTTAAATCATTTCAAGGAAAATAAGAAAGCCATTATCTCATTATACAACAAATTAAGCCAGGAATGTTGACATGTGCCTACAGTCCCAGCTGCACAGGATGCTGAAGAGGGAAGATTGTTTAAACCCAGGAGTTTGAGGCTGTAGTGCTTATGATCTCTCCTGTGAACTCTAGCCTGGGCAACATAGTGAAACTCTGCCTCATGATATTATTATTATTTAAAAAATAATAAAAAATAATAATAACATAAATTACTTCTATAAAATATATATTATATGATAAAATGTGAATAGTGAATTGTGTTTTGTAACAGGATGTGTAGAGTTCATTTGCTGTATCTTCTTTACTTTCAAAACCAATCTCCTATCTCTATAATACAATAATATATTTTTATATTAAACACAATTGGATGTTTTTCTAAGAGGATTAAGCAAATTAACAGTAGTAAATTAAAAAAAATATTTAAGTCTATATCTGACTCATTCTCATCAATATCTTTCTGTAATTCAATATTATTTTAAAAACAATGTATTTTGTTGATTGTATCGATAAGTGAGGATTCAGTTGAGATGTCCCATATTACTAAATTGCCAAAATCTAATCAGGAAAATGCAAATGACTTTATTTGTGTTCTGTTTGTAGATGTTTGTTGTTTACCAGAAATATTTAGGATGTGGGACAATTCTTATAATACCTTCCCTGATATTTCTTCCCTACTCATTTCTTAAGATTCTACTTTAAATAATAATCTTTCTGACATATTTAAGTCCATAACAGCAACTTTTAGAGAAATGGAGTAACTATATGGCATCAGATGAAGAGAGTTTGTGTTATTATTATTTAATTTAATATCTACTACACTCTGGGCTAGAGGTTCCTAAATAAATAATAAAAAGTATTATTATTAAATTTTTTGGTGAGTGTATAAGTAAAATAATTAGTCAACAAAACATATAATTTTTTATCTACTGGAATCACCTACTGCTGCTTTTTTTTATTACTGGTTTACATTTCTAATTAGAGCCAGTTTATGTGTACATCTTTAATATATATTAAATATCATCAATGCTTTTTCTAACATTACACAGTCAGCATATAAATTGTACAAGGCTCAAAACTAAGTATTTGATTGACTAAAAATACAATCCTATTTAATTATGACTTTCTTCAAAAGGAGTATGAGTGTCTCACAAAACTATGTATCAACCCATAATATTCTGTTAGTAAAACCACTGATTTTAAAAGAGAAGTGTTTTGTCCTCAAAAACACTGAAGACTTTCAATGACAATAAAAAAACATAGATTGTTTACACTTTTTGTCTTAAAGAACAAAGTATGAGAAGACTTTCATATTTTGTTTCTTTTAATACTTGTTTTGAATGAGCAGATAAAGTAATGAAAATTATAAAACAGCTCTACACATTTCCATCTTACAACTAACCCATGAGGTAAGAAATAGCAACTTCAGTGCATGCTGTATGGGTTTAATGATAAGTATTTTAAGCTCTTTAATTAAACACCTTAGGTTTCATAACAACTTGACAATGTTGTAAATACTTTCATCTTAATGTCCTTATATATCCCTGACCTGAGAAAATATCACTGTAGTTTCATACCCGTTTTCCATATTTGGCAATTACTCTGGCTTTGATAAGATTAACAGCCATGAACTGGGACTAGTTGGAACCCCCATAGTGTCAAGTGATCCTGCTATTTCTCCCTTGCAAGAGTTCTAGACACCCAAAGTTTTCACTTTAAAACTTCACTAAGTTTTGTTCTTTCTCCAAAGAACAAAATCTTGCTTTTGACTTGATATATATGGCTCTGCCACTCAGATCACATATAAAAGGGAAAAGAAAAAGTTTTGTGTGGTCTCTGTCTCTCTTGTTATGTCAGATGTGTTTGCATGGTGGTCATGAAACTCTTTGTGACCAGGATAATTCTAAGGTTGAGAGTGGAAGTGTGGGCAGAGAAAGGCTTTGCCCTCTGAATATACAACTTTGGCATCTAGTCCATCTGTGCTCTCCAGGTCAGCTTGACCACTGAGATCTGTACTTTGCAAGGCACAGGACTTCTCTTAATATAACTCAATCCTTGATTCCCATTACATGTGCTGCCTCTGTTACCTGTGGTTGGAACTTTTAGGGAGAGAGAGGTATGATTATTGGACACGCTATCTATAAGTGACCATGTACCTTTTATAAATGAAATAAGGGCCCAAAAAACATCATCTGGTTAAATTAATGAAAATATTCCAATACAGAAAGAGTGTGAATCCCCTTTATTGCCATCAAATATATAAATATTTATTACTTGCAATGGAATATAAATGTCACCAGACATTGATCGTTCAGAAGGGTTTCCTTGTGTTTTTGTTTGTTACTTTTTACTTTTCTTTAAGGCTTTCCAGCTTATAGTTGGGAGTGGGAAACATGTTACATGTGACACTGCTTGAGGCGCATTAAAGTGTTAAACAGCCACTGGGCAACTGAGTCTTAGAAAGCTCCCTTGTGAACAAATGTGCATGGAAAGGGGACTAAGAATTCTGAAAGATTTCATGTTGAAAAATACATAAAGGACATGAAAAATAACTTATAAGTCTGTGTTTCTCTACCACTTGTTTTTCTTAGAAAAGAGATAACACATCTGGAATTTTTTCTGATTTAATTACAAGGACAAAAACAAGGCACATTTTGTTTCTCATTTTTAAGCGGGAAATTAGTGTACTACCTTGGAAACCCCACTGCATGTTAGATCAGACAGACAGCACTGTCTTCTGCCACTTAATTTTAGAGCCAGTGTAACTTTCTCTCAGATACCAATTTCATAGGATTTTGAAAAGTACTTGGTTATGAGGCATCATGACTAAAAGTACTGAATTGACAAAATGGCCCTGAATCAAAACTGTGGAGTCCTCAGGAGAGTGGGGCTGTTTTGGGAAGGTGTTTTTATCATCTTAGAGATTCCATTTGATGTCAAAAATAGCTGTAAATACTACAATGGGGTGAGTGATTGTGAGGATCTGGGTATAAAAAATCCCATTCAGGACAACTACTGCTTCTACATTAAGTAGATCACTGGCTGTTGTAAAGACCCCGTCTTTACTGCATCAAATACCATAGATTCTGCTTCTAGTGTCAGGAAATTAGAAGTCTGACAATTGACAGCTGTACATTTTTATCTTGGATCTGTCCATAATAAACCAGAAACTTAATTTTTCATAACATTTAATTTGTTATGTAGTATCTATCAGTAACTTCTTTCTCATTTGAGAATTTGCACTTTTGAAATAATATCTGGTTATAATTACTACCATGCGAATTTATCCAGGGAAGTCTAAACCTAGATTTAGAGTATTTACACATTGGATCTCTTGTTTTTTCTGATTTAATAAGAAAGCACACGAATGTTCATTGCAGCACTGTTTACAATAGCAAAGACGTGGAATCAACCCAAATGCCCATCGATGATAGACTGGACTGGGAAAATGTGGCACATATACACCATGGAATATTATGCAGCAATCAAAAATGATGAGTTCGTGTCCTTTGTAGGGACATGGATGAATCTGGAGAACATCATTCTCAGCAAATTGACACAAGAACAGAAAATGAAATACCACATATTCTCGCTCATAGGCGGGTGATGAAAAATGAGAACACATGGACACAGGAAAGGGAGTACTACACACTGGGGTCTATTGGGGGAATAAGGGATGGACAGTGTGTCGGGGGGAACACACACATTCTCCCAATAAACTACTAAGGATATTTTGTCTCTATCTGTGTATTCATTTCTCTGGCATTTCCCTAAATGGGTTTGTTAGATAATAATAAAATGACACAAAATTTCAAGTATACATTGAAAAATATATGCACAATAAAATATAATATAGTTGATTCTTCTTTAATTGAAACTTTTAATGGTCACTTCTCAGACTACTAATACTGTATTTCTTACTTTTCATAATTCTGCATTCTCTTGGTTCTCTTTTTATTCATGTACTTCTTTATTTAAATCATTATTTTTTTAAATATGCATTCTTTTCCTGACACAAAATATAGAAAATATGTAGGACTGAACTCAGGTCTACTATTTGTACCCTGTTTTTCAAAAATCCCATTTACTCCCATGGCTTTGTCTAATCATTTTATGTTTTTATATCTATATCTGACCTTTCTTCTGAGTTCCATTAGTTCAGATTGCTCATATACAGGATGTCTTCATGTTGAATGCCCTTTAATCAGCTTGAATACATTTTTGCTCCAAAAATTATTATTTCTATGCACTTTTCAATTTTAATTTTTTCTTTTTGAGACAGGGTCTCACTCTATCACCCAGGATGGAGTGCAGTGGCATGATCATGGCTTACTGCAGCCTCAATCTCCCACACATTAGTGATCCTCCCACCTTAGCCTGCCCATAGCTGGGACTACAGGCATGCACCACCACTCAATTTTCATTTTTCGAAAAGATTATTTTCTCATATCCCAAGTTTAAATTTTTGTGGCTACCCTTGGGTCCCTCCTAGCTCTCATTTTTCTACCTACTCACATTTCTACTTACTAAGTTCTTTTCATTCCCTCTGAAACTAGTTCAATGCAGGACCCTTAGGACTTGGAACCAGGAACTTCTATTATTTTTCTAAAGCCCTCTTTACCCCTTTCTTTATTTCTGCAAAGAAATTTCAAAAACACATTACTGAAACTCTACAGGTTTTGTTTCCTAAGCTCTCGCTACCAATGCTTTCAAGAACAATTTCCTTTTTGGACATTCTGTATCCTGCCGTGCTTAGAACTGATTATTTCAATTCTTGTACTGCTATACTTCTGTCAGTTTCCTAAGTCCTCCAGGCACCTGTGTGACTGAATCCCTGGCTCATCTGAAAGCTGAGCAGAGTATTTTATAATAGGTTAAATGCCCATGTTAGCATGTTTTCTCCTCCTGAGTAGTCAAGCTTAATTTTGGAAATTTGCTGTTCACTAAAAAAAAAATAGTAATATTTATTGTATTTTAGCCTGTCATTAAATGTTGGTTCATTGTTTTATTAGAACTCTTCTGACACCTAACACATGTTCCCATTGCACACTTCCTAATACTTCTCATTCTCCTTCAGATTATCTATTAAGCTCTGGTCTGGACTCTCTGTGGAGGTCAGTGGGATCCATGTGATCTTTACAATACACGTGGTTAAGCAATTGATTTTTTTAAACAAATACTTGTGCTTAGTACAATGCTCTGCATTAAAATCAGAAAAATTAATAAATACAGAATTGGTGCTTTCTCCATATTTTCAAACTCTCTTCTTTTGGCATTATCTATTTCTTAATTCTACCATAAGATATTCTTAATCTCTTCTCTTGTTTATTCTATAATAAATTTTCTTCTCAGTCTATTCTTTCTTTAACCACTGATTTATAAATTAGATTGTCTCTAATTTAATGTATTTGTTTATTCATATATCAGTGACCATTGAATACAGTGTCATAGTATCATATTCTAACATCAAGCTTGATTGACATTACCTTTTAAGATTATTTTTACATGCATTACTAATTTCACCTTGAATACAATCTTGGAGGTAAATGACATAATGCTATCATAAGCATTTTATGTATGGATAAAATGAGCAGCACAGTTTCAAAGCAAACTGATGATTTGACACATGACTGGTATGCTTACCACTCACATTCTGATATCCTCTGTATGTGTATATATGTGTAATGACTTGCTCATTGCAATAAAATTTTAACTTTTATTTTGATTATTTTTTCCATACTTTGATCAAACGAGCTCTCATTATCCCCCAGAGAATAAAAACAAGTCAATAACCATACAAAGATTGTCATTCTCAAGGGCAGCAGATTTCATTTGTGTGATTCAGAAAATGTTTAATCTTGGCATGGTTTTCTCAACATCTTGAACAGAGATATGTGAATAGAAATTTCTGATATTGTTTTACAAGTATACAGTTTAAAGTTGGCACTGAGTTGAGATAAAAACTGAATGCATTGTGAATTACCCAAGAACAACTTTGGTTAAAGATATAATGTCTAACATTTTGCCTAATTAAAATTTAACTCATCTTTAAATCATTCACTAGTTTGCTTTTATGTTGCCTAGAAAATGAAAAATGTTTTAAGAAATATTCTTCCTGCTAAGGTGTGATATTTCTTAAAGAAGGTGCGGTATTTCTCAAAACACTCAACTCACTGAATTTTATTTGTACTCTACGTAGAAAAACAAAAGTGAACACTATGCTGTATAGAATGGTGTTGCAGACATCCATTCCTGATGTGGATATACAAGATCAACTGTTTGTCTTCCACCTCTGGGTGATCGTTTTGTGCAGTTCTAGAAAATAAGAGTGGAAATCTGCTGTCTTTTCTCCAGTTTTTCATCTTTTTCTCCCTTGTACACAGATGTGTTTAAAGCCATTGGAGATATGAATCAATAAGCATGTGGGAAAAAAAAACAAATCAATTGCTCTACACCCATCCTACCACCTCTCAATGTATATTTATGTAAAATAAGTTCTTATTTAAGTTGCTATTAATTGCTTTTGAAAAATATATATGCAACAATAAGCATTTATAGCAGATGCTGAAGAGTACTACTATATACAGAAAAATTATATTGTATATCAAAAAGTATGAATTCAACAAAGAATATTATAATAATGAATAATCTAAAAATGTGATTGATGACTAATTTTAGACATACATATTTATATTTTGTATCAAATAAAATTGCAATATAAAGTAAGACGTATATTTTCAATGATTTGAGTTAGAAGTTGTTTCTGTTTAACTTTTGAATTTTTTTATTTAGGAGAGCTCAGAAAATAACTCAATGTCTCTACATAGTTTCACTTAAAATATGATGGTAGTGGGACAAAATCTTGGTTAACTATCTCTAGGTAATGTAGTGACGTATGACTAGCTATTTAGTTGGGTGTGAACTTTATATAAAGTTACAGTCTTTGTAGAAAGTTTTGGGACAAATTACATAAAGGCATCACCTCTGACTTGCATCAATTGGTTATATATGGTGTCTTGCAACAAATAGAAATTATCCATGATGGATAGAAACTAGGAGATACAGCATCTACTTGAATCATTAGAAAGAAGAAAAATAATCAGTGTGGTGGAGGAGAAGCTGAAAGGGAGAGATGTTTCTCAGTGATTTTATTTTCAATGTTAAAAAATGCATGCCAAACTTTAATAGGTAATAGTGGTAAGATGTCGAAGAAAAATAAGTTTAAAAGTCAATGTTAAGTTTTGGTGGGAAATAGTTTGCAAGACATACAAGTTTGTTATAAACAAAAAGAGAAAACTGACCCACATATACATTTTAGTTTTTTGTTTGTTCTTAAACTATTATTTTAGGTTCAGGTAAACATGATCCATCAACACCACTTCTGGGCCTATACTAAGAATAACCAAAAGCAGGGACTAAAACAGACATGAGCACACCAATATTCATAGGAACATTATTTATAAGCAGGAAAAAGTTGGAAACAGCCCCAACATGCTGATTCACAGCTGAGTGGATGAACAAAGTGTGGTATATGCATGCAGTGAAATATTAATCAACTTTTGAAAGAAATTAAATTTTGAAACATGCTATCACATTAATGAATCTTGATGATATCAGGCTAAGTGAAATAAGTCAGTCAGTCAGAAAGAACAAATGTTGTGTGACTCCACTTACATGAGATACATAGACTAGTCAAATTCATAGGGACAAAAAGTAGAAGAGAGGTTAGCAGGGGTAAGTGGAACTGGGAATGGAGGGTAATTTTATAATGGATAGAGTTTCTGCTTGGTATGATAAACAGATTCTGGATAGTGATAATGGTTACACCACAGCTAGACTGTACTTAATTTTTCTGAACTGTTCACTTAAAATGGTTAAAATGAAAAATTTTGTGTTATATATATGGTTTACCTTAATTAAAAATAGTTTACAAGAATGGAGTTGGACAATTAAAATGTTATAAGTTCTTTTGTTCAGCCAATAAGTGGTAAAAATATTACTTTAAAGAGGATATCAACAAGTCAAGACTGTGTGTTTAAGTTCAGGGTAAACATAAAAATAATAATTTGTACCAATCAAGAAAGTAGCACGTACCTTTGGCTACTGAAAACAAGTGCACTTTGGGAGGCCAAGGCAGTTGGATCACTTGAACTTTGCCACCTGAGAGCATACTAGACAGCATGGCAAGACCTCTACTAAAAATAGAAAAAATAGCTGGACATGGTTGTCCCAGCCACTCAGGAGGTGGAGGGTGGAAGAATTGCTTGAGTTCTGGGGGCAAAAGTTGCAGTAAGCTGAGATTGTACCACTGCACTACAGCCTGGGTGACCAAGTGACAGACTGTCTCAAAAAAAAAAAGGTGGAAATCCAAAATAGGCTATGAATATTAAAGAAAGAAAGAAGAAACAACTAGAAAACAGAATAAGTGTATTATACATATAAACCCAAATATGATAGTATTTACATTTTATGTAAATGGAATAATTTTTTATTAAAAAATAAAATTACCAGACCAAATACATAAGCAAAAGAAAATATCATTTAAAGAAGGTCGATATATAATAGATAAAGAAACATGTAGTTATTATGTAAACACTAACCAAAAGGATAAAGGTATAACTGTTCTAACATCATCAAAAATAGATGTTAAGGGAAAAAATATTACAGCTCTAAAGACGGATTTTTCATGGTAATATTAAGTCTTAGTTTTAGAGAATGTGAGGATCTAATAGGAGCTTGTCCATGCTGCCCACCGGGGATACCCAGAGACTTTGTTCCTCAACTTCAGGGCTGAAACCATGGAACTATGCAGATCCAGACCATACTGGACCCTGTTCTTCAACTCAGACCTTGATATTGGAAAGAAATGTTGAAACAATGGACCACATTTAGCGCACTAACTGTTGAGATGGTATAATGTTAATTCATAAAAGATGTGTACACAGAAAATTTTTTAAAAAGTTACTCTCAACTTCCCTTTGCACCCAAAGCTTGTAAAAGAAAACATATTGTAATATCCAGGTGTTCTGCATGTAAAGAGGTTGCTGACATATAATAAAGTAGAGTTACAAAGTCACAGGTCTTACAAAAGCAAAACCACATGGAAAAGAAATGTCTTCTGAAAATAACTTTCAGAACCTGTAGAAGCCAGCCAGAAGCTACACATCCACATTTGTTCAGGGGTTAGAGGAGGTGGAGCAAAAAGTCCATACAGAAGACAGAAGAGGAAAGTTCTCTGGCAGACTAGTAGTATTTAGAAGACATTTCACAATATAATCATTGTTTCGCCTTTGCATTTTATTCCTCACTACTGTGTATACTGACAATTCTAAGTCCTAAGTGCTCAAAGTATTTAAAAAGTAGAAATATTAACCTCTATACAAAATAAGCTTCTTTATAAACCTCATTTCATTTCTACAAAGGACTGCCTTCAGGGAGTAACTTTACTAATCCAGCTCTTGGGAGATAGACTTGTTTCTATACATGGCTGAAATGGTGTAGTGGGGAGAAAAGAAAGAATGAAGGAGGGGTAAGGATCTACATGTGTTTCTTTCTTTCTTTCTTTCTTTCTTTCTTTCTTTCTTTCTTTCTTTCTTTCTTTCTTTCTTTCTTTTTTTGATTAAGTGCTTGTATTTATTGTAGACCAGGTTGATTCTTCATTTTGTAAGATCTAGGCTTTTTAGAATAATTGAGATGACAATGTGAAATAAAAAGTACAGCTAGTAAATAATTTGTAAATATCTTTTAATAATGGCTAGAAGAAAATAAACATCTCAAGTGCAGAATTTGTAAACCACCTCTAAGCAGTATATATCAGGACTTGATCATTGGGTTAGCAGTAGAAGAGTGGAAAGAAGTTCTGGGTAAAGAATGTATGCAAATGTGTTCATATTTGTCTTTTGATTATAAGGGTTTTGTTTGTGTATATGTTTTTGGCCTTATATAAATACATTGTTAAGTAATTCAGTGGAAACTTACCTTCCTCCTAACATTCTAATAATATAGCTTTGATAATGAATTCTCCTGAAAGCATTATACTTTTCGTATTCTTATTATGTCTCACTTTAACTTGAGCATTAAGGGAATTAATTCTGACTGTTTGTGGCCAGTGGTCTATTGTCATTTTTGTTTCTATAAAATTTTCATCCTCGTGAAAGGGAGGATTACTTTATTTTCCTAATTGAGTTGGTGTAGTATCTCTAAGTTATCAAAACATTAACACTTTCTGAATCTAAATAGTAAACATTTATAATGTGTAAAAAATGATATATATGATATTATCTCAATCACATAAAATGTATATATTTGATACATTTGAAAAGATACACAAGGATTTTGCAGGACATTATGAACTATAAACTACTTATAATTAGGGATGATCTTTCTTTTTTTCTAAAATGTAAATATTAACTTTTTAAAGATAAAAAAATTATAAAAATAAAAAACATTATAAGGATTACTCAAAATATTTTAAAAATACAAAGTACATTTTCTAATAATAATGAAATTAAGCCAGAAATCAATATCAAAGGACCACCTGAAAACAAATATTCAGAAATGAGGTAATGCACATCTATATAATTCACATATTATAAAGGAAATTCTCAACTGAATAAAATAAAACACAATTTATTCAAATATATTGAATATAGTTAATCTGTGTTTAGCAAAATTATTAGTTTAAGTATATACACTTAAATATACGTTATTTATTTAAATGTATATTCAATAATTTTATTTTATTTTAATATACATTTGAATGAAATCAAATTATCTATACAAACATATATGCTATTATTGTTATTAAAACAGAATATAAAAAGCCTTAAGAAAGTAGGAGCATTAAAGTTGAGTACAAAGATCAATGATCAGTGAAAGAGAAAAAAAGAATAGCGAAAATTCATCAGAACCAAAATATTAATGCAATTTATTTTTTAAAAGTATACTGGAACTTAAAGTACAAAAACAAAATAGAAGAAAAAACAGTGGTAAAATGACAGATGAAGGGGAAACGTGGTGTTTGGTTTTATGTTTCTGTGTTAGTTTGCTGAAGATAACCTTTTCCTGCTCCATCCACATCCCTGCAAAGGACATAATCTCCTTCCTTTTTATGACTGCATAGTATTCCATGGTGCATACATTACTTTCAGGTGTTAAATATGTACATTTTCTAATATTAGAAATTAAATACAATAAAACATTGTTGAAGATACTGCTATATATTATATACATATATTTTTTAATGTATACTGCTTTCATTTATTTAAATTTTATTTATCCATTTTTATAACATATTTTAAATTGTTCCTATTTCTATATTGTGTATTGCACAGGTTCTTATTTAATATACAACTTCCTTTTTAAGCTGAAGATTTGATTTACCTTTGATTTCTCATCTATTATGTTTTCTTGAATTAATGAATAAGCACTTCTGCTCATTTAGTGAAAAAGAGGATTTATATTTTTCAAATGTACTTTTCTTGGAAAAAAAACTGGAATCAGTTTCTTTTTTTCTTCTTACAACTTAGAGTTGTTTACATTTTATTTATTTGTTTGTTTGTTTGTTTAAGTTCTGGGGTACATGTGCAGGACGTGCAGGTTTGTTACATAGGTAAACATGTTCCATGGTGGTTTGCTGTACAGATCATCCCATCATGCAGGCATTGAGCCCAGCACTCATTCACTGTTCTCTCTGATGCTCTCCCTCTCCCTGCACCCCAGACAGGCCCTAGTGTGTGCTGTTTTCCCCCATGTGTCCATGTGTTCTCATTGTTCAGTTCCCACTTATAGGTGAAAACATGTGGAGTTTGGTTTTCTGTTTCTGCCTTAGTCTGCTGAAGATAACCTTTTCCTGCTCCATCCATGTCCTTGCAAAGGACATGATCTCCTTCCTTTTTACAGCTGCATAATATTCCATGGCCCGTATGTAACATATATATTTTTTTAATCCAGTCTAGTATTGATGGACATTTGTGTTTATTCCATGTCTTTGCTATCGTGCATATTGCTGCAATAAACATGTGCGCATGTATCTTTATAATAGAATAATTTTTATTCCTTTGGGTATAGACCAAGCATTGGGATTGCTGGGTCAAATGGTATTTCTGCTTCTATGTCTTTGTGGAATCATCACACCACCTTCCACAATGATTGTACTAATTTACATTCCCACCAACAGTGTAAGAGTGTCCCTATTTCTCCATTGTTGTTTCTTGAACTTTTAATAATTGCCATTCTGGCTGGTGTGAGATGGTATCTTATTGTGGTTTTAATTTGCAGTTCTCTAATGATCAGTGATGTTGAGATTTTTTAAAAAATATGTTTGTTAGGGGTGCATGTATGCCTTCTTTTGATAAATGTCTGTTCATAACCTTTACCCACAATTTACTGAGATTGTTTTTTTTCTACAAGTTCCTTTTAGACTCTGGATATTAGACCTTTGTTAGATGGATATCTTGCAAAAATGTTCTCTAATTCTGTAGGCTGGCTGCTCATTTTGATGCTAGTTTCTTTTGCTTGAAGAAGATCTTTGGTTTAATTAGATCTCATTTGTCTAGTTTTGCTTTTGTTGCAACTGCTTTTGGCATTTTTGTCATGAAATTTTTGCCCATGTCTATGTCCTTAATGGTATTGCCTAGATTTTATTCTAGGGTTTTTATAGTTTTGGTTTACACATTTAAGTCTTTAATCCATCTTCAGTTAATTTTTTGTATAAGGTGTAAGGAAGGGGTCAAAGTTCAGTTTTCTGCTTATTTTCCCTTTTTCTTGTATCCTCTCTGATTTCCTTGAGCAGCGATTTGCAGTTCTCCTTGAAGATATCCTTCTCTTCCCTTGTTAGCTGTATTTCTAGGTATTTTATTCTCTTTTTAGAAATTGTGAATGGAAGTTCATTCATGACTTAGCTCTCTGCATACCTGTTGTTGGTGTAGAAATCATAGTGATTTTTGCACATTGATTTTGTATCCTGAGATTTTCTAGATATAGGATCCTATCTTCTGCAAATAAAGGTAATTTGACTTCTGCTCTTCCTATTTTAATATCCTTTATTTCTTTCTTTTACCTGATTGCTCTGGCCAGAACTTCCAATACTATGTTAAATAGTAGTGGTGAGAGAGGGCATCCTTGTCTTGTGGGGGTTTTCAAGGGGCATAGTTCTAGTTTTGGCCCATTCAGTATTATGTTGACTGTGGGTCTGTCATATACGGCTCTTATTATTTTGAGATATGTTCCTTCAGTACCTAATTTATTGAGAGATTTTAACATAAAGGGATGTTGAATTTTATTGAAGGCCTTCTCTGCATTTATAGAGATAATCAGGTAGATTTTGTCTTTATTTCTGTTTACCTGATGAATTACATTTATTGATTTGCATATGTTAAACCAGCCTTGCATCCTGAGGGTGAAGCCCTCTTGATCATGGTAGATAAGCTTTTTGATGTACCTCTGGATTTGGTTTGCCAGTATTTTATTGAAGATTTTTGCATAAGTGTTCATCAGGGATATTGGTTTAAAGTATTCTTTTTTATTTTATCTCTGCCAGGTTTTGGTATCATGATGATTCTGTCCTCATAAAGTGAGTTAGAGAGGAGTCCCTCCTTTCAATTGTTTGGAATAGTTTCAGAAGAAATGGTGCTAGCTCCTCTTTGTACCTCTCAAAGAATTTAGCTGTAATGTGTCTGGTTTGGGGATGTTTTGTTTGGTAAGCTATGTATTACTTCTTCAGTTTCAGAACTCCTTATTGATCTATTTAGGGATTTACTTTCTTTCTGATTCAGTCTTGGGTGGGTGTATATGTCTAGAAATGTATTCATTTATTTTAGATTTTCTAGTTTATGTACATACAGGTATTTGTAGTATTTTCTGATGGTTGTTTTTATTTCTGTGATGTCAGTGGTGACATTCTCCTTATCATATCTGATTATGTCTATTTCATTCTTTCCTTTTCTCTTTAAAGTCTAGCCAGCAGTATATTTATTTATTAATTTTTTTAAGAGACCAGCTCCTGGATTTGTTGATATTTTTAGAGGCTTTTTCAGGTCTCTATCTTCCTTAGTCCTACTATCATCTTATTTATTTCTTGTCTTCTGCTAGCTCTCGGATTTGTTTGCTCATGGTTCTCCAGTTCATTTAGTTGTGATGTTAGGTTGTCAACTTGAGATCATTCTACCTTTTTGATGTGGGCATTTAGTGCTATACATTTCCCTCCTAACACTGCTTTAGGTGCATCCCAGAGATTCTGGTATGATGTCCCTTTGTTCTCCTTACTTTCAAAAAACTCTTAATTTCATTATTACACAGAAGTAATTTAGGAGCAGGTTGTTCAATTTCCATAGTTGTGTGGTTTTAAGTGTGCTTCTCAATCTTGAGTTTTAATTTGATTGTGTTGTGATCTGAAAGAATGTTATGATTTCAGTTAAGTGCCATGGAAGAATGTATATTCTGTTGTTTTGGAGTGGAGAATTCTGTAGATATCTATCAGATCCACTTAATTCAGAACTGAGTTCAGGTCCTGAATATCTTTGTTAATTTTCTGTCTCAATGATTTGTCCAGTATTGTCAGTTATGTGTTAAAGTCTCTCACTATTATTGTGTGGGAGTCTAAGTCTCTTTATAGGTCTCTACAAAATTGCCATATGAATCTGGGTGCTTCTGTATTTGGTGAATAATATTTGAGATAGATTTGCTTTGTGAATTTAACCCTTTACCATTATGTGATGCCCTTCTTTGTCTTTTTTTATATTTGTTGGTTTAAAGTCCATTTTGTCATAAACTAAGATGGTAACCCCTCTTTTTTGTTTTCCATTTGCTTGGTAAGTTTTTTTCCATCCCTTTATTTTGAGCCTATGGGTGTCTTTGCATGTGAGATGTGTCTCTTGAAGACAGCATACTGATGGGGCTGGCCTCTTATCCAGGTTGCTATTCTGTGCTTTTTAATTGAGACATTTAGTCCACTTACATTTAAAGTTAATATTGCTATATGTGAATTTGATCTTATCATGTAGTTAGCTGGTCATTTGGCAGACTTGTTTATGTACTCATTTCATAGTGTCACTGATTGTGTACTTCACGGTGTTTTTGTAGTGGCTGGTAACAGTATTTTCTTTCCATATTTAGTACTTCCTTCAGGAGCTCTTGCAAGGAAGAGCCTGGTGAGGATGAATTTTCTCAGCATTTGCTTGTCTGAATAGAATCTTATTTATCCTTTGCTTATGAAGCTTAGTTTGGCCAGACATGAAATTCTGGGTTGGAAATTTTTTTCTTTAAGAATGTTGAATATTGGCCCTCAATCTCTTCTGTCTTGTAGGGTTTCCACTGAGAGGGCCACTGTTAGTCTGATGGGCTTTCCTTTGTAAGTGACGTGGCCTTTCTGTCTGGCTGCCCTTAAATTTTTTCTTTCATTGCAACCTTGGAGGATGTGATAATTATGTTTCTTGGGGTTGATCTTCTTGTGGAATATCTTACTGGAATTCTTTGCATTTCCTGAATTTGATGATTGGACTGTGTTGTGAGGTTGGGGAGGTTCCCCTGGATGATATCCTGCAGTATGTTTTTCAACTTGGTTCCCTTCTCCCCATCTTTTTTAGGTACCACAATGAGTCACAGGTTTTGTCTTTTTGCCTAGTCTTACATTTTTGGAGGTTTTGTTCATTTTCTTTTTATTCTTTTTTCTCTATTCTTGTCTTCTTGTCTTATTTCCAAAATATAGTCTTCAAGATCTGAGATTCATTTCTCTACTTGATCTATTTATCTATTACTAATTGTGATTGCATTGTGAAGTTCTTGTATTGTGTTTTTCAGCTCCATCAGGTCATTTATATTTTTCTCTAAACTGACTATTTTGGTTATTGGTACATGTAATGTTGTATCATGATTCTTAGTTTCTTTGCACTGGGTTAAAATATGATCCCTTAGCTTAGCAAAGTTTGTTATTACCCATCTTTTGAAACCTACTTCCGTCAGTTCATTCATCTCAGCCTCAGCCCGGTTCTGTGCCCTTACTAGATAGGTGTTGCAATCATTTGGAGAAGAGGCACTCTGGCTTTTTGGGTTTTTAACATTTTTGCATTGATTCTTTGTGATCTTTGAGTTTGCTAACCTTTGAGTGTGGTTTTTTGTGGGGTCTTTTTTACATTGTTATTTTTTTCTTTGTTTTCTTTTAAAAGTCAGGCTCCTCTTCCTTAAGACTGCTGCATTTTGCTAGCCGTACCCACCAGACCCAATCACCTTGGACCCTCCTGCAACAGGAGTTATCAGTGAAGGCTGCAAAACAGCAAATATAGCAACCTGCTCCTTCCTCTGAGAGTTCCCTCTAATGGGAGGTATTGACCTGATTCCAGCTGGAATGCTTCTGTAGGTTTGTGGAGATCCCTATTGGGAGATCTCACACAGAGAGGAGGAACAGGATCAGGGTCCCACTTAAAGAAGCAGCCAGGCTGCCCTTTGGCAGAGCTGGTCCCCTGAACTGCAGGGAAGCCCCCTTGTCCAGACTGCGCAGATTATCCAGAGCCAGCAGAAAGAAAAGTTTGTCAGCTGAGCTGCAGATATGGTGGCTGCCCCTTCCCCTGGTAGCTCCATCCCAGGGAGAGATCAGAGTTTTGTTCATAAAACCCTGGCTGGAGTTGCTGAAATTCCTGACGGGAGACTCTACAGGGTAAGGAGGGATGGCTCAGGGTCCTACTTCAACAAGCAGTCTGGTTACAATCTGCCATAGCAGCTATATTGTGCTGTGGGGAATTCCTCCCAGTCTGAACCACCCAGTTTCCCTGGATCTGGGTGGTCAAAACCAAAGTTTTTAATGTATAATTTTCATTTTCTACTGATGTCTTGATTATTATAAAAAGTTATTTGCTGTAATATAGTGTGCCATTCTTTTTTTTTTTTTTTTTTTAATCGAGACGGAGTTTCACTCTTGTTACCCAGGCTGGAGTGCAATGGCGCGATCTCGGCTCGCCGCAACCTCCGCCTCCTGGGTTCAAGCAATTCTCCTGCCTCAGCCTCCCGAGTAGCTGGGATTACAGGCACGCACCACCATGCCCAGGTAATTTTTGTATTTTTAGTAGAGACGGTGTTTTATACTGTGCCATTCTTAACATGTAATTGCTGATGATTCCCCTTTAACCTTTTAATCCCCTTGGTGTTAAACTGACAACATTATAAATAGTGAGAAATAAGTAACTTCCACAAAATATCCTGTTTTGTTATTATAGTAATGGGTGTGAGTTAGTTTGATCCAATAGGAAAGCTCTGAAGCACGTATACTCTGCAGCTGAATATTTGACTAATATTCCAGACTCCAAACTTTTATTTCACTCCTTGGGTGTTTCTGAAAATATAAAATTACATGTTTGAATACCTTTGAAACTTTAACTTATGATATATTTATATACATGATTTACTCAGAATCTTGATAATCGTCTTTCTACTCTTTATAAGAATTACCATTTGATTTTGAGTGCACTCAGTATTTAAATATGTAGTGTGGTAAAACTGACAAAACAATAGGCAAGAAGAAAAATTCAATGTGAAGGTTCTTCTGTTTTACTTTGATAGTATGATTATCTGTTGTATCTTATAACAAGGTACTGTATGTGTAACAGTGGAGAATTATTTTGAAAAGTCAAACTGTAAATTGTGCTCACAGCATTGCTTCTATGAGAATGAAACTCACATAAATGAACTTACAACCAGTCTAGGAGAGGTGTTTGAGAAGAGTCTTTTAGACAGAAAAAGCATCAGCTTATCTTTTTCAGGAGCTGAGTATCAGCTAGTAACTTATTCAATTGCAGCAATGATAAGTCTTAAATCAATTAAAATGATCATTTCTAGTGTTTTGGCTTAAATGATTAAATTCTGGAAACAGGAAGAGGGTAGATTAAAAATACACAAGGCTTTCCACAAATATATTTCAATGAAAGAAAATTAAGAATTTGTGAACCACAAAGTACCAACCACTGTATTTCTAAATCTCCATGAAGAGATGTTGGTCAAAATTCAGACTTTGAGTACACTTCTTGTGTGCATTCAAAAGGAAGAAAAGAACATGCTATTGGACATTAGAAAAAGGGTTATCTTTGCTATGTGCTAGAGGAAATCTTAGCAAAATTGTTTCCCTTATAGACAGTTAATGTGGAAAGCAGAAATTTGTTGTCTACCTAAAAGATTTCCAAAATAAGAGTTGAAGTTATGGTCCTATTTATTTTGTTGCTTAGAACAAAATTTGGAGGAAAAAGAGAAATTGAGAGAAGAACTTGTAAATAAAAAAAAAAGAAAGGGCTTGACAATTTTGAATATTCTCAGACTCTCCAGATAGCAAGGAATACTAACATGCTAACATTTTGAAAAGGTTTCCAAATAACTTCAGGAAAATAAGGTTAAGAACAAAAGGCAGGGGTGAGACTGAATGAACTTGTGTTAAAATTTCAGAAAGACAGAAACATGGACATGATAGTTACACAAGGACTATTCGAAGAGATTAAGAGTATGCCTTGTAGACTGTTCAACCAAACCATAGAACTTCTAGGAAACCTATACCGAATGTCCCCAGCCTTGTCAGCAGAAGTCCAAGAAAGAAGAGCTTATCTTAAAGGCACTCTGTAGGCATGGCTTTCATATAACTGTGTGAGCCACAGGGATATTTTTCATGAGACCCACAAAATATTTGAGAGTTATTTCAGCAAAGGCATTACCAGCTTGGATCAAAAAAGACAGAGAGTACAAAATAAAAGGATATCATTTTGTTCCCTTAGGTCTGCTGACAGAAGACAAGCAAAACTACTCAGCTGCAAATACTTGTTGGCTTTCATGAAAAAGAAAGCGGGCAGAACTAACAGCACAGAGAGTGGAGCCCAAAGCAACATGGAACTGTTTGCAGGCCTTAAATCCCAACCAAGGAACTCTGGACATTTACCCAGCTGGATTTCAGCATGGCTATTGATTAGTGATTATTTTGTGCCTTCACTTCCCTCTATTTCTGAATAAGAATGTCTGTAACTGTTATCCTATGACCGTGCCACCATTTTATTTTTTTTTTTTGAGATGGAGTTTTGCTGTTATCATCCAGGTTGGAGTGCAATGGCGTGATCTCGGCTCATGGCAGCCTCCGCCTCCTGGGTTCAGGCAATTCTCCTGCCTCAGCCTCCTGAGTAGCTGGGATTGCAGGCACGCACCACCATGCCCAGCTGATTTTTTTTGTATTTTTTTTTTAGTAGAGACGGGGTTTCACCGTATTGACCAGGATGGTCTCGATTTCTTGACCTCGTGATCCACCTGCCTCGGCCTCCCAAAGTGCTGGGATTACAGGGATGAGCCACTGCGCTGGCCCGACATTACCACCATTGTATTCTGAGTTTGGAGGGCAAATAACTTGGGTTTGCTTTCCAGATTGTCAGATCAAGATTACTATATGCAAGGAATCTCATCCACATGTGGAACTATTTTAGATGATGGGTTCTGATCAGATGTTTTAATAGGACTACAGACTTGAAGACTTGAAAGGGAGTGAATGTATTTTTGCATGTAGGAGGAATGTGGATGGAGACTCTGGAGTGCACTCCATGATCTTCAACATACGGTGTCCTTGTGCTTTCTTGTTTCCCTCCCTTTAAATGGAAATGGAACCTGTGACCCACTTGTAACAAACAGATCACAGGAGAGGTGGTCTATGCAATTACCTCAATCTGATGGTATTATGTAAGATTATATTTTATCTTGCAAGGAGATTTTTGTCTTTCTCTTGAAGGTTTTAAGAAACAAGCTCTCATAATGTGAGCTGCTACATAGGAAGGAACCAAGGACAGCCTGTGGCTGACAGAACAAACCTAAAACCTCAGTTCAGTAGCTGGCATGGTCTGATATTTGCCTCCTCCCAACAATTATATGTTAAAATCCTAAACTCCAAAGTGATAGTGTTAGGAGGTGAGGCCTTTGAGAGGTCATTATGTCATAAGGGTAGAATAGAATTAGTGCCCTTTCAAGAGAGACTTCAGATAGATCCCTTTCTCCTTCCATCACTTGAGAACACATTGAGAAGGTGTCATCTATAAAATAGAAAATGCATCCACCACAGACACCAAATCTATTAGCAGGGTTGATTTTGGCCTTCCAAGCTTCCAGAATTATAAGAAATAAACTTCTATCGTTTATAAGCTACCCAGTTTGTGGTATTATATTATAGCAGAAAAAGAGATTATGAAAGCATCCCATGGAAACTGAGTTCTGCTGGAAACCATGTGTGTTTGGAAATGTCACCTTCCCTACTCAAACCTCAGATGAGATCACAACCCTGGGCAATATCTTTATTGTAGCTTTGAGAGACCTGAAGCAGAAGACATAGATAAACTGTTCCAGGACTCCTGACCCACAGAAACTATGAGATAATAAATGTATTAATTTATTATTTAGAAATCATTTTTATAGCTTTAGTGATATGTTTTTTGTTGTTGTTGTTAAATGGGTGAGTTGTATAGTGGTGAAATCTAGGATGTGCACTCATTATTCAAGTAGTGTACATTGTGCCCAATACCTAGTTTTTTATTCCTCATCCAAGTCCCATCCTCCCTTGTTTAAAGTCTTTGATGTCATTATTTCACTCTGTATGTCTTTGCGTGCCCATAGCTTAGCTCTCACTTAGAAGTGAGAACCTGCAGTATTTGTTTTTTGATTCCTGATTACTTCACACAGAATAATGGCTTCAAGTTCCATCCAAGTGTCTGAAAAAGACATTATTTTATTCTTCGTTATGGCTGAATAGTATTCCATGGTGGGTGTGTGTGTGTGTGTGTGTGTGTGTGTATACATACATATCATGAAATGCTACCCTAACATAACAAAGAAAGTGTATCACATTTTCTTTACCCACTCATTGCATTCTTTATGCACTCATTGGAGGTTGGGCATTTAGGTTGTACTTGTTAACTGTGCTGTAATAAACATATGGATGTTTATTACAAAGACATGTCTTTTTGATACACTGAATTTTCCTTTGGGCAGATACTCAGTAATGGGATTACTAGATTGAATGGCATATTGGCTTTTAGTTCTTTGAGAAATTGACGTACTGATTTTCATAGAGGTTGTATTAATTATATGTGTACCAGCAAGGTATAAGAATTCCCTTTTCATCACTTCCATGTGAACATCTATTTTTTTTGGGCTTTTTAATAATGGCCATTCAGGCTGGAGTAAGATGGCTTCTCACTGTGGGTCTAATTTGCACTTATCTGGTGATAATGATGTTGAGCATGTTTTCATAGATTTTTTCCCCATTTGTATATATTCTTTTGGGAAATTTCTATTTATGTCATTTGACTACATTTTAATGGAATTATTTGTTTTTTTCTTGCTGATTTCTATGAGTTCCTTGTAGATTCTTGATATTAGTCCTTTGTTAAAGGCATAATTTTCAAATATTTTCTCCCATTCTATAGGTTGTCTGTTCTCTGATGATTACATATTTTGCTGTGCAGAAGTTTGTTAATTTAATTAGGTGCTATTTATTTATTTATTTTGTGTTGTATTTGCTTTTGGAGTCTTAGTCAGAAATTATTTGCTTGGGCCAATCTACAGAAGGGATTTTCCTAGGTTTTCTTCTAGATTTGTTATGGTTAGACGCATTAGATTTAAGTCTTTAATCTATTTTGAGTTAACTTGTGTATATTATGAGAGGCAGAGATCCAGTTTCAATTCTTCTGAATGCGGTGATCCAATTTCCCAGCACCATTTATTGAATAGGGTTTCCTTTACCCAATTTATGTTTTGTATGCTCTGTTGAAGATGAGTTGGTTGTAGGTATTTGGCTTTATTTCTCGGTTCTCTATTTTGTTTTCTTGGTCTATGTATCCAAGTTTTTTTTTTTATTAGTACATGTTGTTTTGTTTACTATAGGCTTGTAGTATAATTTGAAGTCAGGTCATATAATGCCTCCAACCTTGTTCTTTTTGCATAGAATTGCTTTGGCCTTTACAATTCATGCACGTGATATATTTCCATTTGTTTCTGACATCTATAATTTCTTTCAGCAGTGTTTTGTAGTTCTCTCTCTTTTTTCTTTTTAAGTGGAGTTTTGCTCTTGTTACCCAGGCTGGAGCGCAATGGCATGATCTCGGCTCACCGCAATCTCCGCCTCCTGGGTTCAGGCAATTCTCCTGCCTCAGCCTCACGAATAGCTGGGATTACAGGCACGCACCACCATGCCCAGATAATTTTTTATATTTTTGGTAGAGACAGGATTTCACCATGTTGACTAGGATGGTCTCGATTTCTTGACCTCATGATCCACCCGCCTTGGCCTCCCTAAGTGCTGGGATTACAAGCATGAGCCACTTTGGTAATTCTCTTTGTAGAGGTCTTTTACTTCCTTGGTTAAGTATTTTTGTAGGTATTTTTTACTTTTGGTAGCTTTTTAAAAATAAATTGAGTCCTTTATTTGAGTCTCAGCTTGGTTGTTAACATTTTTTCTTTCATTTTGACCTTTTAGAATCTGATGATTATGTGTCTTGGGGTTGATTTTCTTGTGGAGTATCTTACAGGAATGCTTTGCATTTCCTGAATTTGATGGTTGGACTGTGTTGTGAGATTGGGGGGGTTCTCCTGGATGATATCCTGCAGTATGTTTTTCAACTTGGTTCCATTCTCCCCATCTCTTTTAGGTACCACAATTAGTCGTAGGTTTGGTCTTTTTGCATAGACTTATATTTTTGGAAGTTTTATTCATTTCTTTTTAATTCTTTTTTCTCTATTCTTGTCTTCTTATTTCCAAGACAATACAAATTCTTTTCTTCTTGTCTTATTTCTTATATAGTCTTCAAGCTCTGAGATTCATTTCTCTACTTGGTCTATTTATCTATTACTACTTGTGATTGCATCATAAGGTTCTTGTGTTTTTTAGCTCCATCAGGTCATTTATATTTTTCTCTAAACTGGTTATTTTGGTCATCAGCACCTGTAATGTTTTATCATGATTCTTAGTTTCTTTGCAATGGGTTAAAACATGCTCCTTTAGCTCAGCAAAGTTTGTTATTACCCATCTTCTGAAGCCTTCTACTAAGAATTCATTTCAGCCTCAGCCCAGTTCAGTGCCCTTACTCGACAAGTGTTGCAATCAACTGGAGGAGAAGACACACTCTTGACTTTTTGGGTTTTTAACATTTTTGCATTGATTCTTGATTTCATTGTTCACCCAAAAATCATTTAGGAGTGGACTTTTCAATTTTTGTGTATTTGAACAATTTTGAGGGTTATTTTATGGAACTGATTTCTAGTTTTAATCCACTGTGGTCTGAGAAGATGCTTGATGTGTTTTAAACTTTTAAAATTTTATTGAGACTTGTTTTGTGGCCTAGTATGTGGCCTGTTTTGGAGTATATTCATGTGCTGATGAGTCAAATGTATATTCTGTAGTTTGGGGGTAGAATGTTCTGTAAATATCTGCTAGGTCCATTTGTTCTAGAGTGAAGTTTAACTCCAGTGTTTATTTGTTGACTTTCTGCCTCAATGATCTGTCTACTTCTGTCAGTGGAGTATTGACATTCCCAGTATCATTGGGTTTCTAGCTATTCCTTTTTTAGTTCTAGTAGTCATTGTTTTATGAATTTGGGAGCTCTGATACATATAAGTTTATCATCATATATATGTTACATGTTGTTGTGCCATTGATCCTTCTATCATTATATAAGGACCTTTTTGTCTTTTGTTATAACTGCTTTTGCTTTAATGGATGTTTTACTTGATATAAAAGAGGCTATTCCAGCTCACTTTTCATTTCCATTTGCATGAACTATGTTTTCCACCCTTTACCTTGAGGGTATAAGAATCATTATGTACTAGGTGGTGTGTCTCCTGAAGACAGAAGTTAACTGGTCTGTAATTTTTATCCTTTCAGACAATCTGTACTTTTTTAGTGGAACATTTAAAGCATTTATACTCCACATAATATTGATACATGAGGTATCATTTGTCATCATAATGATTGTTACCTTGTGACTTTGTTTTCCTCCCTGTGTTGTTATAAGCCTTGAGAAGTTTATCCTTTCAGGAGGTTCTATTTGGGTGCATGCTGGTGATTTGTTCAAGACTTAGCACCCCCTTTAGTATTTCCTGTAGGGCTGGTCTAGTAGTGAAAAATTCAAATGGCATTTATTTGAGACAGACTTTATTTCTCTCTCATTTATAAAATTTGTTTTGCTGAATACAAAATTCTTGGCTGACAGTTTTTTTGTGTTTAAAGACAATATAGAAAAGAATTCAATCTCTTCTGGCTTGTAGTTTTAGCCCCCTCAGTTTTCTGCTGTGAAGTCTGTGTTAATCTGATACATTTTCCTTTATAGGTTGTCTCATTTTTTTTTTTGAGACAGAATCTGGCTCTGTTACCAGGTTGGAGTGCAGTGGTGCAATCTCAGTTCATGGCAACCTTCATCTCCCAGGTTCAAGCAATTTTGCTGCCTCAGCCTCCTGGGTAGCTGGGACTACAGGCACACACTACCACATCTGGCTAATTTTTTATTTTAGTAGAGACAAGGTTTCACCATGGATAGGATGGGCTCGATCTCCTAACCTCATGATCCACCCACCTCGGCCTTCCAAAGTGCTGGGATTGCAGACATGAGCCACCACACTGGGTCTATAGGTTGCCTCATTCTTTTTTCCCACTCTTCTTAGGATTATTTTCTTCACATTGACTTTAGATAGGCTGAAGATTATAAGCCTTGGCAATATTTTTTGCAATGATTCTTCCAGGAGTTTTTTGAGCCTCTTACAGTCTAAATTTCTAGTAAGTCTAGGATGTATTCTTCAACTATTCCCTCAAATAGGTTTTTCAAAATTTTTCAGTTTTTCTTTTTCACAGGAACACCTATGATTCTTAGGTTTGGCTGTTTTACATAATCCCATATATCTTGAATACTTTTTTCATTACTTTAATTCTTTTTTCTCTATTTTTCTGTTACTGGATTAACTTAAAAGCCTTGTCATCAAGCTCTGAAACTGGAGTTCAATACCAGTTTGGCCAACATGGTGAAATGTTGGGAGAAGCAGCAAAGGAGAAAGAACTTACAGAGTGCCTACATAAATTGGTTATGAGTAACATACAAACTGTGAACAACAAACCATGGAAAACTGTGTGAGGCCTCCAAGCAGGCAAATTTCTCCATGCCTCATGTTCTGGTGCAGGGTGACCTTGGCCCTGTTACCATAAACATTGTTCTTAGGGATATAAAACTGCTTTGTAGCACTAAGACGTAACCAGATGTGTAGGCTCTTTGTAAGGCCTGAGTTCCATCAGTTGCACATAGACAATAGGTTAAAAAGATAACCACATATTTTTGTTTTGTGAAACTCCCAAACCACCACTGTTACAAACCTTTAGAATGACACACCAGTTCTGGCTTGCTGATTCAGTTCTGGCTCACTGATTCACCCCACCACCACATCACCTTCTCCCCGCCATCACTCCACTGCCTCCTTGTAGATCAAAGTGATTGTAACCAATAAACACTGTGGGAGATGAAAGCTCAGAGCCTTCCCTGTTTCCACTAAAAGTGATGGCCCCTGGCCCCACTTTTTACATTCTTAACCTGTCTTTTTCTCATTCTTTTGTCACCACCAAACTCAAGGTACACATGGGTGGGGTGTGGGGCTGATTCCCTATAGTAAAACCCTGTGTCTACTAAAACAAATAAAAATACACACATACACACACACACAAATATACACACACACACACACACAATACCTGGGCATGTTGGTATACACCTGTAATCCCAGCCACTCAGGAGGCTGAGGCAGGAGAATTGCTTGAACCTGGGAGGCAGAGGTTGCAGTGAGACGAGATTGTTCCACTGTACTCCAGGCTGAGTGACAGAGTGAGGTTCTTTCTCAAAATAAATAAATAAATAAACATTATTTAACATAAATTATGCAGTGATGCATAAGTCATACACAGATGCTAGTATAATTATAAAATGACATTATATTTATGAGCTATATGGATGTGACCACTAATTGTTGTTGTTTATTAACAGCCTTAAGCATCTTAAATCTCTGAGATAATCATGCTGATGATAATAACGTTTATCTAACCCTGAATGTGTTTGAGTTATTGTTATAAGCAGTTAACATATATTACCTGTATTAATTATTGCAAAGTCCCCATTCTGTAAGCAAAAATATTGAGATGCAAAGAAGTTGAGAAATTTCCCCAAAGTCACATGGCTTATGAATTTTTTTGTCACTTTTTTCTACATAATATTTATCCAATGCTTTATCTAGTTTAGTGGACTGCTCATATTTTTTAATAGTTTTTACTTTATCCTGTTACATATTCCAAGGGATAGAGACATCATGAGCAAATACCTTTAACTTTAAATCTGTGACTATGTTATTTCAGCATGAAGTTATAGGAGGAAAAGCTTAATGATCCTCAGCAAGAATTATTATACCATAGTATTGCAGAAACTCAGAAAAGGTGGAGAGGAAATTTCAGATGTGTAGTAATAGGTTACAGTAAATCCAAGGATATTAGATTTGATTGATAGAGTGAAATAGAAGTATTCATATAATTAATGTTAAAAAGTAGCCTTTTTTGCATTATAAATTCTGCAAGAATATAAAATATCATCATAATTAGGCCAAAAAAGGTTGCAGAAAGCACATCACATGCACTTATTTGAAGAGCGTAATTTGGACTATATGTTTTGCTTTGCCCATGAAGAAACAACATGTAATAAATATATTATCCTGGATCAACCAGGCTTTCATCTCCCGCCGATGTTTGTCTCAGTCACAATTAAATTTTTAGTGAATAAAATACCTGCTGGAATGTGTATTTTTCCTGCCTAGGATTATGCTATCCATTTATGATTAATAAGCTTCAGAAACCAATGATTGTGGAATGAATATGACATTTAACATAAGCCAGAATGGGAATTCCTGACCCAGATAACATCAACATGCTGACACCACATGCCAGTATTTTGCTATAAAACTCTTTTTTTGACACATCTAGGCTGTGTCAAAATGCGTATCATCTGTACTCTACAGGTGGCCACTAGGCATACTGAGAAGAAGAATGTGTGCATATATACAGGACATATTTTCATCGTCTCATTAATCATCTATGAATTGGGTGAAAAATTTTTGTAATAGGAGTTTAATAAATGGACTGATTTAGATTTTAGTTAAAATAATAAGTACAATACATTTCAAATGTAAAGAATATTTTTAAAGGGACTACAAACCGACTGTCACACATATTAATGTGTTTGACGTAAACAATGTTTTTAATGGAAACTTCACAGATTCAATGAACCATTGATGTCTTCTATTCTCTCTCTCTCTCTCTCTCAAGAGGTAATCATGACTGAAACCTGCAGGTATTCTCCCTATTCATATTTTTATCCATTTGGTGTGTTTATTGGTATCATTAAATATATTTGCATTTTTATGACATTGTAAAAATGATATAGTACATGAATTGTTTCATACTTCCTTTATTGACTCTATTCTCTTGATAATTATCTACAATATATCTAAATATGTACATGTATTTGTACTTTGTACTTACATCTGTTTATCATTTGTATGGCATTCCTTTCCTTATTGTGACATATATTTCAATATTCCCCTTTTGAAGATAATTTATGTAGTTTCTTTTTTGCCTATTAAAATATATCTTCAAAAAAAAGCATCAACTGTTGTGTATTCTAGTGATAAGTCTTCAGAACTGAAATTAGTATACAAGGGAGATGCAGATTTTCTATTGTACCAAATAATATAATAATAATATCTAAGTCGTTATAACAGATGATATGGTTAGTAGAAAACTAATGTCATTTAATTTTCTATATTTAGACAAAAACTAAAAAACTAAAAATAAACATAGGCTGGGAGTGGTGGCTCATGCCTGTAATCCTAGCACTTTGGGAGGTCAAGGCAGGCAGATCATGAGGTTAAGAGTTTGAGACCAGCCTGATCAACATGTTGAAACCCTGTCTCTACTAAGAATACAAAAATTAGCCAGGCACGTTGGTTCATGCCTATAATCCCAGCTACTCAGGAGGCTGAGGCAAGAGAACCACTTGAACCCAGGAGGTGGAGGATGGAGTGAGCTGAGATCACACCATTGCACTTCAGCCTGGACAACAGAGCAAGACTCCATCTCAGAAAAAAAAAATAATATAAACACAAATTTGAACTGAGCCAATACAAATTGTGAAATATATGTTATGATTGTTCTATAATTTATTATGATTTATTACAAGTGACATGAAACATTTTTTCCTATGTTCATTTTACAATTTAGGTTGACTTTGAGGTAACCATCCATCTAACTTTCCTTTTTAATTTTGCTGCCTAAATTTATTTACATATTTAAAATATTTACATATATTGGACACTTATCATTGATAATTATATGTCTGCAAATATAGCTTTATACTCTCTCACTTATCTTTTAACTTTATTGCAGTTATGTTTTACCATGTAAAATTAAAAAATTTCAATTTATTATTTGAAAAACTAATACATTTTATGAAAATGTATTATTATCAGTTTGGGTTGTCTGTAACTTGTGTTATTCTACTGCAAATAAAATAACTAGATTACTCTTATTCTAAAATTTTTTCTATTTATTTTTAGGCCTTTTTAATCTATCTGGAATATATCTTTTTGTGCATGGTGTGTCATTGAAATCTAACTATATCTCTCTATATACATCCATATGTGTGTACACATATATAGTTATAGACTCACGTACATATAAACAAATGTATGTCTATTTTAAGGAAACGGAGATGTCTTGCTCTAGAATCACATATTTTCTAGCTTATTATTTATTCCTTTAATTTTACAATGACACTTTGGTTGCATGGCAATATTTATATAATCATACATCTACAGCTTGTATCTCTATGCTATTCCAGTTTTCTGTTGTCACCTTTAAATAATAAGCCATTAACATGACTTACTGTAGTACAGGTAAATTTCTTTTTGTATTTTCTTTCTTCAACTTTTTAAACTTAGTTTTTACAAAAATCTGTTTTGTAAGAATTTTAGAAAGAACATAATAAGTTTATTTACAAAACCTATGTATTTACTAGGGATCGATTTAGAAATAGATAAACTGATAGTTACATCAATTCTTTATATGATTAAAAATAATTTTAGTTTGACATAATGCCATAATAGAAGAAAATATATCAAAATAAGTTTATAAATTCAACGTAAGGATGAACCCTTATGGCAAGTCCCAAAAAGCAAAATCTGTAAAATTAAACTTCTAATAAATTTGAGTATAACAAAAATTAAATGAAAGCAACAACCAACTTCAGTACGCTAAAATATTCTTATAACAAACTATAATTTCATATGTGAATCTGAAAGAATCCATTTTTAAATAGACATAATAGACAAATGATAAGTTGTCAAAACATATTGAAAAATGCTTCTAATTGATTAGATCAAGTCGAAAAAGTCGATTACAATATTGGAACAATATGGACATGAAACTAAAAATAAATGAATATTTGAAAAGCTAGTCTAACTCACTAATTAGGGTACTGAAGATTTATCTAACCAAAATATCATTTGTTTGACAATCTAGAAAAATACATGCATTTTGCTTGGAGTTCAGCTTTGCGTAGCTATTTAAACAAGAAATTAGATATTTGTGACTAATTAAAAATTGGCATGACTATTTCCTATCAACTTCACTTCTCAAATATCACGGAGAAAGATGTGCACATAAGCACAAGTGTTATGCACAAGGAAAACATCCAATATTGCTTTCCTAGCGGAAAATAAAAACATTTCGATTGTTCATCTCAACTATACAACACTTTGCTTTTCCCTAAAACAATCTTTTCAAAGAAACTCTTCGCCAGGTTACAAACCCACTCTCTTACCTGCTCCTCTTCCTGAGAAGAGACTTCAGTAGCCATGACCCAATATTATCACAAATGGCTTTCCTTCTTCTTCTTTTGCCTCTTTTTTACTGCAGCTGGGTCAGTGAGGCTGGCTGCATTTTCACATGTAGTATACAGGAAATATTTCTGAGCGTTTTCTTTGGATGTATAAACTTTTCTACAAGAGGGAGTCAAGGCATACATTGTATCAGATGTCCAATCCATGTCCTCCAAATTTGCCAAAGAATTGTTTACGTGATCTTGATTTCTCAAGCATGGAGCCTTAGAAGGCACTAATGTTTTATTTGCTTTTTAATAATCAGTTTCCTGTCTTTACACACAATTAGATCCACAAGAATATATTCCAAACATATCTCTAAATTCAGTTGGATTTATTCTCACACTTTTGAAAATACAACTGAAAGTAGTCGTTATTGTATCACTTAGGTATCAACAGCAGGCAGCAATTCCATAAATCATCCTGGCCAAAGGCAGGATCCCCTTTCGTCAATATGCCCTTATTTATTCTGTGGAGGAATATTCCTGTGTGCATCCTTTTCAATGCCATTATCACTTCACAATATTTTGTCTCTTCTTTATTGTGAGAGTGGCATAGAAGGTAAGAAACAGCAAGGTACTTTTCCAATATTCTGGCTCGCCAATAATTTTTCAGGCAATGGCATGATTGTACTCCCGGTTCTCTTTGGGACTGGTTTTGGCTATGTTGCTAATTTTGGCTGATGAGAAAAAGAAATGCAGCACTTCTGGGCTGATGTATACAATGCTTATGTAAGATCCTCTAAAAATCCCTTTACCTCTGCTATGTTTCATGAACAATAGACTATTGGCTGATCCATAAGCCTGGGTCCTACAGTGAAGTCAACCACATCATGAGAGCAGAACCTCAGATTATCTTTGAAAATTATGATGTGAATGGGAAATAAACCTCTGATGTATAAAACCACTTTAGTTTGGTTTAGTTTATTAATGTGTATAACTCTAGTCTATATATTCTTACTGATACACAGACAATGCTTTTAGTTCACAATCTCTTGCTTTTAAGTTAAAACATATTTTTAAAATTGTCACCTACTTTGAATGTTTTGTGAAGATTTTCCAAATTTCTAGATTTTGAGGCCATTCAAAATCAAGGTTTCTCTAATATTTTTTCTAATTATGGAGTTTAATTTTATATCACTTTTGAACAGACTAGATTCTATATGACTCATTAAGCTCTCTCCACAATT
This sequence comes from Leontopithecus rosalia, assembly GCA_028533165.1. Classification (NCBI taxonomy): domain Eukaryota; kingdom Metazoa; phylum Chordata; class Mammalia; order Primates; family Cebidae; genus Leontopithecus; species Leontopithecus rosalia. Next base: position 12,057,529 of record CM052649.1, read on the forward strand.
TGAATAAATAAAAAAATCAATTTTATTGCTGCAAGAATCAAGCCTAAAAATAAATAAGGGGAGAACAAGTGACATCTTGATATGACTTTCTACCTGACAATGTTCTGTATTTTAAGTCATGCAAATGTTCCCTTTTTTTCAATCTTCAAACCTATCTTGTTGAGCTATTATTAATAACACCTCTGTATGCATTCTTGCAAGAATTTTCATACACACACACACACATACACACACACACACACACACACACAGAGAGAGTCATTAAGAAGATTTAGGTAGGACATGTCAGCATCTCAGCAAACTTTGTTACTATTTTTTCCTTTTTATCCAGTTTCTGCTGAGTTTAAAAACTGACCCTTTAACTCATTAATGCTCATCCAAATATTTCTCCATATTTACCTTTCTGAAACTTAAAAGTAAATAATTTATCTCTTAGTTTTGGCTAGCATTCTCCATCAGCCTTTCATTGAGAAAATAAGTTCTGATTATGGAATTAGAAATGCAGGTTAGAAAACTAAAGGCAACAAATCAATGAGGAGAGCATTAAGGAAAGTGAGGTTTTATTCCTTTCTAATCTGCAGTTAACGTACTGAGCACTAACTCTGTGAATAGGCCTAAAATACACTGTCTTTTCTAAAACTCTCTCACCATTCACCCCAGGAGGCAGGTGTTATCAACTCCATCTCACAGATGAGGGACTGAAGACTTGGAGGTCAAGAAGTCTCAGGATTAGTGAGGTGACCAATCTAGGTCTCAAATATAAGATGTGCTCACTGCAGGGCCTACCCTCTGTCCCTTGTGCCATGCTGCACATAATGTCCTCTTTGTGTTGACAATTTTTATGGGCTTTTCTGGTAGGTTAGGTCATGAGACCAAATCAAGACCAACACAGGCAACAACAACAACAAAAAAAAACAACTTAAATTATCATCTCCCAAGAGAACCAAGTGTCAATTATTGAGTCTTTCCAATAAAATGTGAACAGAAAAAAATGAAAAGAATCACTACAACTGCTGCATAATTGAAGATTTTAAGTACTGAGTGTTTATGTTCCTTGCTATGAAATGATGAGTTTATTTGAATACAAAGATACAGAATATCTGGAAATAAAAAAATAAAATGCTTTGATGATAACCTGGAATGAATCCTTTCATGAGTGATTCCCCAGAAATCTAGTAATCACAGCTTAAGATTTCTGTTGATTTTCTCAATGAGAAAGACAAGCGTTCAATAGAAATGAAATTTCTAATCTTAGGCAGTTCTATGTGAGTTATGAGATATCATGATCCCCAAAGTTTGTGAAGGAAAGCAAATACCTATGATTGAGCAAAAACTATTTTTAAAGCCTTTAAGGCAAAACCAATATGTGTTCACGGTTACACTGTAGAGAGCCTGTAAAAGAGTGTTTGATGAAGAGCTAGAGTTCTGTGTCTTGATTAGAGTTCTTATATGATTATGATATCATGTGCTATGACTTTATTTTGTTACATGGATATCCTTACCATAAAATATATAATCATTGATTATTTTTCTGGAGTCAGGTAGTATATTACAAATCATAGGATCTCAACAGGGAGAAGTTGAGATACAAATAACCTGAAATATTTACAATATGTATAAACAAACATTTTAGAAATTGAGGTATCAAATATTGTCCATATAATAATGAAAGTATATGGATAAAGGAGTCAGGCAATGCTTTCAAATGCTAAACACCTTCTAGACTAAATAGTAGCAACTAAATAGATTCTGCAAAGTAAGTTCTCAACAGGATGCATTTTCTGAACGTGCAGCACATGGAGCAAGTATAAGGGAATTTAGCAAAGTAAGAATTTCACAATGTAAGGCCTTAGAAGATACAGCAGAAGGTTAAAATTTTACTCTGACATTGGGAAATCACCACCAATTAGATGGCAACATCTAATTGCCTTTGCTTGTATGTGGTAACAAGAAAACAAGGAAAGGAATAAATTAAGTTTAATAAATTACTGTTAAATTTAAAAGAAAAACTTTAGCCAAATCAGACTTCATAGAGTTTATTTGAGCACGGAAAAGAAAAATGTTCAGGAATCAGGTAGCTCTCAGAATCAGCAGATTCAGATAGACTCCGGAGCAACTCTGCTACTGGAGAAAATGTATAAACCGAAAAAGAAAAGTGATTAGAGAAAATGGAAGCGAAGAACAGAAACTGCCAGACTGATTACAGCTTCGTGTTTGCCTTATTTGAACACGGTCTGAAGAATTAACTGTGGGTGACTGGTTGACATTTGACTACTGCGATAGTCTTAAACACTGCCGTTTAACACACTAAGTTCTGTTTTCAGTTTGCCTACCTATTACCTTAGAATACAGGCCATCCATAAGGACTCAAGTATTTAAGTACAGAGGCTTTCTCAGGCCAGATTTAATTTGATTTAACTCAAGGTACAATGAGTGACACAGTGTGATAACAGATTGGGTTAGTGGTAATAGAAATAAAATAAAGTGAACATATAAACTTAGGATATAGTTTTGACTTTAAAATGGCATGATTTGCTGGTTGCATGAATGTGAAATATTGAGAAATAAAGAGGAATCAAATTGTCCCCTATATTTTAGTATAAACCATTAGAGCAATATAGTTTTATGCAGAGTGACAAGGAAAGCAGAGGGGGAGAATACTTACTGGGGGCAGAGTGATTGGAAGTCAAGTATTTGGTTTTGGAAATGATACTTTTGAGATGACTATGAGATATTTAAGTGCTAATGTCAATGAGTTTGTTTAATGTTTAAATTAGAGATGCAGAACAGGAACAAGATACCAGAATTATTGGCAAAAGGCCTAGGAAGGAGGAAATAGACATTGAATCAGAAGAGCAGAGGGCTCAGGACTAAAACCTCAACATTGAGAGGTCATTTATAAAGAGAAAAGTCAATAATTAAAAGAAGAGAATATCCCAAGAAGATAAAGCAGAATACCTTCTCTTTATTAGGAGGTTAGAGAAGGAGAATGCTTCAAGAAAGCAATAGGGAACTAGTACATATTATGTTATTCATAAATATTTATAAAAACTAGTAAACAGAATCATTTTCACTCGGCACTTTCTCAAAATTTTAGTGTATGTATTAGTCCATTTACACGCTTCTGATAAAGACATACCTGAGACTGGGTAATTTATAAAGAAAAAGAGGTTTAATGGACTCACAGTTCCACGTGGCTGGGGAGGCCTCAAAATCATTGCAGAAGAGCAAGAGACATCATCTTACATGAGGGCAGGCAAGAAAGCATGAGAGCCAAGTGAAAGAAGAAACACCTTATAAAACTATCAGATCTTGTGAGACTTACTCACTTTGAAGAGAACAATATGGAGGAAACTGCCTCTATGATTCAATTACCTCCTGCTGGGTCCCCTCCACAACACATGGGAATTATGGGACATAATTCAAGATGAAATTTGGGTGGGGATTCAGCCAAACCATATCAGTATACTAATGTAAGGTATACTAATATATGTATGTTCATGTACTGTTTCACTATGATACACTAGTATTTCAATATACTAATATGTACCACACACTATATAAATATTTATATATATATTTTAAATATATAAGGAGGCAATGTATTAAACTTCCTTTTTTCCAAAATTACTAAATATTTGGATATCTTTGCTTTGGGGGCACATTATTAAAATATAAAACTAAAATGTAATATGCTACGGAAAAGAGGACAATTTATCAATATATCTATATCTATAATCTATAAATCTATAATTTAGCAATTTATCTCTATACCCATGTGTATACAGTCTATGAAATAAAATCAAGGCATTGTAACCAATCTGCAATCAAACAAATTCTTTAAGAAACATTTTTGAATTGTATATATTTAAGCTGTACAACATGATACTTTGAGACACGTGGTATGACTATTATTACAGTCAAGCAAATTAACATTTACATTGCCTCACATAATTACCTTTTTTTGGTGGTAGAGTACCTAAATTTTACTCCTTTGACAAATTTTCAAAATGCAATACAATTGTATTCACTTTAGTCATCATCAAGCAAGGTGATATAATTAGAGCAAGCAGCCAACTCCAGAAGCTGGGAAAAAAATATAAAATAATTTCAAGTAAAATTAATCTATATTTTAAAATAAATAGAAAGGAACATGATGAACCTAATGGAAATCTAACACACACAGAGAGAGACACACACACAAACTGTAAATTCCTTAAAGTATAAAAATGTAGCAGAAACAGACGCAAAATATAACTTATAAGGTAAAAAATTTTAAATGTACTCCTCTGACAAATTATTTTATCAACAATCAATTTTTAAAAATCCATATTCTAAACAGAAGACATGGACTGAATCTACCACCAAAACTGTTAGCAAGTGGCCAATATAGAAATGAACTGTATTCTTTTGATCATTACAGATCTGCTAAAGTATTAACATACATCCCAATGTTTTATCATTACATACTAACCAGAATTTCTAAAACAAAACAAATCCCAGAAAATTCCAGATGTTGATGAGGTGATGATACAGCAACCTAAACTCTCATAAATTGATGTCAGTTATGTAAATCAGCACAATCTTACGGGAAAACTGTTTAGCAGTAACTAAAGTTAAACATACATATGACTCAATGATTTCATTCTAATAATACACTCCAAAATATTCATATATGACCACCAAAAGTTGGTGCTCGAACACTCACAAATGAGTCCCAAACTGAAAACTACAGTAAATAGTTCATAAGAATACTGCATGAGTCTCAAACTGAAAACTACAGTAAATTGTGATATATCACACATTGAAACACTGTATAGAAAAGAGCAAGGATGCTCTAAAACATAATAGATCATTTTCACAAGCAGAATGTTGATCATACATATTGCAAGTTGTCATTTAAATAAACAATACAAAAGTAAAAGTCACAACACTGGTGACCTGGAGGCAGTGATTTAGTGATTGGAAAATGGGGAATGCAAAGAGATTCACAGGTTTTGAAAACATTTTATTTATTGATTTTGATGTTGTTTCATGGCATGATCAGTTTTAAATACATTTAGATATTCTCACAATGTTATATCAAGTAATTTTATGACAGTCATGTCATAATTCAAAAATACATATTTACTATTTCCATGAGATGTATTTTTTTTTTTGAGACAGAGTTTCACTCTTGTTATTCAGGCTGGAGTGCAATGGCGCGATCTCAGCTCCTGGGTCAGGCAATTCTCCTGCCTCAGCCTCCTGAGTAGCTGGGATTACAGGCACGCGCCACTATGCCCGGCTAATTTTTTGTATTTTTAATAGAGATGGGGTTTCACCATGTTGACCAGGATGGTCTCGATCTCTTGACCTTGTGATCCACCCGCCTCGTGATTAACATAATCAAGTTATATTTTAACTATGATATACAATATTTTTCTAAGTAAAAATTTAGAATATAGCTTCAAAAATTTTCAACATTTTATACAGCAGAGTATTAGCGGAATCTATGTCTTGGCCATATATGCCTCGTTCTGAAAGCAAGTGTTGGTTATCACAAAGAATTTCATAAAGATACATATATGGTAGATTGAAGAATAAAGTGATGCCATCATGTTGCTAAGTACCAAAATGCATTTAAGAAAAATTAGAATATTTGTGATTTTAAAAGAAAAAAACTACTAGCCAACAAGAAATAGATACTTTAGAACCATAATACAGTGTAACTATATTCATACAATATATACAGCAATATATGTATATATATTCATAATATAGTAAACTATATTCTCAAAAAAGTTGAGAAACTAATGGGGAAAGACATACCTATTGGTTAACAATTAGAAGAAGTCTCTTGAAATCAAGAAGGAATGTCTAAATTATACATCACTGCAATATTTGTAGTCAATCTATATTTTAGATCCAAAGAAAACTTAAATCAGTCTACTTTTATCTGTCTAAACTGTAGTTATTACCCCATCTGTATCCTCAACATGTCATCAGAGAACACCTCAATAGTATAATAACTGGCAATTTTCTTCTGCCTTGCTTCTTTCTAATTTATTAGCTGTACTTCAGGCAGAATTATGTAAAAACACAAATTGGATTATGCCATTTCTAAATGCTTCACCTTTCATTTGAGGCAGAATTCACACTTAGTATTCTAATTTTCAAAGCCCTAGTTGATACCTACCCTGTCTACTCATAAAACCTCATCTTGCATCATCTTGCTTTCTTCTTGGTACTCAGTCTCTACTCCACATTTTTAAAGTCATTTCAACTTCTCAAATATTTAAATATAATTTTTGCTTTAATGCATAGCACTTACTCTGCAAGCAGGCCCTCCATACATTTTGCCTGAAGAATGCTACCTATCTTTCATGCCTCTGTTTAACTGTCTCTATTGCTTCTGGAAAGGTGCCTCACAACTGTTAATTATGAGTTATATTTGCCTTTTTATATTTGGCTTCACATATAACTTTGTGCTTCTCCTGTCATTACGTAAGCATGACTTGTCTAACTAGTATTACCTGCTAATTTATCTGTACCCCAGTGAAACTACAAAGCCTATTGGAAGAGCTATCATGATCTTATGCTTCTTTGAATGCTGGAGTTTAGTGGAGGACTTTTCTCATATGATTGTTAAATAAAGAAATAAATAAGTTAAAAATATTGTCTAGGGAATTATAATAAAAGATACAAAGACTATGCATTTTGTGAATAAAATATTGAAGAACAGACTTTAATATCCTTATTTGAAATAAGTGTGATTGTCAACACAACCCTCAGCACTCCAAAATCTATTATTAGGGGATAATAAAAAATGAAAATATGATTTTGAATGAAAGAACATATGGTATAAAGAACAGTAATTAAATAAAAAAATATGAATAAATCAAGATTGCTAGGGTGATGGATACACTAACTTTAATAAAAATAAAGTTGAATGGATTTTCTGGAGCAGAGATCAGAGCAATTCAAGAAAAATAGCCATAAATCTAAGAAAAGTCCTGACAGATTTCATTCAAGGAGCTGAAACAAATGAGTCTCTAAAAAATTCCAGGAAAAAATGAAGAATAAAAGTAAAGCAAGATGCATGGGTGGATCAAGTGGTCCCTTGTTGATGTGGTCAGGGTTGACATTTCATTTGAGTTTACTTGTGAGAAGGCAATTAAATCACGATGTAATTTTTATTTTTAAAAAGATCACTTGGGATGATATGAAAAGAACACAGAATAAAGGTTTAGACCAATTAGGACAAAGCTGTCATTACTAAAATGTTGACAGTTTGCTGAGCATGTTTTCATGAAAAAAGATGTTTGATTTAAAAAAATACTGCACTAAAAGATTAAATTTGGCATGCTTTAAACTTTACACCCTAAATCTGTACTTCACCCTAAATCTGGTTCTGATAAAATGCAGCAGTTTTAATGACAGTCCACATACTCTAAGCTGATTAAGGAGGAACTTGAGGATAGTAGTGTATAAATGCAGTAGGATCAATGCAATAAACACTTGGTAGCATAATGATTACTGGAAATAGGAGACTGGAGATAGTGACCTTGAAAAATAGAGTGTATGTTCAGAAAGTTATTCTGTAAGTAATACTACTACTTAGTTTAAACTTTATTCAAATATAAAGGTCTACAAAAGAAATATTTAAAAAATAGACTGTTTCTTCTAGATTTTCTAGTTTATATGTGCAGAGGTATTTATAGTATTCTCTGATGGTAGTCTGTATTTCTGTGGGATCAGTGGTGATTTTATTATTTTTTATTGTGTCTATTTGATTCTTCCCTCTTTTCTTCTTTATTAATCTGACTAGCAGTCTATTTTGTTGATCTTTTCAAAAAACCAGCTACTGGATTCATTGATTTTTAAGAGTTTTTTGTGTCTCTAACTCCTTCAGTTCTGTTCTGATCTTTTGTTATTTATTTATCTATTTATTTATTTATTTATTGTCTTCTGCTAGCTTTTGAATTTGTTTACTCTTGCTTCTCTAGTTCTTTTAATTGTGATTTTAGGGTGTTGATTTTAGATCTTTCCTGTTTTCTCCTGGGGGGATTTAGTGCTATAAGTTTGCTTCTAAACACTGCTTTAGCTGTGTCCCAGAGATTCTGGTATGTTGTGTCTTTGTTCTCATTGGTTTCAAATAACTTATTTATTTCTGCCTTAATTTCATTATTTACCTAGTAGTCATTCAAGGCAGGTTGTTCAGTTTCCATGTAGATGTGCAGTTTTGAGTGAGTTTCTTAATCCCGAGTTCTCATTTGATTGCACAGTGGTCAGAGAGACTGCTTGTTATAATTTGAGTTCTTTTGCATTTGCTGAGGAATGTTTTACTTCCAATTATGTGGTCAATTTTAGAAGAAGTGCAATGTGGTGCTGGGAGTAATGTATATTCTGTTGATTTGGGGTGGAAAGTTCTGTAGATGTCTATTAGATACTCTTGGTCCAGAGCTGAGTTCAAGTCCTGAATACCCTTGTTAATTTTCTGTCTCCTTGATCTAATACTGACAATGGGGTGTTAAAATCTCCCACTATTATTGTGTGGGAGTCTAAGTCTCTTTGTAGGTCTCTAAGAACTTGCTTTATGAATCAAGGTGCTCCTATATTGGGTGTATATATATTTAGGATCATTAGCTCTTCTTGTTGCATCGATCCCTTTGCCATTATGTAATGCCCCTCTTTGTCTTTTTTGATCTTTGTTGGTTCAAAGTTTGTTTTATCAGAGATTAGGATTCCAACCCTGCTTTTTTTTTCTCTTTTCATTTGCTTAGTACATTGTCCTCTATCTCTTTATTTTGTGTCTATATGTGTCTTTGCATGTGAGATGGGTCTCCTAAATACAGCACAGCAATGGGTTGTTGGAATTCACTTGGGGTGGCTGGCAAAATATTATGAAAAATATAGGGAAAATTATAGATTATAGTCTCTAAACTTTTGGAAGTCCAGAAGGTTTTATTGGGACAGGCTGAAGACAGCCACTTCATTTACATTAGCATAGGATAGAGATAGAGAAGATAAAAGGCTTTCTGAGTTTAAGTCTGTTTTCCCCACATCCCTTTGTCTATACTATAACTGTTTACTCATGTAAATTTTGTGCTGAATGGTCCTCTCAGGGGGAGATCAAAGGGAAATTACCTGTTAATAATATTTACTCTAAAGCTTTTATCAGTCTAAAACCATTCTTTTAACCATGTTAATTATCCACAAGTGTGTTAATTTAGAACCTCTGTTGTAAAATCTTACTGAACAAATGTGACAATGGAAAGGGCGTCTTGGTGGATTGGTTGCATTTATCCCTCTGAAAGCAGCCAGTGACCATCCCCAGCCCACTTGAATCACTGTAATGATGTGAGAATGCATTCATTCATCCGTTTGAGTCAGGGTCTGCAGGCCAGACCTTTGCAGGTGGTGGTTGACTTCTCAATAGATCTTGACTCTTTATCCAATTTGCCAGTCTCTCTTTTAATTGGGACATTTAGCCCATTTACATTTAAGGTTAATATTGTTATGTATGAATTGATCCTGTCATTTTGATACTAGCTGGTTGTTTTGCCTGTTAGTTGATGCAGTTTCTTTATAGTGCCAATGGTCTTTACAATTTGGTATTTTTTTTCCAGTGGCTGGTACCAGTTTTTCCTTTCTATGTTTAGTGCTCTCTTCAGGAGCTCTTGTAAGGCAGGACTAGTAGCGACAAAATCTCTCAAAATTTGTTTGTCTGTAAAGAATTTTATTTCTCCTTTACTTAGAAGTTAGTTTGGCTGGATATGAAATTCAGGGTTGAAAATTCTTTTAAGAATGTTGAATACTGGCCCCCACACTCTTCTGATTTATAGGGTTTCTTCAGAGACATCCACTATTAGTCTGATGGACTTCCCACTGTGGGTAACCTGACCTTTCTCTCTGACTGCCCTTAACATTTTTTCCTTCATTTCAATCTTGAATAGGATGATTATGTGTCTGGGAGTTGCTCTTCTCAAGGAGTATCTTTGTAGTGTTCACTGTATTTTCTAAACTTAAATGTTTACTTGTCTTGCTAGGTTGAGGAAATTCTCCTGGATAATATCCTGAAGAGTGTTTTCCAACTTGGTTCCATTCTTGTCATCACTTTCAGGTACACCAACCAAATGTAGGTTTGGTCTTTTTACATAGTTCCATATTTCTTGGAGGCTTTGTTCATTCCTTTTTATTCTTTTTTCTCTAATCTTGTCTTTATGCTTTATATTATTAAGTTGATCTTCTATCTCTCATATCCTTTCTTCTACTTGATTGATTTGGGTACTGATACTTAGGTATGCTTCATGAAGTTCTTGTGCTGTTTGTCAGCTCCATCAGGTCATTTGTGCCCTTCTCTAAACTGGTTATTCTAGCTATGCAGCCATACAAAAGGATGAGTTCATGTCCTTTGCAGTGACATGAATGAAGCTGGAAACCATCATTGCCAGGAAACTAACACCAGAACAGAAAGCCAAACACCACATGTTCTCACTTATAAGTGGGAGTTGAACAATGAGAACACATAGTAACAGGGAGGGGAGCATCACACACTGGGGCCTGTTGGTGGGTTAGGGGGGCAAAGGAGGGATAGCATTAGAAGAAATACCTAATGTAGATGACAGGTTTATGGGTGAAGCAAACCACCATGACATGTGTATATCTATGTAACAAAGCTAAATGTTCTGTGTATCCCAGAACTTAAAGTATAATAAAAAAAATTGAATAAATAAATGAATAAAATAAAATGTAAAGGGTCCAAAAAATAGACTGAATCTTAATGATGTGGTTGTGATTATTTCACATCTTTTTTCCTCTTAAATTTTGAAATGACATATATTATTTATATAAACAAATTTTTCACTGTACCAGTAAATTAATTTACTTGATTCATTAAAAATAATTTTTTTCTAATAATTAATATAGTTATTTAATGATAATAGGATAGGATAACGTCACATTGAGTAATTCTTTTAGTATTTTTTTGAATTGTTCTGTAGAGGTGAATTAATTCAGAGATAGATATCTTAGTTCCAGATTTATTCCCATTTATTTAGTCCTCTAAGAGTCCATTATTTGTCATATAAAACAATAAAAGTAAAATTGACAAAGTTTCCCCCTGGATGAGTGCTTTCCTGAACTTGTAATGAGTTTACAAGTTACCTGAGGATCTTATCAAAAGGAAAAGCTGATCTGTGAGATCTGGAAATGGGCCTGAAATACTACACTTCTTATGGCCACCCTTGACCTAATGCTGTTGGCTTATGAACCACACTTTAATTAGTATGTCGCTGGGTAAAAATTCTTCCGAGATCCTAATCTGGATTTGGAGACAATTTATTTAGTTCTAAGGGAACAGGTGAAGCTTAACAAGATAAACTTGACCAAATAAATTATATCAAATATTCATCTGGTAAATTAAAAGTAGTCTAAATTTAGCTCTAATTTTATGCACAGGAGATAGTGCTGTGTCCTGGACACCCCTTCTGCATCACTTCTAAATAATTGGCCTCAATTTTCTCTTTTATTCCAAGCAGTCCAGTGACTAGTTTTACACAACTTCCTTTCATCTCCAATGTGGATTATAGCAGCACTTTGCCACAGGCAGATTTTGTGTCATTTGCTTCCATATTAAGGGATTCTCTGTTGTTACTGCAGTGTGGGCTTCTGAGGGAGATTGTTCCATAACCATACATACGAATCAACAAAGTTAATGCTCTAGAGGGTGAACTTTATGTTAAACAATAAGGAATAAGAGCCAGTAGAGAAATTTTAGTTTTCTCATTCTGTCTTGCAGTCATGGATCCAGCCAGTAGTCACTGATGACTGTGGTTCAATTTGAAGAGGCATCCTTTATGGTATTCTCTTTCTTTCTTGCATCTCTCCTCCATCTCTTATTCCCACCTCTGGGCCCACAGTTGTCAATAAAAAGACTTGTAAACAAGTCTTTGCCTATGTACTGCTTTCCACTGAGCCCAGGCTAAGAGGCTAAATGATTTAGTCTGTCCAGGATAAAAAGATTACTTATCTAGATTACTTCCCTACATGAACAGGGAAGATCAATATTTCTAAGGAAATTGTGTCCAGATTAAAGAGTATTGCTTTATATAGTAAATCCTTTTAAACACATGCCACCTTTAGTTAGTTACAAAATAAAAAATTGATTACAATTACACTATTTCCTTAGACTTTTGGTTTTGGTGGTGTTTTAAATTTAAAGCTCCTTACTACTTGTGACTCTTAACTGCCCTGACTTTGAGATAAAATTTCCCTACCTAACATCTTTAAACATTTCAGTTTGCACTTGCTTTGGATTTATTTTATATTTCCTGGAGTCAAGCTATCCTGTTTTATTATTATACTGAGAACCATTAGCACTCTACTTTAATTTATCATGTTTGATAGCATTAACTTTATTTTTTTTTGCATTGACTTACTTTGTAAATTTAATCATACTATATTTGAAAAATCATACTATGTAAAAAAAGAAACGAATACAAAAATGAGGAAGAAAAACTAACATTATTGAATAAAGCTTATAGCTAGTTTGGATACACTAATAGTCATCTCGTTTATGCTGTTACTTGTGCAAAATGAAACCCTTTATATTTTCTTGTTATAATAGCTAGAATCTTCTTCAGAGTTATTTCTTGCTTTTGTTTTATTTTTATATACTTCCATTACCCTTGTACATAAGTTATTTTCTGGATTGCCAGATCGCTCTTAACAACTTCCAAATGACTGACTAAGAAGTTTAGGCGGGTTTGAAGTTGCATCACCCTTTTCATGCAATAGGCTACCACTGGTGATTTCCATGTCCTGCTGACACAAGACATTTCTGACCATTAGTCTGTTTTCCTCTTAGCTGTATACCAGGCTGTACTTAGATCATCTGTCTACATCTATAAAATAAAATATGTAGCATCTTAATAACTTTTCCCAGCTTTCATGAAGTAGCTTCATTCATCATCTATAATGGCATCATTTCAAGTACTAAAATGCAGCATATTCAAACAATGAACACTTGAATAAAAAAGGAAATGATTTATTTGAAAATAAACTTCTATTAAAAGCATGCAGTTAAAATGTTTAGCATCAACATTATGACCATTGCATAATCATAACCTTTTACTGAAATAAGTAAGGATACTAAACTAAATTAAAATTAGTCTATACCTGTTTACTCACTCAAATTTTTACATATTATTCTGGACTTAGTTATGTATTCTGTTTTCAATACTGAGAACGGTACAAACCTAGGCATCAACAATTATCTTTAGCTACCCTATGTGCTTATAGGGTATTTTAAAACTATATCCATGTTTACCTTCTCAGTGATTTAATTTGGGATCTCAACACAACTGTCTGATGACTGAGAAACTAATTTCTCATACCCTTAATACAGGATTGGTGATCTGAATTCCTAATAACAGCTAGAAATTCTCACCCAAAATTATCATACTAACAGAATTCTCAATACAAGGAAATAACAAGAAAAATCACAGAATTAGGGTATGTATTTTACATATGTCAAAAGGAAATGGAGATCTGGCACTACATGAAAGAATAAGAAAGTACAGAACCATATATGTGGAAGTTTAAAAATAATATGCAGATAGAAAAAAGGGATAAAATTGATAATATAAGTGAAACAATATGTATTAAAATGAAAATAATTGCAGATGGAATAAGTTCTAGTCTGGAAAAAATAAAAGAGAAAGTTTAAATTATTCAGAGAACTCTCAAAAAATACAGCTCAAATATCAAAGTGTTTAAAATATGTGAAAAATGTTAAAGGAAATAGAAAGCACATTTAACAGCTTGAGAAAACATCTAACAGGATTCCTAGAATGAGAAGTAGAGGAAATTTTGAAGAAACAATATTTGAAGGAGTAATAAAAGGAGGTACTTTCTCACTGATAATTATTCAGGTGTGAAGAAAATCAAGAATCCTTAGAAACAATGAGTTCTGAATACAAAGAGGAAACACAAAAATATATATCCATGCCTAGATACCAAAGGAAAATCTAGAGCATTATAAATGAATACATGGCCAGGCGCGGTGGCTCGCACCTGTAATCCCAGCATTTTGGAAGACTGAGGTGGGCTGATTGTCTGAGCTCAGGAGTTCAAAACCAGCTTGGGTAACATGGCAAAACTCCATTTCTACTAAAAATACAAAAAATTAGCTGGGCATTGTGGTGGGTGCCTGTAATCCCAGCTACTTGGGAGGCTGAAACAGGAGAATTGCTTGAACCAGGGAGGTGATCTTGCCGTTGCTCTCCAGCCTGGGTGACAGAGCAAGACTGTGTCTCAAAAAGAAAAACAAACAAAGAAGATGCATTGGTTAAAAGTACTGGAGAAAAACATTAGGTTGTCCTCCAAAATGAATAACAGACTAAGAATTTACTTGATATTAGTGAAAATACAATACGAAATAAAAATATATTCTCTCAGTGCTTAAAGAAAACTGTGCTATACTACATTTCCCTACTGAGCTAAGCCATCAGAAAAAATCCTTCTAGACATTGCCTTATGCAAAGAATCCATGACCAAAAACCCAAAAGCAAATGCAACAAAAACAAAGATAAATAGATGGGACTTAATTGAACTGAAAAGCTTCTTTCTGCACAGCAAAAGAAAAAAATCAGCAGAGTAAACAGACAACCCACAGAGTGGGAGAAAATATTACAAACTATGCATATAATATCCAGACTCTACAAGGAACTCAAACAAATCAGCAAATAATAATAATAAAGATAATCCCATCAAAAAGTGGGCTAAACTCACCATGAAAGTAGCTTACTGCCTGGGTTACTCCCCTTGGCCACGCCTCTAGCTACAAAACAATTTAATTTTTTTTCCAAAATAAAACCTCAGCTAGCTCTACCAACTGTCAAAAGAAAAGGAAAGTGGGCTAAGAACATGAATATACAATTCTCAAAAGAAGATCTACAAATGGCTAACAAACATGCTCAACGTCACTAATTATCAGAGAAATGCAAATCAAAGCCACAATTGAGTACCACCCTACTCCTGCAGGAATGGTTGTGATAAAAAAATACACGTTGGCACAAATGTGGTGGAAAGTGAACACTCTGACACTGCTGATGGGAATTAAACCAGTAAAGCCACTATGAAAAGTCGTATGGATACAACTTAAGGAACTAAAAGTATAACTACCATTTGACTCAATCCCTCTCCTGGGTATGAACCCAGAGAAAAAAAAAGTCATTATATGAAAAAGGCACTTGCACACAGATTTATAGCAGCATAATTCACAATTGCAAAAATATGAAACTAACCTAAATGCCCATCAATAAATAAGTAGTTAAGGAAACTGAAAAATGTGGCATATATATATGCACCAAGGAACACTACTCAGCCACAAAATGGAATAAAATAATGGCATTTTCAGCAACCTGAATAGAGGTGGAGACCATTATTCTAGGAAAGCAACTCAGGAATGGGAAATCAAGCATCGTATGTTCTCACCTATGAGTGGGAGCTAAGCTAGGAGGAGGCAAAGGCATAAGAATAATGATCTCTGGGGATTCTGGGAGAAGGGCGGGAGGGAGGTGAGAGATAAAATACTGTACATTGAGTGTAGAGCGTACTCAATGGGGTAATGGGTGCCCCCAAATCTCAAAAATCTCTACTAAAGGACTTATTCATGTAACCAAACACCACCCATTCCCTCAAAACTACTAAAATAATAATTTTCTAAAAAAGAGTTATTTCAGTATATTTAAAAAAAAAAACACAAAAAACTAAGAGTTAAAATTCTAGCGCTCTCATTAAAATTGTATCTGGGCCTTTATTTTTTCAAGAAACACACACTTATACACACTTATGAAAAGATTGAATAAAAAAACAATTTTTATCTAAAATGTAGACATTTATTTATAGACATATATATACACATTATATTTATCAATTTAAAATGGATACATAGATTTAGTTGTTGTTTTCTGATGATGAAATTTGCTTTTAGGTGACACTGTAATGTAAAAAAAAAGAAAATATTTATAAATTACTAAATTTGCTTCATTGCTTTAAATGGTTAAATATGTATTTAAAATTTTTAAATATAATAAATATATAAAGTAAAATTATGACCTTATAACCCATATAGTAATTTTAAGAGGCTTATAGTAGAATTTTGATAAAAAATTAAATGGCAAATAAAAATAATTATACTCAACATTTATTCAGGAATAATCAACAAACAAAAAAATGCTTTCCTAGAAAACTACAAACAGAGATGGATATGTTTAACTGATAAAATATATCCAGAAACTGATAATTAGTTCTTCCCATGGATATGCTTCCTAGTTAGTGTGAGGGGTAGAACAAGTATGCCCTCATAATTGGTTCCATTCAGCACAATACATTGAGATTCATCCAATGCTATAATGCAGTTAAATAAAATCATAAGAACTGGAAAAAATAAATAACATTGTTTTTATTCAGAGAAGGTATTTGTGATGGTTTATACTGAGTGCCAACATGACTGGATTGAAGCATACAAAGTACTGATCCTGGGTGTGTCTGTGAGGGTGTTGCCAAATGGAGATTAACATTTGAGTCAGTGAGCTGGGAAAGCCAGACACATTCTTAATCTGGGTGGGCACAATCTAATCAGCTGCCAGTGTGGTTAGAATTTAAGCAATCAGAAAAATGTGAAAAAAGAGACTGGCCTACCTTCCTGGCCCACATCTTTCTCCTGTGCTGGATGCCTCCCGCCCTCGAACATCAGACTCCAGGTTCCTCAGTTTGGGAACTTGGACTGGCTCTCTTTGCTTCTCAGCCTGCAGAGGGCCTATTGTGGTACCTGGTGATTGTGTGAGTTAATACCTAATAAATTCCCCCATATATGTATGTATATACAAAGGGACTATATATGTATAATTTTATATATATATAAACACACACATATATATACTATTGTGTGTGTGTATATATATATAGTATTGTGTGTATTATATATATACTATTGTGTGTATATATATGCTATTGTGTGTGTATATATATATATATATATACTATTGTGCATGTATATATATATGCCATTGTGTGTGTATATATATACTATTGTGCGTGTATATATATATATATATATATATATATATATATATGCTATTGTGTGTATATATATATTATACATAGGGAATATATATATAAACACTATATATATGTTTATATATGCCAACATATATATAATGTAGATATATTACATGTATATGTTTTTATATATATATAGAAACATACTAACAGTTGACTTGATACTAGGGAAAATACAATACAAAATAGAAATATATTCTCAGAGTGCTTAAAGGAATCTGTGCTCTACTACATTTCCCTACTCAGCTAACCCATCAGAAAAAAACCTTCTAGACAATGCCTTAGGCAAAGAGTCCCTGACCAAGAACCCAAAAGCAAATGCAGCAAAAACAAAGTCATAAAGCAAGTCTCTAGGGAGTTCCAAACTTTCCCTCATTTTCCTGTTCTTCTTCTGAGCCCTCTAAACTGTTCCAACCTGTGTGTTACCCAATTCCAAAGTCACTTCCACATTTTTGGGTATCTACAGCAGCACTCAACTCCTGGCACCAATTTACTGTATGACTTTGTTTACACGCTGTTGATAAAGACTTACCTGAGACTGGGCAATTTACAAAGGAAAGAGGTTTAATGTGACTTAGTTACAGATGGTTGGGAGGCCTCGCAATCATGGTGGAAGAGAAGGAGGAGCAAGTCACATCTTACATTTTACATGGATGGTAGCAGGCAAAAAGAGAGCCTGTGCAGGCAAACTCCAGATTATAAAGCCATTAGATCTCATGAGATTTATTCACTATCAGGAAACTAGCATGAGAAACACCTGCCCCATGATTCGATTACTTCCCACCAGGTCCCTCCTACAACTCATGGGAATTTAAGTTGAGATTAGGGTGGGGACACAGCCAAACCATATCACCAGTGAAGAAAACAAAATCGACGCCAGGTAGTTTGATAGATGGGAGTTTGACAGATGGGTTTTAATATGGCAACTGAATAGAAAACTGTTAGAACTAAGTTATAGGGGGATATTGGGGAGAATGAGACAAGCCAGTTATTTATAACAGCAAAAGAAAAATCAGTCGAGGGAAATATAAAGGAGTTGATGAAACCAGGCATGAGAAAGAATTGCACAGTGCTGTCACTGGGAAGAAGGACTGAGAAAGGAAGCTGCCTTAAGGATGCATCACAGGGGAAGGAGATGCAGCTATTAGATCGGTTCCCCAAAGCAGAGAAAAAGGAGGGCATATAACATGCCACCTCCATTGTATTCATTGTCCAATCCTCCAATTATTTATAGAAAAATTTATAGAAAAAAGTCTTTCCTCACATATCCATAAGCTAGAAAATTCTGGGAAAAATATCAGCCTCTGCAAAGAAAAACTGCAGGAAAAAGGTGGTAGTGAATGTGACAGTAAGAAGACACAAAAGAAAAATGTCAATATCAATTACGTATTGGTGAGGAAGGATTCATAGACATATAAAAATAAAGACTAATGGAATATTTTAACAATTAATTATATTAATATTTATAAATTGTTATTGAGGTATAATATTTATAAAGTAAAACTTGCTTAAACATACAACCATTACAAGATATACAGCATTTATCAAACCATAAAACTCCCCCCATTTCCTTCCAGTAAAAATTTCCCCCAAATAAAACCACTCTGACTTCTATTAACACAGAATAGGTTTGCCTGCTTTTGAAATTAATATCATACCATGGTAGATTGTATTATTTATCTGAATTTTCTTGTAGATCATTGTAACTGCCAGATTCATCCATGTGTTGCAGTACTGTGGTAGCACACTCATATGCATTCTTTAGTAATAATGTGCAATATAAAAAGCACAATTTATTTCCTTTAATGTTGAGAAATATTTGGGTAATTCATCTTTTCATTGTGAATAAAAGTACTGTTCTTATACCATTTTAGCCATTATGTGTGATTTTCAAAAATTTTAGTCAAGTTTAATTAATTATATCTTTTAGCATGTCAATGGTTTTGTTAACTGCTTAATAAATATCTGTCTTATTGAAAGTTGAAGAGATACTCTTCTTCATTTTCTTCTCTAAACCTTATTGTTGTACTCTTAACATTTAGGTCTAATATTCATTTTAAATTCAAAACTCTGTGTAGTATAAGGTAGTAATTTAGATAACTTTTTCCCAAGTGGATGTCTAATTTAAGCATGTTTTTAAAGCATTTACTCACTGTTACCACTAAATTTCAGGAGCACAACATTCATAATCAGGTAATACTTTATGTGTAGTATGATTGTGTTTCTGGATTCTTCAATAAATTTTATTGATACATATAATTGTTTATATCAATAGCATTTTAAAATTGTATTGTTATTTTATATGAAGTGGTATCTGATACTGTATTCTGCAACATTGTTATCATTCAAGACTGCTTTTCAATTTTTAAAACTCTTACATTTCTGTTGTATCATCTTATCAGAAACTTCCAAAAGGAAAAAAAATCAATTAAGAGTTTGGAAGTTTTATTGAATCCATATGTCAATATGGGGAAAGTAAATATTTATTTAGACAGTATTTACATATAAGATGATGTATATAAAGATATCGAAATCTGTATCTCATATATGCCTATGTATAGATGAATGCATGGAGAGTTAATATGCATGAAAAATAGACTCAAAATAGATTCATTAAACGTTATAAACATTGATAAATAGCTATCAAGTGGCTGAACAAAACAAATTAAAAAAAATAATATGAAGAAGTCTTAGAATTTTAAAAATTAGGAGAAATGAACATTTTTCTAAAAAAATACAACTTACCAAAGCTTACTAAAGAAAAAATGGAAAATTCATGTGTCTTCTATGACGGATGAGAATTCTTTCTCATGCTGCTAATAAAGGCATACCCAAGACTGGGTAATTCATAAAGGAAAGAGGTTTAATTTACTCACAGTTCAGCTTGGCTGGGGAAGTCTCAGGAAACTTAAAATCATGGTGGAAGTAACATCTTCACACGGCAGCAGGAGAGAGAAGAATGAGAGCCCAGCCAAGAGGGAAGCTCTTTATAAAACCATTAGATCTCAGCTGGGCGCGGTGGCTCACGCCTATAATCCCAGCACTTTGGGAGGCCAGGCCGGTGGATCACGAGGTCAAGAGGTAGAGACCATCCTGGTCAACAAGATCAAACCACTGCCGGGCGTGGTGGCTCACGCCTGTAATCCCAGCACTTTGGGAGGCCGAGGCGGGTGGATCACGAGGTCAAGAGATCGAGACCATCCTGGTCGAAATGGTGAAACCCCGTCTCTACTAAAAATACAAAAAATTAGCTGGGCATGGTGGCACCTGCCTGTAATCCCAGCTACTCAGGAGGCTGAGGCAGGAGAATTGCCTGAACCCAGGAGGCGGAGGTTGCTGTGAGCCGAGATCGCGCCATTGCACTCCAGCCTGGGTAACAACAGCAAAACTCCATCAAAAAAAAAAAATAAAATAAACAAATAAATAAAATAAAACCATCAGATCTAATGAGAAATTAGTCACCATCATAAAAATAGCATGGGGGAAACCGCCTCACGATTCAATTACCTCCCACCAGATCCCTCCCACAACATGTGGCGATTATGGGGACTACAATTCAAGATGAGATTTGGGTGAGAACACAGCCAAAATAAGTACAGGAGGCAGGGAAATACTGGGTGAAAAAGGGTGGTTCCCCAGGAAAGGCTCCCCACCTCAAGCCTGGATACTCGTGGTCCCAAATGAGGACAGACATTTCTGTTTTAATGCCTGAAATGTTGCCTTTTGGCCCACCATGCCCCCTACCTTGTACTCATATAAACCCTGAACCACAGGCTCCAGACAAAGACGAGCAAGCTAGGAGACGAGGAGACAGGAAGATGGAAGGCAGGACAACGCAGCAGAGGAGAGAAGAGGAAGAACGTCTGAACACAGAGAGGAGTTTGGCGGGGGGTTGTCAGAGAGTTCTGCCACTGCACGACCAGGCTCCAGGGGAAAATCATCTCCCCACTCCAGGCACCCCCATCTTCTGGTTCCCCATTCATCGCACTGAGAGCCACCTCTACCGCTGAATAAAACTCCTGCATTCATCTGAGTCCATGTGTAAGCTAATTTTCCTTGGACACTGAACAAGAGCTTGGGATACAGAAAGTTGTTACACTGGCCCTCTGCCCTTGCAGAAAGTTGGAGGGTTTACTGAGCTGGTTAACACTGAAGCTGTCCACGGACCACAAGGCTAAAAGGGCACACTGTAACATATGCCCATTTGGGATCCTTCACCTGTCCCATGGAATGCTCTGCCTCTCCTAAGGGGTTTAAGCAGTGGCAGCGGGGAACAGGAAAGCCACACCTATTATCACATTTCCTGTGAGGGGAATCAGGGAACTCTCCAGTTTCAAAACCATATTACAGAGTCAATAAAAAAGACATATGACATATTAATAGATATATTTAAGAATTGTAATAGTTTATTCATGATAAACTATCACACAAAAAAAGGAAAAAAAATGACTTTCTTGGTTAGATACAGTGATTCCTCAATATAGCAGCAGTCAACATTATCGTTAATATTGTAAGCTTTTACCCTGTTGGTTCAAGGAAATAACAAAGATTTCTGAATTATAATGAACATTGTATTAAATGTCCTAACCAGTGTAAGAAGAAATGAGTCGAAATAAAAGGTAAACATTTTTGGAAAGAACATACAATTTTCATCATTTGCAGACTCTTAAATTTTCTACTAAGAAAATTCAAAAGAAAATACTAATTATCTTTTAGATTTAATAAGTGAATTTGTTAAATATCTTTAGATACAATAGTTATATAAAAGTCAATTTTACACCTAGTTACAAGCAATAAAAATTAAAAAGTCAAATTTAAATCATACCAATTCAAATAGAATAAAATACGTTTAAGAAAACAGAAAAAGTTGTACAAGTCTTCTCAGAAACCTGGAATTACTACCTTTGTACATATTAATTTTACTGACTTTTAAATCCTATCTATGATAACTCTAAAATGTGAATACCCGGTGGCCTCTTATTACTTGTAGTAAAAGGAAGAAGTCCTTCTCAGATATAAAGACACAAGTCTCAAAAATTAAAATATTTTTCTAAGTAATTCCGGGGAGGGCACGGTGGCTCAAGCCTGTAATCCCAGCACTTTGGGAGGCCGAGGCGGGTGGATCACGAGGTCAACAGATCGAGACCAACCTGGTCGAAATGGTGAAACCCCGTCTCTACTAAAAATACAAAAAATTAGCTGGGCATGGTGGCGCGTGCCTGTAATCTCAGCTACTCAGGAGGCTGAGGCAAGAAAATTGCCTGAACCCAGGAGGTGGAGGTTGCAGTGAGCCAAGATCACGCCATTGCACTCCAGCCTGGGTAACAAGAGCAAAACTCCGTCTCAAAAAAAAAAAAAAAAAAAAAAAGGAATTCCAAGATAAAGTTGGTAGGTAGAAAATATAAAAACCTTTTGTTATAAAGCAAAACAAAGTAGATGATTATTAATATGATAAAATTTAAAATTGGCAGCATACTTATCAAAAATCATGGCTGCCTATAGGAACACAAGCCAAACTTTCAACATCTTTATTAAGCATATAATTTTATTTATACCAAAAACACACACACAATACATGTCTGCATGTATGTAAGAAACAGAGTGGGGGGGTGAGAGAAAGAGAGAAACAGAATAGCATATTATTCAATGTTTTGTGGACCCGGTCAAATTTGGATTCGTCAAAATTAAATACATACTCTCTCAGATACACAAACACACATTAAATAACAGTGCATAAAGATGGCAATTGTAGTCTTTAATGTATTTGGTTAACAAAGTTTGAACACATCATAATAATCTATGTTGAAAAGGGTGAGTTGAAATCAGGAAATTCCAACTCGGGGAGCATTTGAAAAATACAAATCGTTAAATATATATTTATAAATATAAATAAATATATAAGCATATAAATATATTTATAAATACAAAATATAAATATATGAATATATGATAAATTATAGATATAAATAAATTTACATATCTCTAAATAAATTTGTATACTTATATATAAATATATTCTTATACATTTATAAATACAAATTTTTATATAAGTATATAAATTTATTATATTTATAGACATTTTTGTATATTATATATGTATAATACATAATATATAAAATATATTTTATATTTATAGAATATAACCCTAACCCTAATACATATTTATTAATATATAAAATTATATTTAGAAGTATATAAAAATATATTTAGAAATATAAATATATTATTTATGATTATATCTTTTTACCAAGTTCCATTTGCTTAGAAATTTATCTTATTGAAATAGTTATATGTTCAATAATTCATAAACTACTCATTTATAACTGTATCAAAAAACATGCCATCCATATTTGATTCCATGGTGAAAATACAGACATGGTTTTGGATGGTGTTGTGTATCTTGTGCTAATAAGCACAGGGAAAATAAAAGCTATTTTATAATATTAAGTAGTAGTAAATAAGAAGAAACTAACAGAACTAGGAAGCAATAGAGATTTAACCAAAGCAACTGTCTTAAGTGGAGACCTAAATTGAAGAGTCATTTTAGCCATGTAGTAATAGTATGTTAAGGTGTGGTGATAGGGTGGGAGAAGAAGGCATGGATGGCTTATCTCGGGCCCAGCCGAAAGCAGTGTGGCTGGATGTGAGGGGCTAAGAGAGAGAATGATATGCTTTGGCTGCGTCTCCACCCAAATCTCATCTTGAATTGTAGCTCCCATAATTCCCACATGTTGTGGGAGGGACCCAGTGGTAGATAACTGAATCGTGAGGATGGTTTCCCTCATACTATTCTCATGGGAGAGAAAAAGTCTCACCAGATCTGATGGTTTTACAAGGGGTTCCCCCTTTCACTTGGCTCTCATTCTCTCTCGCCTGCTACCATGTAAGATGTGCTTTGATTGTGAGGCCTTTCCAGCTATGTGGAACTGTGAATTAATTAAACCTCTTTTTCTTTAAAAATTACCCAGTCTTGGGGTATTTCTTTATAAGCAACGCAAAAATGGACTAATACAAAGAATAATGGAAGCTGACGCTGGACAGCAGACAAGGCAAGGCAAGCAGTGCATGGTCACTGTAACAAGGCAGGGCTCTATTCGTTTCCTAGGGCTGCTAAAGCAAAAATCTCACAAACTGGTTAGCTTACATCAGCAGAAATTCATTCTTTCGTGGGTCTGTGTACTAGATTTCTGAAATCAAGGTGTGTGCAGCGTTTGTTCCTACAGGAGACTTTGAGGAAAATCTGTTACATGGCCGCACACCCTTGGCTTCTGGAGATTGCAGTCTATCTTTGCCACATAGATGCCTGGCTCAAAACTCTTTCTCTCTTTTCACATGGCTACTCTGTGTGTCCCTCTGTACAAATTTATCTCTTGTAAGGACATCACTCATTGTATTAAGACCCATATCGCACATATCCAATACCTGATTACATCTATACAAACCCAAATTCCAACATACCGTTTTGGAGACAACATTCAATGGGAGATCCCACATGAGTTTTAAGTCAGAAAGTAATTTTCAAATATTTATATGATTTATTTAGAGCTGAATTGTATTGAGCTGGAATAGAAAAGCTAAACTGAAATAAAAAGACACCACCTAGATTACTTCTGAAGTAAATGACAGAACTGGAGAAAATAAGGTAGAGGGTAGAAGTGTAGAGAAGAGGAAAAAGTTAAGATACGAAATTCAAAGGACTTTCTTTAAGGAGATTAAGAGAATATGGAAATTAAGGAATAAGAATGTGTATCTATGTATATATAATTACACTGTTTACTTCACAGTCTTTAGCATAATGTGACGATTATTCATATAGATGTCTATCCATGGAAGAGTAAATTTATTAGTATGTAGTCCAACTAGAGAATACTGTGCATTCTCTGAAAAGAACAAAATGTCCTACATGTGATGGCATGAACACAGTATATTTTCTGTATTTGTTACTAGCTAATAAAAAAAAAACTGGGCTTAAAATATAACATTTATATACATGTGTATTTTAATTAAAGGACATTATTAGAAAATCTTAACAATGCTTTCTTCCGAGTATTGACCAGGGCGTGGTGGCTCACGTCTGTAATCCCAGCACTTTGGGAGGCCGAGGCAGGTGGATCACGAGGTCAAGAGATAGAGACCATCCTGGTCAACATGGTGAAACCCCGTCTTTACTAAAGATACAAAAAATTAGCTGGGCATGGTGGCACGTGCCTGTAATCCCAGCTACTCGGGAGGCTGAGGCAGGAGAATTGCCTGAACCCAGGAGGCGATGAGCCGAGATGGCGCCATTGCACTCCAGCCTGGGTAACAAGAGCAAAACTCCATCTCAAAAAAAAAAAAAAAGAAAAAAAGAGAGGCGTTTGAAATTTACGTTTACACATTTCTTTATTTTGTTGGCATATTAAGTGGTGTATACATGTACTATGCTTGAAATAACAAACAAATACTTATTTGGTTATTTTAATAACAAATAATTATCACTTTATGGTTTAATTCTAAGGAGTTCGATTCGTATATTTATTTATTCAGTAAAATTATATTATGTGATTTATTTTGCTTTACTTAGCAAATAAAGATATAAATATATTATAATTCATTTTAGATAAATCATTTCACAAAAGTGTGGGGAAATTAATTTGGGAGCTAGTCTCCTGATCGAAAAATATCTCATTTGCTAAAATAAGACCAAAAAAGAAGTACGGTTTAAATATTCATAAAAATAGGGAAGTTTGGCAAAAAAGAGGAGTACACACCTGTGACTACTGAGTTGCTGTGAAAGTTTCATTTCCAAATACAAAATTTTGTAAAGCACTTGGCTTTAGTTCAGGCACCAAAGAACAAACCAGCCAAGTTTTGTATAAAGAATATTTAGTTCCCTAGAGCCTTGTATCAGAAAGGCTTTTTGATACAACTTTTTTAATTTTCTAGTTAAATTTTCAGTAAAGTTTTTAGATGTTTTTGTGTATATATCTCTCAAATTTTGTGTGCTACAACATTCAATTCTTAACACTTAACCATTGCTATTAACCCTTGAATTTCAGAAATATTTACATAAATCTATAAACATTGCAAAGTCTCTAAAATGGCCTCCTCTCTCCCATTTTGTTTGAAATTCAAATAGGAACTGTCCTGTAATAGCTTTTATTATTTTGAAGTATATTCATGTAACCAGAAATATGATGTGTGACATTTAGTATGAATAAGAGTTAATACATATGGTGATTTAATTTACTTAATATATTGCATCGGGGTTAAATTCATCGGGGTTAAATTTGACACTTAAATTCAAGTGTCAAAATCAGTTTCTTACATGTGCTGTAAAATTCTGTCTGATGTTTGTCTGCCTAGCTCTGTATCCTAATACCTACCTTACCTGATTATAGGTACCAGTAATTTGTAGGTACCAGTAATTACATTATATTTTTAAGAAAATTTTAAGAATTGAAAGAAGGGGAAAAGCAGAAAGGGAGAAATATACTATTTTACATTAGGGGCATATTTAGAAATGCGTTAGTTAGTATGCATCAGGGATGTATAATAATAGCTGCAATTTCCTTGACTGGTAAAATTTCACTCCGTAACACAAGTTTATTTACTTTTCAAGTGAAAAGTTTTGTCATCATTTTATTCTGTTACAAAACCAATACTAATCTAACATCAAACTGATGGCGTACTCCATAACCTTGTTTTTGCTTCCAAATCTTCACCTTTTAAAATTATTTTTTACACTGTGGCTACTTCCTTTTCTATTATACCCATGAGAAGCAGGGGAATCATTTCATTTCTAGGCCTATGACAGGAAACATAAATTTTATTACACAAGAATGTCAAAAAATAATTAGAAAGTTTCATGTTATTGATCTCAGTGATAAATACACAGTTATTACCATGTTATGAAAAATTTCTACTACAATGTATTTATGATTTAAGCTTTGTTTTCATATACGTTGTATGTCAATAAAACATTTACAGAAAATTATCATCCAATTAAATACTTTATAAAATAAGAAAATCACACAAGACTAATGGACTAAGAAGATTCTAAAGGGTGAAAACCACAGGAAGCCTTGGTGATTTGAAGCTTTATATTCCCTATGGTATTTTCATCTGAGACACTGAGAATTGAGATTTAGCCAAGGCAGTTGGTCAATGCTGAAAAAGAAGAATGAGCAGAGTATTTGATTTCTGTCTTCCAAAAATTCACTAATATTTTTCTCTAGATAGGAATCCATTTTGTCTTTATGACATTCTTGTGAATGTATTATCTTGATATACCGTTTTTGATATTTCAGTAATCTTTCTAGATCATTGTAATTGCTGGATATCTACTAAGTTTTATATTTCTTTAGATTCATTTGTATTTATTCTTGAAAATTTTGTATTTGAATTCTGTATTTTACTCCTTAGAGTGTTTCCTCTCATGGAAAGTATTCTTTAGCTTTTTATCTTTCAATGCCTTTTCATTTTACCCACTTACCAATTTCTATGTTCATTTTTCTTGCTGATTATCATATTAACACATTTAATTCCGCAAATTAGACACTGATAGTTTATCATTTGTAACAACCTGAATACTTTTCCACCATAAAATCACACTTTTTCTCATGATTCATAGTTTTTCTAATAAATGGCATAAAGACAAACATTCACCTAAGTCCTTTTGGATCCTTAAAATAATTTATATAAGTGTCATATCATTATAGAAGACATTACATTTGAATCCTTCAAAGTCTTCAAATACCTTTTTATATGTTACCTTTCTTATTTTTGTACTTGATTCTACACGAGTTACTGGAAATTACCAAATATTTTTTGTACTACAAGTTCATCATCTAAGATTGAAACAAATTTTGGGTCTTATGGACATACTGTTTACAAGACTGTGTGTGCTTGCATGTGCACATATGTGTGTGTGCATGCTTGTAGTATAAGCCTCATTTTCATGTGCGATTATAAAAAAATTTTTCAATGAGAGGCTTACAGTGTTTTTGGCATATAATCTACAAAAATGTTTTTCTTCTTACCTGGTAATTTATAGCATTGCTAGTATTTCTGTCTAAGGGGAGGACGGAGAGTAAACAGAATCATCAGTGTTTTCTACATGATTGCATTGCTGTTATATCTACCTTATAAAAATGAGAGACAAATTTATTTTCTGGCTTTGAGTGTGCATAGAATTCAGAATGACATTTCTATTGAAATATCTTCAAAATTGAACAAAATATTGGAAACACTTTTCTTATATCAGTGAATAGGCAATGTAGGGCTCTGATTCTTAAAAGATGGGAAGCCCAAAAAGTAAGTTCAACATTTTCTCCAGATGTTTTGGCCAAGGACGTTTCTACACAGTGGTTAAAGGAAGAGGGACTGGAATAAAAACTGGCAATCTTACTGAGTGGAACAGACTGAGCACCAAGTTAAGAGAAAAGAAGAAAATGCGGAGAAGAAGTAGTCCAAGAATCTTCGTAAGTTTGGCTTTGAGCCTTTGGCATGCATAGAGTGAAACTCCACAAGGGAGGACTAAGAAAATGTTCCTGGAAAATAATTATGAGGGAGCTATAATTCAGACAATCCCAGAGCTCACAAATGGCAACAAACCTTTGAGTCCTCTCTAGCTAAACAATAGAAGCTGTGTTAAATAGAAGCAGTATTCACTAGAGACCACTATGGTTGCAAAAATAAATTAATATAAAATACATTATTACCCTCTTAAAAAAGATGTTTAAAATTTATTCTCTTTCTTATGACCTTTGCCAATTTTTGAAATTAATCTGCCGTCTTTCATAAAGTTGGAGAAATCTTTATTATTGAGAACATATTCCAAAAAGAATTTCTATTTCTGGAATTTTGAAATCATTCATCCACAAAATTTTCTGCACCTGTATATTTTGAAACCATATCTTATTTCTTCAACTTTTATTTAAAACAAATTTACTATAAAAATTCTTGACTAGCCATGGTGGTTCACAAATGTAATCTCAGCACTTTGAAATGCTGAGGTGGGAATATTGCTTGAGCTCAGGAGTTTACAATCAGCCTGGGCAACATGGTGAGATCTTGTCTCTTATAAAAATTAAAAAATAAAATAAAATTCTAGTATATGGCTTCAATATGTTCAATTTAATTACATTAAGGAAATCATGAGAATATGCCCACATTTACGTTTTCTTCTTTAAAAGTTTCAATTTCTAAATAACCACACAAAAGACCATTTTCCCCCACATTAACATGCTCTAAGATGTAAGTCTAGATTGTTATAGTTTAAATTACAGTTGTACATTCTCTGAAAACGTTGATTGATTTAGTTTAAAATTAGTATCATTATAATTATCACATGTCATCAGTATCATCAAATTCATTTGATGATAACCATTCTTTTTAAACAGTTAAACCATTCTATTAGTCATTCTTCACAAAAGATTCTTCCACACACATTTATAGCAGCACAATTCATAATAGCAAAATCATGGAGCCAACTCAAATGTCCATTGATCAATGAGTAGGTAAAGAAACTGTGGTATACAAGTACAATGGAATACTACTCAGCCATAAAAAGGTATGAATTAACAGCAATTGCAATGATCATGGATGAGATTAGAAACTATTATTCTAAGTGAAATAACTCAGGAATGGAAAATCAAACATTGTATGGTCTCACTGATACATGGGGCCTAACCTATGAGGACACAAATGCATAAGAATGATACAATATACCTTTGGGACTTGGGGGGAAGAGTGGGAGGTGGGTAAGGGATAAAAGACAACAAGTGTGGTGCAGTGTGTACTGCTCAGGTGATGAGTGCACCAGAATCTCACAAATCTCCACTGAAGAAGTTCCGCATGCAGCCAAATACCACCTGCACCCCAATAACTTAAGGAAAAATAAAATAATTTTATACACCAAGTAAACCCAGGAATAAAAGATATGATAAAGAAGGCAATAGTACTTTTTTTTTTCTAGGGAAAACAAAAAAACAAAAAGCACTCTTTTTAAATAGCTAAACCATTCTTCTTAAATAGTTGTTATGTTGTGAAAAAGAGGTGATGAATAAAGACAGCATATTTCATTCTGTGCACATTTGCGAAGTTGTTGGTTTTGATCCTAAGGATGATACCTTTCTTTTATCTTCAGTTTTTTTTTTCTGATTCTGCTGAGATGTGTGCATTTATTCTTTTTGATGTTAATTTGAAAAAAAGTTTTAATTACCCATAGTTAAGGTGATATTATAACAAACATTCATGTGTATTCTACCTCAAATTAAAAATATTATAATATAATATGTTTAACTAAATCTGCTTTGTTTAATAAAAATTGCAAATTTTACAGACATGGTCAAAATACTTAAAAAAATTCTTCCCACATCCTGTTCCACACCCTTTCACACTCTCCTAAGCATCACTATTCTTAATTTGGGATGTTTATTTCTAAAGTTTAATTTCAAATTTTTTATATATTAATTAATGATAGATGTGTATATCTTATATACAATTGTTTTTATTGAATTTATAATAAAACTGTAATATTTAAAGTATAATCCAGTGACTTGTTTCTTCTTTAACACTTGACATTGAAATCTATCCATATAAAATTGCCAGTTCATTAATTTCAACTCTTGTATGATATTAAACCAAAAAATGATAATATGATTTATTCATTCATTCTCCTAGGGATGGCTATTTTTGTTATTTCTGAAATCTACTGCAGAAGAGTGCTGCAATAAAAATCTTTGAACATGTCCTAATGCCATTAAACTGGAGTTAAGTTGTTCAATTACTGGATATCTCAAAATTCAATTAGATTACATATTGTTCAATTACTTTCAAATGATATACACGAAGTAATACTTTCTCTGGTAAAATAAGAGTATATCATACAACCTGAAATTGCCCAGCTTTTCTTTCCGATTTTCCCCAGTCCAGCGAGTTGAATTAATACTGTCTAAAAATGTATATTCATTTGCTTACCTGTTAGTATTTGTTCCACATATTAAAAAGCTTTTCTAGGCTATGAAAACATGTATCACCATGTCTTATGAATTAGCACTTTTATCATTTTGAAATATTTGTATTCATTTCTGCTGACAGTTCTAACCTGGGTATCTATTTTGACTGGTTTTTAATGTAACCACTCACATCTTTTTATGTTCAACACTTTTTCACCATTTTATTTTCAGTGTCTTTTTTTTAAAATGTATCTCCTGTAAATAGTTTACAAGTAGTCTTGTTTTACTATAAGTCAAGTGACAATCTCTGTTTCATATTGACATATTTAATCCATATATATATATTATTTAATTGTTATTTTGAGACTTAATATCCAGTTTTACTATTTTGTCCCACTTATTTTTTGTTTGCTTGTTTCAGATGTCTTGCCTTATCTTAGATTGGCTGACATTTTTGCCATTTTATTACACTTCTTTCATTGGCTAAATTTCTTGAATGTTTGTTTTTATTTTAGCGTTTGCTCTGGGATATAAAAATCATCTTTAAAATCTATTTAGAGCTAATGTTACTACTTTATGCCATAGGTAAAAACATTACACTAGCACAATTTCATTTGCAGGCACCTCACCTTCTGGGATAGTATTGTCTTACATTGTTACATTTATGAGATACAATCTCCCCAATAAAGTACTATTTTCTATTCTTTGTGTCATTTTATAAATAAACAGTTGAATAAACAGATATTTTCAAACTCCCTTTGCTTGCCACAAACTACGAGGGGCCAGAATTTCCCTTCTAAAGAAATAAACAAAGAAAAGTTTGAGTAACATAAATGTCAACTGCTTTCAACATCCACGAGACATCAGGCATTGAGGGGGAGTGATTTCTTATAGATAAGACCAATGTGAAAGAGCTTCTTCAACTTACTGCCTTTGGGCAAGTTTCCAGACTGCAGCACTGGGAAGAGCACTTAGGGCTCTGAAGACTCCTGGGTTGTGGAGATGAAGATAGATTCCAGGAAGACCATGGCAACTAGATCTAGAACAGAGTATCACATAACTTGTGGGCTATACTGTCTCCTCTCCTATGGCATTTGAAAGATTGCTGATTGATATATTCATTTGATAAAAGCACCTGGAAGAATTAAAGGTAATAACATCCAGGGCTATATAAGGCCTGGAATACTTCTTGTTTCCAACATCAAGGCTAGAAAACCTCTTAAATTGTGTACGATTTGTAGAATATTTAGAAAATTCCAACTGCAGTAGTGAGCAATAAGTAAGCCTTAGACAAAGTACAGATCAAATCCCACCTAAATATTTTAAAAGTAAGATGAACAGTGATCAAGTAACTTAACTTCATGCCAGAAAAAAGCTTAAGTATCTATCATTTTCTATCTCTGTCTATCTATCTATCTATCTATCTATCTATCTATCTATCTATCTATCTATCTGTCTATCTACCTATCTACACACACACACATATATGCATACAAACACTAAAACTCTGGATTAATGGACCTTGCTAGTTGCATATTTTCAAAACCCATAAAAACATTATACATGCATAGGAATAAGTCATTTCTGTAATTTTGGCATGAGAATAACAAAGAATGTTATTTACAGAACTCAGTAGATCCTGGTTAGCCTTTAGAAGTGATCCCAATAGGCTCATTTATAAAATATGCTTTTAACCATTAAATATTGACATCCCTACATCTGGCATTGTAAACTATTGAACTGCAAGAGAAACATGGTCCTGTCGGTGAAAACAAGAAAATGACTTTAAGATATAATTTTGATAGATTCCTATAGATTTAGGTGTCACGTGGCAGGCATTTAAAAAGTCTTTGCACTGATATTTTACTAAAAATTTGAATAGCTTATAAATGACTTTAGATAGTGTTTTTCCAAAGATATTTTTAGAGCATCTTTTAGAAATAGTGGATGGATAATCCTCCAATCCATGTGACACAAAAGGACCCAGAAGATCTCAAGAGTTACCGAAAAACAGGATGTGAAGAGCTGCCTCAGGTGTGTTTGAATTGTAAACACTTCAGCATTATTTAGGAGCACTCTAACCCATCCTTCTCAGAGAACTGCTAACACACTTCAGGTTATCCCTATGGTCTATTTTTAGCGTATTGAGAAATGTAACTTCCAGATGTACTTTTGGTTATGCCAGAATTTTGCAGTGAATATATTTGCAGGCGGTAAAATTGAAGAAACGTGACTAACAATTGAAATGTCAAACAAAGTTCTGTCATAAGTGCATTGATTTTTTTTAAATCATATAGTACTAAATGCCTTCTATCAAAGCCAAGTTTCTTTTGAAACCCATATTCTCAGACCACAGTCTGTTCCTCAGAATTAGTTACTTTCACTGCTTTACTTTTACCCTTATATTTTAAAAAATATTTTATAATGTAATTCCTTACAGTACCCATTTTAGACGATATACATTTATTTATTGGCCTTTAGTGGTGGAAGGATCCATCTTGTTTACACAGCCATTTCTCACCTTTACTTTCCTCATCCATCTAAAATTCAGCCCTATCACAATATTTGGTTTCACATTATTATTGCATGCATATCATGCTCTATGTTTAACCATTTGGTCTGCTGTGATTATTTCGTTTATACAACTTATTTTTTTAATTAAATTCATAACTTTTATTTTTTTATTTTTTCTTTGTTAGTTTAACATTTATCTGCAGCTAAAATACTTTGAGAGAACTGTCACTTAGAAGAAATTATTGCCTAAATGAAACGGCTCTGTTGTCTGGGGTATATATACCGGTTCTTGGTCTGGGTAGAGAAATAATTCAAGATACGGGCACACATGAGGAGTGGATTTAGGAGCAGAAAGTTTAATAGAAAAAGAATAATAGAGAGAGAAAAAGCTTGCCGATGCTGAGAAAGCTGGTTGCCCAAAAGAGGGTCTCCAGATTGCGGGGGAAGGTAATCTGTTTTGTACAGAGGCTTGAGGAGGCGGTAATTGATTTACATAGGGTCCAGAGCATTGGTTTGGCCAGGTGTATCATTTACAGAGCCTGGGAAAAGATTGGCCCTCCCATCCTCATTTTTATTATGCAAATGCAGCAATGATGCATATACACGTGGTTTTACCTGGAGCTGCCATGATACCTGTAAATGCTGTGACAAGGAAAAGAGGGCAGGAGATGCCGAACTTAATGTACCTGGCTTCCAGGTAAAGCTGCCTGCATTTGCATATAAAGGCTACTAGTTTGCATATCTGTGCCTGACTTTTCAGGCTGCTTTCTGTTAGGGAAGAAATGGCTTTAGGGGGTGATTTTTATTAAAGAAAAATTCCATGAGAACTTTCGCCCTTTCTAGCTGCCTAAAAAGTATTTCTTAATAACCGCTGTATTACATAATAACCCCTGTAAATATTTTAAATGATCCATCAGTGCTGGTTGGTTTTGTTTCATGATTTGTGGCAACTCTTTCACCACAGTCACACCCTTTTTAATATGACATGCTCACTAGAGCTGGCATTTGCTGTTATGATCCTTGGCTGGATGTTCTGTTTCATGGATGGCATATCTTTTTTATTTACACCCTTATTTCACTGGTGTATATTCTCTGGTAGCTTCCTGCTGGCTGTGTTTGTGCATAAAAAAAGCACTGAATACCAGCTATGATGGGCCAAGTTACATAGTAGTATACATGATTCAGTAGTCAAGACAGTGTGTTATCTGGAAAAGAAAGAAAACTAAAAAAAGAAGAGCTTACATTTATCAATGGAAAGGAATAGAGAGCCCAGAAACAGACCTACCTATATACTGACAACTGATCTTTGACAGAAGAGCTAACACAAAACAGTGGAGCAAAGATAGTCTTATCACCAAATGATGCTGTACTAACTGGACATCCATATGCAAAAATGTGAGTATAGAGGCTGATTTTACACTTTTCATAAAAATTAACTCAATGCGGATCACAGGTCTAAATTTAAAATTCAATACTAAAACTCCTAGGAAATAACAGGAGATAACCCAGATGACTCTGAGTTGAATCATGACTTTTTAGATTCAATATCATAGGTATAATCCACACAAAAAATTAAGTTGGACTTTATTAAAATTGAAATTTTCTGCTCTGTAAAAGAAACTGTCAAGAAAACGAAAAGGCATGTCACAAAGTAGGAGAAAATATTTGGAAAAGAAATATCTGACAAATGACTGTTATTAAAAATATACTAAGAATTCATAAAACCCAACAGTAAGAATTCATAAAACTCAATAGTAAGAAAAGGAGTTGTCCAAGTATAAAATGGAATAGAAATCTTTACAGACATCTCATCTAAAAGGTATACAGATAGAAAATGAGCATATGACAAGATGGTTAGTATCATATATTATTAGAAAAAAACAGTGTAGATAGGATATGGTAGGGTCCGATGTTAGTCTTTGAATCCCACAGGCTTAACAAAGAAGAGACCCTTTTTAACTTAGGCTGCCTTTACAACAGAGAGCAAGGGGTTCTGCTAATTGCAGACAACCAGAGACCCAGGCTGCTTTTTCAACAGGCTTCCCTTTCTCCACAGCATTACAAATAGGAAGAAGACGTGGCCAACCTCACACTGACTTTTAAAGCTCTGGTAAAAAAAAGTAGCACACCTTATTTTCATGCACATTTCTTTGGTCAAAGTGAAGCAGGGGAAATATTCAGGAAAACTGCAATACTGATAATGCTATACTCCACCTCAGTGAAGTTCATTTGACTTCATCAGCATCTTGACACTGATCAGAACTATCCTTTATTTTGATGACTTTATTTCCCTAATTCCTTTCACGCATAGCCCTCCTCCTTCAATGCCATATGCAGAGAATGACATTAGCTTGTCTCCCTGATCATGCTGCTGAGGACACCCAGTCTCTCATGGGCAACACACAACACATATCACACTCAGTCTATTTCTTCATGTCTGTTTTCTGATACCAGAATTTAACAACTGAGGACATTTTCCCTTACACATACTGCATCAGTGAGAGTCTGTCACTACTTCCCTATTTTATGAGTTTTAATAACAAACACAGTCATGAGCACATTAAAAGGTCATTGATAGGCAGTTTCAATTAGATGACATGTGTTGATCTGATTAGACCTTGTCTTTCATGACGAACGTGTCTCTAAATGCCAGGACTCTTCATGTAATCACTTGTTCGACCAACGCGTCTTGCCTGGGATCTGAATGGGAAGGTCAGTGGCCATCAATTTTCCTAGGAAATATCTCCACATTGCGAATGTACCTAATATCCAGACTTCGTTCAGGCTACTGAGTGTGTCGCCAGGAATTTCCCCAGAATCCTGCAATGTCACATGCCCCTCTAAAAGTAGTGGAAGTCATGTCCTTACTGAAGAAAGAATTCAACTCTGTTATCAAACTCTGTATAAGAATGTCAAAAGCCTTTTACGTGACATTTGTAACTCCTCAATAGCATAATATTTCCAATACTTGGAAATCCTCAAAGTTGCATCAGCGTTTACCTAATTTGAAACCTGATGGGTGAGTAGATTATTTTAGACAGAGTCAAAAACATTTTTTTTACTGTCAATTTCCTGTTATTTATTGATTATTCTCAGTAATTGGGAACGTGCTAAAACATGTTCACAATTTAGTGGATACTTTTCACAATTAATAATGCAAATCTATTCTATGATTCATGATCAATTTATCCAAAGTTAGACATTTTAAAACATTCCTTCATAAATATAGTCTGGAGAAACTTCTAGTGCCTGTAAGAAAATAAAGATATTATTTTCTTTAATATTTAGTAAGTGATACTTGCAGAACTTCCTGCTTTTCCAAAGCACAGGGCTGAGTTTTTCTAGTGATACTTAAAGCTGCATGATAGCCCTTCCAGGTGTATAGTAGTATAGAAGATTTCTGAAACCTATAGCTGTTTTCACTTTAACCTCTTTAGTTAAAGGTAATATTTCCTTTTATTTCCATTACATATGATTGAGATATTATTTTTGATTTGTTTATTTTAAAACCTTGTTTCTTTAATAAAGTCTCAGCCCCTAGTATATGGTCAAGAGGAGAAAGAACTTGAGAGTCCATAGGCAATATTTAGTCATTAAATTATGTGACAATATCTTCTAGAACACATAATAGTTTGTGTAATAATGAAATAGAAGTGGATTTCACTTACTTTTATTGTGGCCTCATTTTCCACCAGAACCATTTGTCTTTGTTTAGGCAGGAGTCTTGCGCCTTCCAATTTGTGAAAGTTTTTCATAAATGGTTCAAAATCCCTGGGGTTTTACCATTCTAGAGCTGTTAGTGTATTTATGCCACAAATATGAATTTAGGCACCACATTATAATGAACCAGAGCTTTATTAACTCCATTTATAATATTTATTTTCATCT
This sequence comes from Leontopithecus rosalia, assembly GCA_028533165.1. NCBI lineage: Eukaryota > Metazoa > Chordata > Mammalia > Primates > Cebidae > Leontopithecus > Leontopithecus rosalia. The sequence goes on from CM052649.1 coordinate 12,094,980, forward strand.
ACTTGTTCATTTACTTGAAGATAATTTTTACCAACCCAGTGCTTTGGGTGACAGAGAAGTAAACTTTCTGGGTACTTCCCTAAGTCAGAAATAGTGTTTTCTAGTCCTCTTTAAGAAAAAGGACCACTTCCTTCAAAACTTCTATCTTGCAAAAGCTAAGGCTAATTTTCCTCATCATCTTTACTTTTTGCCTCACGCCTCTGATGAGAGACTCTTCCCACTTCTCTGCCCTGCTCTCTGAACTCCAAAAATTAACCTGTTTGGATGACATCTGGGCTCTTCCTCATCTTCTGTCTTCTTTTTGTGTATGGGCAATAGGAAGTCCTATCAAGACAGTGAAAGGAGATAGAAAGGAGGTCAGTGTGGTTAGTCAGAGCTTAGGGTTCTCTCTCTTCTCACCTACCTCCTGCTGGCTGCATCTGCTGCAGAGTAGCTCAGCTCCTGTAAGGTGGACCTCCCCACAGCCCTCTGTATTTCTGGTTCAGATAGCACAGCCTTTCTTCTGCCCATTGGGCATAGGGTTACTATCAGCCCATCTCCACAGCCCATGAATCAACCCCCTCTCGTGTGATTTCCCAGTCCCCTTTCTATATGTATAAAATCTGCCTGTTTAGGTGGCTAATCCCACAGCTGTAATCCCAGCACTTTGGGAGGCCGAGGCGGGCGGATCACGAGGTCAAGAGATCGAGACCACCTTGGTCAACATGGTGAAACCCCGTCTCTACTAAAAATACAAAAAAATTAGCTGGGCATGGTG
>CM052649.1:12095836-12121163 GCA_028533165.1 Leontopithecus rosalia
TGTGAGAGAATGAGGCCAATTCCTTCCGCCATACTGACAGAATTTCATACCATTATATACCATATAAACTTGGATTCTACTTCTGAAGAGGGAACTCTGGGACAATGCCTGGAATGTGACTTCTATGATTTTCCTGAGAGATTTAAATAATGCAGGAAAGCAGAAATATGGGAAGGAAGCAAAGAGCAAAGAGATATCTCTGGATGGGTTCCATTAAACCAATAGTGATACAATAGTAGTAAGTTTTACTTTGCAGTTTATTAATAAAATTTGGAATGCAAAATGATCCCTCACTTTAATAGTTATTAACATAATGACTATTTTGGTTTTAGTTGCAAGCACAGTTCAATGTGTTCACTTAAAAAAATCAGCAAAAGACAACCACATCAACTGGATTCCTGAGTGCCAGTGGCAACATGAGAGGCTGGAGCTTAGAAAAAGAGGCCATGCTATGTTTTTTCAACTAAGAATACATAGAGCACAATCAGAGTCCATGTGTCAAGAGCTACTTTACATGAATAATAACATGTTGGTTGGCCAAGGCAGGCAGATGCTTGAGCCCAGGAGTTGGAGACCAGCCTGGGCAACATGCAATGAAACCCCATCTGTACAAAAAATACAAAAATGTAGTCAGGCTTGTTGATTCACACCTGCAGCTCCAGCTACTCAAGAGACTGAGGTGGGAGGATCATTTGAGCCTGGGAGTTTGAGGCAGCAGTAAGCTGTCATCACATCACTGCACTTCAGCCTGGGAGTACAAGAGTGAGATCCTGTCACAAAAATAAAAATAAAAGATCATGGCCAAATTTATCTTAAATTTTGAGAGTTGAGCAATTCCAAGGTAGGAAGTGAGATTACTCAGAAAACTTATTAAAATTGTTAAAGTGTGATGAGTTAGTTGAAATTATAATGAAGTATTTCAATTATCAATGGCAAAAAAAGCACATAAAATATTTGACTCTCTCATATAGATTGTAATTAATAGATATAAAATGCGTAAGGAGAGTGATTGTTGAGAAGAGATTAGTTAGGATTGGTAATTAAAGGCGGCCGGGAGCGGTAGCTCAAGCCTGTAATCGCAGCACTTTGGGAGGCCGAGGCGGGTAGATCACGAGGTCAAGAGATCGAGACTGTCCTGGTCAACATGGTGAAACCCCGTCCCTACTAAAAATACAAAAACTTAGCTGGGCATGGTGGCACGTGCCTGTAATCCCAGCTACTCAGGAGGCTGAGGTGGAGAATTGCCTGAACCCAGGAGGCGGAGGTTGCGGTGAGCCGAGATGGCACCACTGCACTCCAGCCTGGGAAACAAGAGCGAAACTCCGTCTCAAAAAAAAAAAAGAAAAAGAAAAGAAAAGGCAGGAATGTAAAACAGACATGAACAAATGGGGCAACAATTGATCAAATCATCTTCTCACAAAGCACACAACCCTTTATGAGAGTTCTCAGCAATTTGTGGATGTCAGTGCACAGTTAGTCTGTGGGAGGTCCACATGTACATGAGTAACTCTACTAATCATTCTGAAGTCTAAATTTTCCTGAGGCAGATCAGAATGACCTTCTACAGACAGAAATAGCCTCTTCATTAGGTACAGATAAACCAAACCATTTTTTCTAAACCTCAGTATAATTCTTCTTAATATCAAGTATTTTATCATTGTATTTGTTTTCCTCCGGATAAAAATTCACTGCAGTAGCAATTCTATTTACATAGGTAAAATTTTCTATTTTTCTTTTTCAAAATTGTAAAAGAAATTTCAGAATTTATTTTATAGAAGTAAATATACAAAATAATTACACTGATGGTTTTAAGTTTCAATATATAAGTTAAAGAAATATGGCCACACAGTGGAAGTATTAACAGTATCTTTGGATTCTAAGGAGTAACACTTACTGACAGGTCAAGCTGGACTGCAAAGCATCTATCTGATCAAATTTGTGTATTAAAATTAACAGTAAGTAATCATAGCCAAAATGAATTAAATGTTTGTATGGGATTGACATTGTTCAAAAACCTTCCTATGTACCAAGGTACATATTTTTTTCTCTGAAATATTCCAGTCTTTATGGCATAACAAATAATATGATGTAATCATTTAAAAAAAATCAAAATAAGTGAAAAAAATTTTCATTTGATGCTAAACAAATTCTACTTCTTTATATGGAGGTGAAAATTGTCATCCATTGGCTATGTGCCAATACAGGTATTTTAGACATTTTTTATATTATATACACACAAATCTCTGTATATTCAGATGTTATGACATCTCTTTGGGCATGTCACCACAGTTTCATTTTGTTTGAAAAATCATATTTACTTTTTTTTGACATTTCTATTTACAAACTCAGTTAAATAAATCTACCTGAGATTAAGTCATTTTTTTTGGAGACAGAGAAAGAGAAAGAGAGAATAATCTTCAAGTAAAATACTTCAAAATGTTTCATTTGATTTATAAAAGCATGTAAACAAATTTTTAGAAAACTCTCTTTTATTCTGAGACCGAATAACATATTGGTTTAGAATTTGTGATTGAAGAGAAAATATTCCTAAATTCTGGTCTTAATTCTGCCTCCCATTGACTATTAATTAATATCTCTAAGCCCCAGTATCTGCAATATAAAATAAAGACATATATAATATTCAAGTCAAAGTCATCATGGGAACATAACAGGTCATAATGCAGCTTAATATTTCTATTTTTAAATAAGAACTTATGAATATCATGATCATTTTATTACCATTTCTAATAAAAATAAGTTTAGGAAACTTCTCATTCTGAACAAAATTAAGTGGATAGACATCTATAATAAATAATCACTTAAACTTTTCAAATAAACACAGATAACTTTCTGATTTACTCACAAAATATTCTAGGAACATAAAACCAAATCAACAAAAAAAGGTAACATCTTGGGTAAAAAGGATGTTAAAAAAATCTATCCTGGATTCTTTCCCTTACCCTTAAAGTAACTAAGTGATGCAAGGATGAAACTGTGTCACTGTTGAAAGGGTATTTTATAAATAGACAATGAAGTATGTATCAAAGAAAGTATATCCGGCCATCCTCGCATTGCTGTAAAGGAATACCTGAGACTGGGTTATTTATAAAGAAAAGAGTTTTAATTGGCTTACAGTTCTGCAGACCTTAGAGGAAGCACAGTTCCAGGATTTGCTTGGCTTCTGGGGAGGCTTCAGGAAGTTTACAGTCATGACAGAAGGTGAAAGGGGAGCAGAGAGGTCACCTAATGAGAGCAGGAGCAAGAGAGAGAGAACAAGGTGCCCCAACCTTTTAAATAACCAGATCTCATGAGAATTCACTCACTATCATGAGGATAGTATCAAGGTGATGGTGCTAAACCATTCATGAGAAATCCAAACCCATGAACCAATGATCTCCCACCAGGGCCATCTCTACTACATGGATTACAATTCAATACAGGGTTTTGGTAGGGACACACATCTAAACTATATCAAATTACAAAAATAAATTTATGTAAGATCAACTTGCTAAAAATATAAACTGAAATCTATGATTCATATTTGTAAAAATAATTTTAAAATAGCAGCCTCAGGATTCATGTGGCATTTAGAATAATTAAAAAATTGTAGAATTAGACATGTTTATAGCCTATGTTTAAAAGGTAAGTCATCCAATAAAGAGAAAAATTAAAAAGTCCTTTGGCATTTTTGATAGATAGAGCAAAATTATTATATATAATCTATGGTTATCATTATTCTGAAGATGGCATGCAAAATGAATATGAAGAGTTCTATTTTGGCAAGAAGAATATTCTAAAGTAATCGAAAAAATAGATACAACTTTTTGTCATGAGGATAAGATTCTGAATTTTTTTACAGTTGGAGATGTTGTAATATACAAAACATCTGTGCTTCATATCTGTCAGATATATTATGACAATTTAAAAACTATGTGAGAATGGAAGACATACTGTATAAACTAGAAAGCTCATAATTGTCAGAGAACTCATAAAGAGCTTAAATTCTTATTGACTTGTGCTATTGGGGAAATGAGTCCTAAAAATGTCTAAACTCTCATTTGAAGATATAATTTTCTGATTTTATGCCTATGCTAATGACTTCTCACTAGGTAGTATACATATAATTTGTATTTAAAATATAATAAATTGTGATTTTTATATCAGTTAAACAGTTAATATATAAGCAGTAACTAGTTTAGAATTGTGGAACAAATAAGTCAACTCAAATTGTGGCAAGGATAATTGATTGGTTCATTAAATAAAATTTTTTAATATAAAATAGATATTAGAAAGATTGAAAAGTGGCCAAAGGGCCTTTCTGATTCTACTTCATAATATTAAGTGATGGTTTCTTACTATGGTTGGTGTCCTGCCAGGAATGGGAATATCATAGTAATATTCAACCCAACACATTTCCTCATTGAAGTCCAGCCAGATTTTAATGATGCTTCCTGAAGTTCTTCCAAATAAAAATGATAATAAGGAAACTTCTTTCCCAAAAGATGCAAATACGCTTATCTTCATATATCGCTGGCCTGAACGGACAAGTCTTTCCTAGTAGAAAACTCCAGCAAGAGTTATGAAACTAGTAAACGACCAACACATTTGTAGGACTGCTGCATACCAACAGATCAATACACTGAGACAGAAGAACTTGCAGCAGAGAAAGAGTTTAATGATCACAGGGCACTGAGTGAGGACATGGGAAGAGACCTTCAAATCCATCTCGTCTCCTGGTTTTGGGTTTTTGAGAAGATCATGGAGGGCACGGAAGTGGAAATCTGGAGTCATTGATTGGTATGGCTATCAGGATGTGGAAATTGCATTCTTTGGTGAGTCAGCTATTTGTAGGATCTTTCAGACCAGCTAGCATGAGTAGTTTCATTGATATGTGGGGCCTGAAGGAACATCTCAAAAGGAAAAGTTAAGATTTCTTGATGTTCAAGTTGTTATCTCTAGAGCAGTTAAGAGGAATTATAATCTTGTAACAAGGTCTATGTGATTTTGAGGCAATAAGCAAGCAACTAAGAGGGACTAAGTCAGAGAATGTATTAGTCTATTCTCACACTGCTATAAAAAAATTACCTGAGACTGGGCAATTTATGAAGAAAGAGATTTAATTGACTCAGTTCTGTGGGCTGTACAGAAAGCATGGCTAAGAGGAAACTTACAATCATGGAAGAAGGCAAAGGGGAGGCAAATATATATTATCACAGCAGAGCAGGAGAGGGAGCACGAGGAGGGAACTGCCACATACCTTTAAGCCATCAGATCTCTCAAGAACTCACTTACTGTTATGACTGATAACAGCATGGGGAAAGGGCTCCCCCATGATCCAATCACTTCCTATCAGATCCCTCTCCCATCACGTGAGGATTACAATTCAAAATGAGATTTGGGTGGGGACACAGAGCCAAAACATATCAGAAAGGAAGATGACCCAATAATTAATCCTAAATGTCTTGCAAGCTTGGTTTATTTCATTGTTCCCCTCTCTTTTTTTCCTGATTAATTTTATAAAATTTATAGGGATGTTTTGAAATTGTTCCAGTTTCATCACACCTTAGTCATTAAATGAATGTGGGACCACGTAATCCTACAACTCATGTAGTGCATGAGGAAAGAGTGGATATTTGAGTAAACCAGGGTTCTGTTTCAAGGAATGAAAGAGAAGGGAAGAGTTGATTTTGGAGAGGCTACAAAATATTACACAGTGCAAAACAAAAAATATTAACTTGTTTAAACAATGCATCTGGCATAAAACATTTGCTACACTTATGAGATGCTGTTATTATTAGAAATTTTAATGTGAAATATTATAAAAGAGTATCATTCATATGCACTAATATAAAATATTTTGAAAAATATAAAACCAATAACATTTTTGGATAGCCAAATTAGTGGTAGTCACCTCACTGTGAAGATCTCCATGAATCTTGTCAAATTTTTTGACACATTTTGAAGATCATATTAAACTATACCAAAGGTCATGGCTTCAGGAAAACTTCAAGGAATGGAACCTAACATACTTTAATGTACCAGTGAATTGAAAATAAAAATCTATTTCTAGCAGAGAAAAAGGTTGAGATCATGCTGCAAATCTTTGTGGGGAGCAAGAAGATCAAAACAAAGCACTTGGAACAAAAGAAGCAAACCAGGAAAACAACAAAGCACCAAAATCAAAAACAAAACTTATGGAGGAGAGAAGGTGACATTGAAGGCACGGAGTGTGCATAGACACAAGGGAGGTAGTCTGGGGAAGAAGATGCTTCTGAAGGAGAAGCAGGCAAAAGGGAAGCTCGAGGTGAATTTTGAAAGCAGGTGGCAAAGGAAAAAAGAAACAAAAGGAGAGCACAGGATCCTGAGAAATAAGACTTGGGACAAGGGAATAAAGTGAACCTTAAATATACTTCATTCTAGATCTAAGATTCCAGTAAAACAGGAAAAAGGGTGAAAACTAAGGTGTAAATATTTAACATACTGTCACAATAGAAATAATGCAACTAAAGCCAAGGGAGTGAAACAATATGGGAAAGAGAAACAGAACATTAATGGTAGAAGCAGTAGATGGAAATCAAAAAGATCATTGCCACTAACACAGGGATAACAAAAGGGTAAATAAGGAAACAGGAGAGTAAGCATTCTGAAAACATATAAGCACAAAGGTAACCACTAGAACAAATATATGAACATTTTTATTTTCAATTCAACTTACGAAGATCTGTTTACTGCATATAAGACACAATGCATCTAACACAAGATAATTCAAGTGTCTAAAAATAAGGAGATTGACAAAAGAATATCAGATAAATGAAAATAAAAAGAAAGCAGAGTTTGTGTTCTTAATAATAAATGGCTTAAAATGCATGTCAAAATAATTGGAGGGGCCAAGGAAAGACAGGTTTCAATGCTAAATTATGAATCACAGTAAAGCTATATAACCAGTATACGCAAACACCAGATAAGACTCTATAAAGTAGAAACAATAGTATATTCAAGGAACCATAGATATAGATAAACTAATTTAAATAAATAAAAAGCCACCACTGCAGCACAATACTGATAAAACTAACAATATGCAAGACCTAACTGCATCATGAGTGAAGTCATTGGTAAATACGATATCAAACTATATGCCCTAATAATAGAGAATATACCTTCTTTTCATGAACTTTGAACACTTGTCTTTTAAATGTTATGAAGAGAACAGCAATATATGCCATAGAGTAGAAATACATTTTAAAGTTTCTAAAAATAATATATTAAACCCAGATATCTGGCAGAAATTGCAAAACCAAAGGTCATTTTAACTGGAATTTAAATAAAAATATTATATTCAATAACTCTTGTTTAAAATTGATATATAAAAATATGCAATTAAAAATTATAGCACACACCATATTACTACATATGTAGTATATTTAAAACAGTGAGACACATATTTTATGCATGAAGAATGTTTAAAAATATCAAATCCAATCTCAACCCAACAAAAAAGTACAAGGATAGAAATTATAGATATAAAATCAGAATTTATGAGATTTAAAGCATGGATGAATCTGGAGAACATCATTCTCAGCAAATTGACACAAGAACAGAAAAGGAAACACCGTATATACTCACTCATAGGCGGGTGATAAACAATGAGAACACATGGACACAGGGAAGGGAGCACCACACACTGAGGTCTATTGGGGGAAATAAGGGAGGGACAGCGGTGGGGGGAGCGGGGGAGGGATGGCATGGGGAGAAATGCCAAATATGGGTGAGGGGGCAGAAGGCAGCAAAACACACTGCCACATGTGTTCCTATGCAACTATCTTGCATGTTCTGCACATGTACCCCAAAACCTAAAATGCAATAAAAATTAAAAAAAAAACCAGACAGCTGTAATTAATAATAAGTCCTCTTTTTGATTAAATAAATAACAAAACAAACCATCTACTTTATCTAACCTAATAAAGTACAAGTCTAGAAAAATTAAGGTATGACAAGAAGAAATAACTATTGCAAAAAATTATGTTAGCGAATAAGAGATTTTGCAATCTTTATGTAAATAAATTGAAAACGAAAAACAAATAGAAGTATATAATTTATCAAATTTGAGCCCATAAGGACTAAAACTTCAAATATATCAATTTCTGTAGATGATGAGAAATGGTTATTAACAGATTATACTGCATGAAAGCAGTTATCCTGGCTAGTTTAATCTTCAACAACCACACAGGCTTAATATTCAATAAATTATTCCAGAGCATACAGAATGAAGAAAAATGTCCAAATTATTTTTTATGACTAAAGGGTAACATTTATACTTAATTTTGAAATTTTAGTTTTTTAGAGCTCTGTCATAAAATAACATAATCTGAGGGATATAAAGAACAGATATTAATTATCTTTTTGTTCTGGAGAATGGAAGTCCCAGTTTAGGGACTCAGCAGGGCCATACTCCCTCTGCAACCTTAAGAGAATTTTTCCCAGCCTAATAAGAAAAGCAGTCATGGTATAATAAGAGCAAGATACAAATAAAGACAATTTGTGCTCTTCAATTAAAATTAATTCAAAAGAACATTCTGAATCACTTTATACAATAAATATTTAAAATTAAATAATTCAAAAATACTTATTTAAAGATCATTGATATAAAATGAAGCATATTTAAAAGTTCTATCAGGATTCTAATAGTCTCTGCTGATGAGTTAAAAAGCAATCAAGAATTTTGAAAATACTCAATATGTAATTCAACTACAAAGAAGATACTATAAGAAAAACTATTTCTATGGTCATAGACTTATGATAAAATTTGTGGCAAAATATACATCTACTAAATGAGAAAATAACTTAGAGGACATAAATTTGATAACTGATAAATATTTCAATATATCAAATAAAAATATCTTTCTGGTTTACCTAAAATGTAAAATTCAAAGCTTAGGATATGGTATATTGAGTTTTGTTTATCTTGAAGTCTTGGAAAAAGCAACATCTGAAATAATAGATCAATATTTATTATCAATGTACAATAGATTAAATACTGTATTCATGTATGGAGAGTGACCATATAATGTGAGGTACAAAGTCTGGAGTTGTGGTCAAATGTTTAGAAAAATTATGGAAAGTTATATTTACCTCTATGTTAGTCTATTTGTGCATGATTAAATAAAATACATAAATTGATTATCACATTATCTTATTATATTGGATATTTTATAATATTCATGAAAGAAGATCAGAAAGATCAGAAAGATTTTAATAACACGTCTGAAAAGTTGGCAACTTATAAAACAAAGACAATACCTGTAGCATAATTCGAAGTGTATCTGGTATTTGGATACCTAAAGCAAGCTGGAATTTTAGCAAGTGTCAAATATTCATCATTATAGAAATAAAGATTTGAAAGTATTTGAGTATTTGACAAAAGAACATGGTTTTATCTTGACATATTATATTATGACAGAGATGCAAATAGTTATTTAATGGTACAATAAAAATATATTTGATTAGTTCAAAATGGCAAATTTATTGGAGCAAAAGAATGATTCATAAATTTAGATTATGAGATAATATAAATATATATATAATAAGTATAGTAGGCTAGTATGCATAAAGAGTTAAATTTCTTCTGATTTTAAGTACATATAAAGCACCTTGCTAGCTATTTTTAGAATAGCTCTTGAGTATTCAGGCATTACTAACTTTGCAGAGATGACATTAGAAGACAGAAAAAAAGAGCTGGTGTGATTTTCACTTAATAAGAAGCTTAATTATTCCTTGTAGTTCAAGCTTGAACAAATGGTTGTATTAGTTTCCAAAGCATATGATGAATTTTGATTGTGACCTTACTTACAAGTGAATACTTTCCTCTAATAGAGAAAATCATAACTTATTTTATCCAAACACTATATATATATTATTCACTGTAAGCTTTCGTGGCAATTGAAATGCAAACAAAACACCCCTGTAGAAGTTACTGATGTTGTACTTAGAAAAGTACAGTATGGTTTGCATGATTTGTTTGCAGGGTGATTTCATAATATATATTATATGGAGACATATCTTGGATTCTTAATATTTTTGTTCTATCACTGTACTATGCTTTATTTCAAAAAACAGTATTTAGGTGTGTTTAAGTATTACATTTAAAACTATTCATTATCTTCTATAAATATATGATTTTGCATTTATAATCTATACATTGCATCATACAATAAAAAACACTAAAGTGCATATACTAATGCATCTATATATAAACATATACATATGCATAAACTAATGCATAAACATATCCTAATGACTGGATAAATTCCATTGAAAGATTTTTAAATGAAAATTGGAAATTAAGCTTTTAAAAATTATCTTGAATTGTCTTTCAGGGGCAGAGGTGTCCATCTCCTCAAGCACAATTTATCTTTTGTATTACAAATAATTCAATTACACTCTTATAGTTATTTTAAAAGTCACAATTTAATTATTATTGACTATAGTCACCTTGTTATGCTGTCAAATAATAGGTCATTCTTTCTATTTTCTTTTACCCATTAATCATCCTACCTACCACCACCACAGACCCCCAATACACTTCTTCGCCTCTGGTAACCATCCTTCTACTATCTGTCTCCATGAATTCAGTTGTTTTGAGTTTTAGATTCCACAAATAAATGAGAACATGTGATGTTGATCTGTCTGTCTGGCTTATTTCACTTAACATAATGGTCTCCAAGTGCTATCCATATTATTGCAAATGACAGGCTTTCATTTTTTAATGGCTAAATAGTACTCCTTTATGTATATGTACCACATTTTCTTTATCCATTCATCTGTTGATGGACACTTACTTTCAAATCTTGATTATAATAAACAGTGTTACAGCAAACATGGTGTAGGAGATCCCTCAGAGTGGTGGGAGAAACTGTAGGGAAAGGAGCAGGTCTTCTGAAAGGTCAGAAGGCTCTGCATTGCTTCAGGGGAGAATCCGCTGAACGCAGCTGTTCTCTTACACTGAGGCAAAGGGCAAGGGGTAAGTACAAGGAAGTGTAAGGGAATTTATCTTAAATAGGTTGTTTACTTACGTTTTCAGAAAATCGAACCTTGATCTTCTGTGACTGCTCCCTGAAGGGGGAACAATCAAGTTAATTAACACAGATTGTGCTGGCTCCAGATTTTCAGCATTATGTCTGCACTGAATAAAAGAAAGTACGGTGGCATGTGCCTGTAATCCCAGCTACTTGGGAGGCTGAGGCAGGAGAATTGCCTGAACCCAGGAGGTGGCGGTTGTGGTGAGCCGAGATTGCTCCATTGCACTCCAGCCTGGGTAACAAGTGAAACTCCGTCTCAAAAAAAAAAAAAAAAGAAAGAAAAGAAAAGAAAGCAGCTCTAGCTGTTCCAGGCTGCTGTCTTCTTTGGCCACTAGTGCCAGCAGCCCCCTAGCTGCACTTACACTGCATACCTGTGTCTGAGTATGCCTTTCATCTGTTGCTCAGCCATGGCCTGCAGGATGGACCTGGCTGCTGATGCCCATGTAAGGAATGCTGCAGTGAATTGCAATGGAACCCTCAAAAGCAAAGGTGAAGATACTGTGCAATCAGTAAGTAATTGGTGCCCACTTGGGATATCCAAGTTCAAGGGAATTTTCGAGTTACAGTTTCATCATGGGACAACAGGTATCCACTCAACAGAAACCGTATATAAAAGTATTGAAACAACTGCTTAAAGCTAGCAGAGCCTCAGTTTTGGAGACCCAATTAAGGGACCTCATGCAAACTTTCCCATAATCCATGGTTCCCAGAAGAAGGTATGTTAGATTTAGAGCTCTAAGAGTGAGTGGAAAGTCTTAAACAACATCATGCTCAAGGGTAACAGGTCCCAGTAACATCATTAATGTTATGGGCCTTAGTTAGGGCTGCTTGAGCCCTGCTCTATACAAAAGAGGCCAAAAAGGGAAGGAAAGAGGAAACATCACCTGCCTTACCACTTCCTCCTCTTCCCTCAGCCTTGCCATTACCAGGTAAAGGTGTCACAGAGGAGACAGAGATTTTCCCTGAGCCCCCTCCCCCAACAAATTGGAAAAAAGACAAAGGATACACTACAGTTACGGGATCCTGTCTTAGGCAAGCAACATTAGAAGGGGAGCTCCTGGTCTGCCCAACAATACAATCAGGTATATGAACAAATTACTTTAAACACTTAGAAGCAAGTAAGAAAAAGCATTAGAGAAAACAGAGCTGCTAGCCAATTTACAAAAGGATGAATTGAAGCCATAGCAGATAACTTCCATATGACCCCATGGGACTGCTCAGTGCTAGCTTAGGCAACTTTAGAGACTGGTCAATACCTCCTCTGGAGAGCAGAATTTGGTGAATTAGGTGAACAGCAGACCCCTTTCTAATAATGACCACTGTTGTTATTCCCCTGCCTACTCCCAATCTAGCTCTCTCAAAATCCTATTTGGGTAAACCAGTGGATTTTAAAGGGAGAGAAATTACAACAAGCCCATGAATTAGTTGAGGAAAAAATTAGAAGCTGGCCATACAGAACCATCAAATAGCCCTTGGAATTTGCCCATTTTTGTCATTCCCAAAAAGTCTGGTAAATGGAGACTTTTGTGTCACTTACTTGCTATCAATGCTAAACTGGAACCTATGGGGACCCTTCAACAGGGGCTCTTTTCCCCCAAGGCGATTCCTGGAGATTGTCCTATAGTCATTATTGACTTAAAAGACTGCTTTTATATCATTCCCCGTGCAAAACAAGACAGAGAAAAATTTGCATTTACAATACCAGCTATCAATAATGAAAGGCCAGATCCCTGATTTCATTAGAAAGTACTTACTCAAAGAATGCTAAATAGTCCTACCCTGTGTCAATATCATGTAAATAAGGCTTTGCTTCCCAGTTGAAAAGAATTTCCCAACTACAAGATCATCTGTTCTATGGATGACATCATACTGGCAGCCCCAACAGAACCAATACGTTTGAGTTTATATGTATCTGTCAAAAGGAATACATGGTGAAGAAGCTTAATCATAGCACCTGAAAAGGTACAGATTTCCTCCCCTTGGAAATATCTTAGATACATACTAACTTCCTAGTCAGTAAGACCTCAAAAGGTTAAATTGAATACTAAAAACTTACATACTTTAAATTATGATCATAAATAACTGCGTGATATTAACTGGCTTGCCCCACCTTGGGCATAAGTACTGACAAATTACAGAGCCTATTTTCTATCCTAAAGGGCAATGCCACCCTGGACTCCCCCAAACATTTAACCCTAGCTGCAGAAAAAGGAAAATGAGGAAATAAAGCAAGCTATTTCTCATAGGCAGCTAGATCACATAGACCCATGATATTCAGTCCAATATTTGTATTTCCTACTAAGCATTCCCCAACAGGATTAATAGGACAGATGGCCCCAGGGCTGTGCTTCCTAAAATAGGTTTTGTTTCTTTCTCTCATATGCAGGGACTGAAACACTATCTCCCTATGTCCAGCTAGTTAGTAAAGTCATCTATGTGGTTTGCAAATGATGCAGTCAATTGCAAGGTTATGATCCTGATGTCAAAAGATTACCCTTTGGCCGGGCATGGTGGCTCATGCCTATAATCCCAGCACTTTGGGAGGCTGAGGTGGGTGGATCATGAGGTCAAGATATCGAGACCATCCTGGACAACATGGTGAAACCCTGTCTCTACTAAAAAAAATACAAAAATTAGCTGGGCATGGTGGCATGTGCCTGTAATCCCAGCTACTCAGGAGGCTGAGGCAGGAGAATTGCCTGAACCCAGGAGGCAGAGGTTGCGGTGAGCTGAGATCGCGCCATTGCACTCCAGCCTGGGTAACAAGGGTGAAACTCTGTCTCAAAAAATAAAAAAGAAAAGAATACCTTTAAGTAAAAAACAATTAGAAGGAGTCCTGCCCCTATCTCTAGACCTTCAGAGAGCAATCTCTAATTATGCGGGCCATATAAAACATGCCCTTCCAGCTGACAAACTATTCCAGTTCTTATCTCATATTCCTGTAGTTAGGCCGACAGAGGTAGTTCACTCCCCCATACCTAACACTTTAACACTTTTCACTGATGGCTCTGGTAAAAAAATGGAAAAGCAGCTATTTGGTGGGAACCACATAACTCCTGCACTCATTCTAGATTTACTAGCACTCGGAGAGCTGAGCTTGGAGACTTAATATTAGCCCTGGAAACCTTTTCTGCTCAGTCCATCAATATTGTTAGTGACTCTGCTTACTCTGTTATTTATCACAGAACCTTGAAATAGCCCTCATTAAGTCCACTCTGGAGCCCACCCTGTATGCACTTTTTCTTGGACTTCAGAAATTGCTAGATCAATGAACACATCCTGGTTTTACTACATATATTTGAGCCCACAGCTCGCTACGTGCCCCACTGGCTTGTGGCAATGATCAAGCAGAGCTGCAAGTTATGACAATACTGCTTGACCAAGCCACCCAGTCACATCCATTTTTCTACCAAAATTGGAGAAACTTAACTAAACAATTTCAACTTGCCCAAAAACTAGGCTAAACAAATTATTTTACAATGCCTTTAGTGAAGGTGATTTTTCTCTGGTGATACAATTTCATTTCTTGCTTTTTGTTTTCTGGGTATCCATTGCATGTATTTTGACTTGAAGTTTTTATGAGGTTTGCAAATGCTATCTTATAAGCCATTATTTTGACGTGATAACACCTTAACACTATTATATAAACAAGCAAACAAACATGCAAAGGAAAAACTAATAATAATTCTGTGCCTTAACTTCATCCCCCCATTTTTTTTTAGCTTTTTGTTGTTTTCATTTATATCTTATTATACTATCTATGTCTTGAAAGTTGCTGTTGTTATTATTTTTGATTGGTTCATCATTGATTCTATCTACCTAGGATCAGAGTATTTACACATGACAGTTATAGTGTTACAATATTCTGTGTTTTTCTGTGTACTTACTATTACCAGTTAGTTTTGTACCTTCAGTGATTGCTTATTGCTTACTAATGTCCTTTTCTTTCTGATTGAAGTATTCACTTTAGCATGTCTTAAAGGATAGGTATAGTTTTGATGAAATCCCTCGGCTTTTGTCTGGGAAAGTACCCTTTATGTTTGAAGAATATTTTTATAGGGTATACTATTCTGGGGTAAAGTATTTTTTGCCTTCAGCACTTTAAATATATCATGCCAGTCTCTGATTGCTTGTAAGATTTCCACGAAGAAATCTGCCACCAAAAGTATTGGAGCTCCACTGTATGTTATTTGTTTCTTTTCTCCTGCTTCTTTTATGATCCTTTATCCTTGACCTTTGGTACTTTGAATGTTAATAGCCAACATGTGGTTGTGGTGATCTTTCAAAGAAAAACATGTTTGCTAGTTAGGTGAATATGTAAATGTATCTGTAATGGTCAATATTAAATATCAACTTGATTGGATTGAAGGATGCAAGGATGCAATGTGTTGTGCCTGGGTATGTCTGTGAGGGTGTTGCCAAAAGAGAGTAACATTTGAGTCAGTGGACTGAGAGAGGCAGATCCACTCTCAATGTGGATTGGCACCATCCCACTGGTTGATGGTGCAGCTAGAAGAAGCAGGAGGAGGAAGGTGGGATAAGCCAGCTTGCTGAGTCTTCTGGCTTTCATCTTGCTCTGGTGCTGGATGCTTCCTGCTTTTGAACATCAGACTCCAGGTTCTTTAGCTTTTGAACTATTGGACTTACACCAGTGGTTTGCCAGAGAAAAATATAAAGGCATCCTAATCAATTTCCATGACAGAAATAACAATCATCAAAATTACATAAACCTCAGAAAGTAATGAAGTGTCCTCCATATTATTGCAATTGAAATAAAAATGAGAGAGACATGTAAATATTGGGGTCAGGAAATTTACGTTACATGTATTTTAAGTGTGTAAACCAGGGATTAGCAAACTGTGGCCTCTGTGTCAAATGTTTCTGTACATAAAGTTTTATTGAAGCATAGTCACATCCATCTACTCTCATATTGTCTATAGTTACTTTTACATTGCAGGGAGAGAGCTGGGTAGTTGTAAGAGAGAATGCATGTTTCCCAAAAATCTAAAATATTTTCTATCTGCCACTTTACAAAAAAAGTCTGCCAATCCCTGGTCTAAAGGATAATGTAGAGTGCTATAAATAAGCACTACTTTTTGTGTACAAAATGTAAAATAAAAGATATTTAAATAACATAAAGAATATATAAAAGTTATTTTGAAACATTTTATAACCATGGAATAACTACTCAGCCTTTACAGAATATGTGTTACAAAGCCTGATTTACATACTCCTACCATTTTTATTGTTACATAATAAACTTACTCTTTAGTACCCACTAATCTAAGTTTTAGGGTCAAAATCTATTCCTATTAGGTCTACACTGTGTTCTACAAGCTCACAGGTGAGTCCCTCCTTTACTAGTTCATGTGTTTGCCTGTTACACCTATCTTTGTTCTCTCTACAGGATAGATTCTCTCATTAAAAGACCAGAACCCCTGACACCTAATAGATAAAACCTTTTCAGTTTAACCACCCTTTAATTATGTCATTTCCCATCTTTTCCACTTTTTATGTTCATTCCACTAATTTTTCTTGTAACAGGTTCATCTTGAATTGTTCATGTTTTCATCACTCACGTTCCAGTGCCTTAAAAATAATCTCAATAGATTATATTAGGAGACTGATTAATAACAAGTTATTCAATAAACATCTTTGTTAAAGGCATTATGTGAATAACTGGTTAAGTAAAAAATAGACTGTTACCTTTGTTAAAGTCATCTTTGTTAAGGGTATTATGCGAATAACTGGTAAGCAAAAAAAAAAAAAAAGACTAATTCTAGTTTCAAAACAGTCTGAATTTGCTCGTGAGTGTTAACAGTTTCTTCATAGCTTTCCCTGGGTGAAGACAGGGACAATTGAATGTAACATGGATTCCTAAACACAGCTCATCTTAACAACTTTTTATTTGATGCTTTTAATTGACATATAATAATTTTACATATATATATGGGATACATAGTGATGTTTCAAAAATATAATGTGCAATGATCAGATCAGTGCAATTAGCATAGCCATTTTCTCAAATATTTACCATTTTTTTGTGTTACAAAAATTCAATATCTTCCTTATAACTTTTTAAAGAAGAATTAAATCTATTATTATATATATTGTGTGATGGTTAATTTTATTGTCAACTTGCCTGGGCTAAAGGATGTCCAGATGGCTGGTAAAACATTATTTTCCAGTCTGTGTGTGGGAGTGTTTCCAGAAGACATTAGAATTTGAAACAGTAGACTGAGTAAGGAAGATAACCCCAACCAATGTAGACAGAAATCATCCAATCTCTTGAGAGTCTGGTAGAAAATAAGAGGGAGAAGGATGAATTCGTTCTCCTTGAGCTGGAACATCCATCTTCTCCTGCCCTTGGACATCAGAGCTCCTAATCCTCAGACTTTTGGATGCCAGGGCTTACACCTGTGACCCCCAGGTTCTCAGACATCCAACCCCAACTGAGACTTATATCATTGACTCTCCTGGTTCTCAGGCTTTTGAACGAAAACTGAATTACAGCACTGGCTTAGCTGCTTCTCCAGCTTGCAGGAAGCAAATCAAAGGACTTCTCAGCCCTCATAATTGTTGAGCCAATTTCCATAATGAATCTTTCTATATATATCCTATTAGTTCTATTTTTAAAATAACATTAATATATATTGTGAAGCACTTGACAAAGACAAATAACCTACAATTATAATTGTGTTTGGTGATGGTTTTGATGTGAATTAATTTAGAAATATCTTCTAGTGAATCTTACCTCTCTTCCCGTATGTTTTGTATGACAAACTGCTGTCTGACATCTACGTTACACTCATTTATGACAAGAAATGGCAGTTCCTAAGATGTTGGTGAAAAAACTGACTAGATTTGGTCTCAAATACATTTTTAACTGCCTAAATTAAAAACATGTTTTTAAAAATTTATTTCCTTTTATCTTTAGAGACAGGGTCTCCCTCTGTTACCCAGGCTAGAATGCAATGCTGTGACCATAGCTCACTGCTGCTTCAAACACTTGGGTTTAAGTGATCCTACTGCTTCAGCCTCCAAGTAGCTAGAATTACAGGTTCATACCACCATGCCTGGCTAATTTTTAAAAACAGTATTTGTAGAGCTGGGGTCTCGCTATGTTGCCCAGGCTGATCTACAACTTCTGGCTTAAAGCAATCCTCCTGCCTTAGCCTTCCAAAACAGATTGCATACATGAGCCACCATGCCTGGTCTAAATAAGCTTTAAGGAGATAATTATTTTCCAAGCCCTTTCTTCTTTTACTGTTTTCCCTTTATCTAAAGCTGTATTGCTAGGTATCATAAAATTATCATCTGGTATAAAAGTTATACTTGATGAATAGATTATCTTGTTGGCTTTGTAAGTGTAGATTAGTAAATGACCATTTTTACAGCTTATAAATACCAAACCTTCCATGCAGCCAATCTCTGTGGTAAGTGCTGCCTTTTCATGGTTTATTTTAATCTTCATACCATCCTATGCCATCTACATTACTCTTACCCATTTACTGCTAAGTAAACTCATAGAGGGTAAGTGATTATCTAACACCTACAGCTCACAGGTGGCAAAGCTCTCACCTGTGTCACAGATCACAGCCAGTCAGAGGAAACCCTGCTGTGGTCACTTTCACCATCCCACAAAGTGGTAATCATTGAACAATAATCACTGTTTGGGATCATGTTGCTAAATATATTCTCTTTTGCTACTGAAATAACTGAAGCTTTTGAAATGCAAAGGTAATTTTGTTACTAGTTAAAACATAGAACTTCCAACAACTTGTTTCTTTTTGGGAAGTGATTAACAACTGAATATTCAAGAGTTTCTAAGTCATCCAGAGTCTGTAAGCATCATTAATATAAAAATACTGTTTAAAATACAATATTCATATGTAACCATATAAAAATAGTCATTTTAGCACTATCATTAGAAATTAAATTAACTTTTCAGATAACCTGTTTTTGAAAAATGGCTCCCTCAGAAAAAGAAATTTTTGCACATTTAAAAAATGTACCTAGGCAACAATCCTGCAGGATGCAGGATGTGCACACATACCCCAGAGCCCAAAGTACAATAAATTTTTTTTTTAAATGACATTAAAGTGGGAATAATTTTTGGTACTCAGAAAAAGAAAAAATGAATGTAGGCAGGTAGAAAAAAAGAAACATCCCATGTTGATGAAGTGAAAAAAATTTGATCACATAAAAAGCTATTTGTTACTGCTTTTAATAAATTATGAATTAATTTCTGTGTATATATTTATATATTTTATTTAAATTAAGTTCTAAGGTTTATTAATTTTGCTAACAATATGTTAAGAAAGGCAATGAAGGAAGAAATTTAACTTCCATCATAAAGAGAAGTATGCAAGGATAATGTGATGTGAGATACAATCTGTAAAAGTGAAAAATCACTCTGCGGGTATTTGAATGATGCATATACGGAAAAAAAAATGAGTATAAGCTGAAAAATTAGTATGTGTACTGACCGATGGAGAGGATCATTGAAAAAGGAGTCAGCAAATGTTGAAGGTGGCCATGATCATTTCGCATTTATGTTATTTTGATAAATAAGGTCCTTTCTGAGTTACTAATTTTTGTCTTGCAAATTATTAAAATATCGAGTTATAAAGTCTATAGTTACCAACAAAATTCATTCAAACATATTTTTGTAGACCATAATTTGTCAAAGCATAACTCAAGGAACTATGTTCTGCTATATAACTTTTAAAATAAAAGCAAAAAAAAAAAGTCTATGAGCATGTATTTGAAAATAAAAAATATGTATTTTATGGAACGTTATAAATTTCTTTAGCATAATACTGTTTTAAAAAGTTGTTCAGTAGTAAAATTCTGCCAAGCTTGTAAGAAAACTCATAAAGCAACACAGTATATTTTTTTCCTCAGACTACTGGAAAAAAGAATGCAGTATTCTGGACATGAGCTTTCCTATCCTCTTCCATTTCCCACTTGTGGATTCTCCATTTTGAATACCATAGTTAAAATTTAGTTGTTTTTCTGAGTTTTGCTTTTCTCTATATATTTAATATGTGGAATCCTTCCTTCCTTCTCTCCCTCCCTCCCTCCCTCCCTTCCTTCCTTTCCTCATTCTTTCCAGACTAGATCTTGCTATGTCACCCAGGCTGGTGTGCAGTGGTGAGGTCACAGCTCACTGCAGCCTTGAAATTCCAGGCTCAAGCAATCTTCCCACCTCAGCCTCCCAAGTAGCTGGGACCACAGGTGCATGCCACCATGCTTCGCTCATTTTTAACATTTTCTTATAGAGATATTATCTCCTTAGGTTGCCCAGGCTGGTTTCAAATTCCTAGGCTCAAATGATGCTCCTACTTGGACCTCCTCAAAGTGCTGGTATTACAGGTGTGAGCCCCATACCTGGCCAAATGTGGAATTTTCTAACAAATAAGCCTATACACTTATTGTAAACATTGGCTTGACCGTATGACAAACATTTTATATATCAAACTTTCATTGTTATTAATTTCATCAAACTTCAATCATGACAAGACCTTACTGTACCTCTTATTCTAATAAAAATGTACTTATTATTAATGTTTGGAGCATATGTCTTTGTATACATATATAAATATATATATATACATATATAAATATATATATACATATATAAATATATATATATATACATACTTGAATAACATCAAAAGTTATAAATCACATGTCTAGAATTTAATGTACTAAAAATGTATTGTCAGCCCAGAGAAGTGGCTCAGCCTGTAATCCCAGCACTTTAGAAGGCCGAGGTAGGCAGATCATGAGTTCAGGAGATGGAGACCATCCTGACCAACATAGTGAAACTCCATCTCTACGATGGGTGTGGTGGTGTGCACCTGTAGTCCCAGCCACTAGGGAGGCTGAGGTAGGAGAATCGCTTGAACTCACGAGGTGAAGATTGCAGTGGGCGGAGATTGCACCACTACCCTCCAGCCTGGTGACAGGGTGAGACTATGTCTTAGAAAAAAAAAAATTCTATGACCTAGAATGAGATCTCTGACAAAGAGATCTCATTCTAGGTCATATAATCTTCCCTGAGCTTTATGTTTGTAAAATCTTTTCATAATTATATAGTTTTAGACTTTTGCTTCTTTCTGACAGACACCATACCATCAGAATGATCCATGGTGTTTTACCTGTTTCTTCTCCTAGTTTTTGTCCTTATTTGAAAATTTATTATTTTTGAAGAGGGATTTCTCTGTGTTGCCAGGCTGGACTTAGGCTCTTTGGCTTAAGCAATCAACCTGTCTCAGCCTCTCTAACAACTGGGACTACGGGTGTGCTTTGAATCCAGTTGATGGCTAGACAGACACTAAGGGGATTGTTCCTGTGCACAGGAGTATTGCTCTGTATGACCATTCTGGAAAATGATATAGGTTCAGAAATAAAATTACTGTGTCATAACATGTGTATATATATATATATATATATATATATATAAAAATATAAAATATAATATAAAATATAAATATATTTATATATATTTATATTTATATATATAAATATAAATATATTTATATTTATATATATTTATTTATATTTATATATATTTATATTTATATATAAATATAAATATATTTATATCCATTAACATAAAATTAGAATAACCAAATCCCAACATGTACATCAACACTTTGTTATATCTAGTTTTAATTTTTATTTTTCCAATCTGATAGTAGCAAACAATCTCATTATTTTGTTCTGCTACAGTCTGATTTAACTACAAGTAAGTCTAAAGCCTCTCCTACACATGTTGCTTTTTGAGTTCTCTGTTTAGTCCATTCTGTTCTGCAGCTTTTTTCCTAATATTTCATTATTTTTCTTATTGATTTGTTTACATTTCTCATCTACATTATTCATTAAACCCTTCTCGGTTTTTGATTTTACAAGTCTCTGCTTCGAGTGTATAATTTTTCTACTAATTTGAATTTTAATCTGTGGCATTACTTTGCTTATAATCTTGGTCCTGTGGCAGCATTACTTAAAGAAGTCATTATCATCAAAAGGCCACAATATATTTTTTTCTACTTTGTCCCCCTATTAGCTTTTATTTATTTATTTGTTTGATTGTTTATTTATTTATTTGAGATAGAGTCTGGCTCTGTCGCCCAGGCTGAAGTGCAGTGGCACGATCTCGGCTCACTGCAACGTTGGCCTCCCGGGTTCAAGAGACTCTGCTGCCTTAGCCTCCAAAGCAGCTGGGACTACAGGTGCATGTCACCATGCTCAGCTAATTTTTGTATTTTTAGTAGAGATGAGGTTTTGCTATGTTGGTCAGGTTGGTCTCGAACTCCTGACCTTGTGATCCTCCCTCCTAGGCCTCCCAAAGTGCTGGAATTATATACACCTTAGCCACTGTGCCTTGCCAGCTTTTTTTTTTTAAATCTTAAATAGGCTTTAAATTCATCTGGCAACCTCCCTGACATCCTCTTAGCCACCTAATAATGGAAATGAATCTATAGTGAATTTTCTCCATATTCAGAACCGCTTTTTAAAAACCTAATTTATTTAGCAAAGAGTGCTCTGCTCATTGATTTGTAAAGTCATTTCTATTATGTACACATGGATCTATTTCTGAGCTTTCTATTTTTCTCTACTGTGGCATTTTTGTCTTTCTACTAAAGGATTGTATTTTAATACTTAGAAGAGTACATTTTCTTGATTCATTCATCTTTTCATATACAACTTAGCTATTTGAGGCTCTTTATTCTTTCATATATTCTTGCTTTAGTAGAAGATTTCAACTATGTTTAAATTTGGATTGTACCTAATTGACAGATGAATTTGGGGTCAGAATATGAAGTAGTTCCAGAATTGACTGTAGTATAGCTCTGCATATTTCAGATCTTACCATCTGGATTCTTTTACAGTTCCTAGGTAAAAGATCACATTATTTAAAAGCATTTGTGTATTTTTTTGTTTCAACTTATCTTATTTTTTAACATATTATTTTATGTTTTCAACTATTTGACCATTTTCCTTAGTTTTCTAAGCTCATTAAATTGATTTATTATTTTATTTTTAGTCTTAATAATTTATTGCTTTCATTATATATTTTATTTAGTTTCTCTCTCTCTGTCTCCCTTCTCAATGGTAACTGCACGTAACTTTATCATTTAAAAGAATGAGGTTTTCAACAAACATGTAGCAGAGCAGCCAATCAAAACACTGACCTTTAATGCAGTGGACATAGGATCTATTATGTCCAAGTGTCTGGACATAATAGCTCACAGTCACATCTCCTGTGTTGTAATGTGTTTAACAGATACAACCCTGACTCTATCTACAGCAAATGGCCCACATAGAAAATAAACGGCCAGTTGTGGCTCATGTGACTAGCTATAGAATATTAACTCCATATATATATATCAAAGACTTAAACATAAGACCTAACACCATAAAAACCCTAGAAGAAAATTTAGGCAAAACCATTCAGGACATAGGCATAGGCAAAGACTTCATGACTAAAACACCCAAAGCATTGGCAACAAAAGCCACAATAGACAAATTGGACCTAATTAAACTCCAGAGCTTCTGTACAGCAAAAGAGTGAACTGGCAACCAAGAATATGGGAGGAAATTTTTGCAATCCACCCATCTGACGAAGGGCTAATATCCAGAATCTACAAAGAACTAAAACAGATTTACAAGAAAAAAACAAACAAACCCATCCAAAAGTGGGAGAAGGATATGAACAGACACTTTAGAAAAGAAGTCATCTATGAGGCTAACAAAGATATGAAAAAATGCTCATCATGACTGGTCATTAGAGAAATGAAAATCAAAACCACATTGAGAGGCCACCTCACGCCAATTAGAATGGCGAAAATTTAAAAATCTAGAGACAACAGATGCTGGAGAGGATGTGGAGAAAAAGGAACACTTTTACACTGTTGGTGGGAGTGTAAACTAGTTCAACCATTGTGGAAGACAGTGTCCTCAAGGACATAGAAATAGAAATTCCATTTGACCCAGCAATCCCATTATTGGATATATACCCAAAGGATTATAAATCATTCCTCTCTTATAAAGACACATGCACACGTATGTTCATGGTGGCACAGTTTACAATAACAAAGACCTGGAACCAGCCCAAATGCCCATTGATGATAGGCTGGACAAGGAAAATGTGGCACATATACACCATAGAATACTATGCAGCCATAAAAAGCAATGAGTTTGTGTCCTTCATAGAGACATGGATGAATCTGGAAACCATCATTCTCAGCAAACTGATGCAAAAGCAGAAAATCAAATACCACATGTTCTCAGTCATAGGTGGGTGTTGAACAATGAGAACACATGGACACAGGGAGGGGAGCATCACACACTGGGGTCTGTTGGCAGGGGCCAAGGAAGGGACAGTGGTGGGGTGGGGAGGTCGGGGAGGGATAACACAAAGAAATGCCAGATGAAAGTGACAGGGGGATGGAGGCAGCAAACTACATAGCCATGTGTGTACCTATGCAACAATCCTGCATGATCTGCACATGTACCCCAGAACCTAAAGTACAATTAAAAAAAGAGTTTGTAATTAATTTACATAATACCAAAGAACCTTGCTCTTATCCTCATTTGACTTGCTTTTAAATTTTTTTGAGGCAGGGTCTCACTCTGTCACTCAGGCTGGAGTGTAGTGGCAGTATCTTTGTTCACTGTAACCTCTGCCTCCTCAGCTCAAGCAATCTTCCCACCTCAGCCTCCCCGGGTAGCTGGGAGTACAGACATATGCCACCACACTTGGCTAATTTTTTTGTATTTTTAGTGGAGAGATCTTGCCATTATGTCTAGGCTGGTCTCAAACTTCTGAGATCAAACTATCCACACACCTTGGCCTCCCAAAGTGCTGGGATTAGAGATGTGAGCTATCAAGTTAGCTGACTTTCCTCTTAGATACATCTAATATATAGTGGTATAGTATATTGCTTGTCATGGATCCATGTGGTGACAAAGAAACACTCTTATAGGAAACATATGATGCTTAATTTATAACATTATGTGCCAAAGTGTTGCTGGTACCTTGGTGAATATTATTCTGTAAACTTAAAAATTATGGTCAACATGAATCTTTAAATCAATTTGGAGATTAATATATGAAAGAGTTTAGCTAGAGTTGATAAATTTAAACATAGATTTTCCAGACATATTTTAAAAAATATACTCAGCCTGTCCAGTAATATTTATTATATGCCCTAAGAACTTCTAAATTTGTCTATATTGGG
>CM052649.1:12121263-12137168 GCA_028533165.1 Leontopithecus rosalia
CCATCTTGGCTGCTACAGGATTCTGCTTTGCCTGGAGGTGATGTGCTCTGGACCTCGGTGCCCCCTCTCCAGGGCGGCTCTGCCTGTGTGATTTCCCCTCTGGTTTGCATCCATCTTGGCTGCTACAGGATTCTGCTTTGCCTGGAGGTGATGTGCTCTGGACCTCGGTGCCCCCTCTCCAGGGCGGCTCTGCCTCTGTGATTTCCCCTCTGGTTTGCATCCATCTTGGCTGCTACAGGACTCTGCTTTCTGCTTGTTTGTTTTTAGGCTCTTTGGGTTTTATTCATAAATGTGATTTGTTTTTCTTTTCTAAGAAAATTTATCCTTTTTTGTGTATTGCTACGTTTTCTGTACCCGTAGACAATCATTTTATAACTCCTGATACTTTTTTATAGAGGATTCAATACTTCTATATAGCTGACTTTGAGCCTCTGTAAAAATTTAAGTTTTATATCATTTTATATTTTATTTGGCTTCTTTTACAAATTTTACCGTGTAGATAATACTTCTATAGACTGAAAATCACTATAAGAAATCAAGGATAAGAACAAATATGTGGCAAAATTACCTAATATTTATAGAGAGGTGAGCATTATTTCATGTAAAAACCTTGTAGTTTTAATTATTCATACAATTTTCCTTTACAAAAATTTAATTTTTTTCAATATTATTTGTATCAGATCATTTTATTCATAGTTACAAGTCAAGTAACTTCATAAATTGACCATTAAAACTGTACTCTCTATCCCCATCCTTCAAATTATCAGAGGCTATGACACTAAATGTATTAAAATGTATAAATATGTAAACAAACATGTATATTATAAAATATTAAGCATACTTTAAATAATATGAAAATATGAATATTTGTATACAAACTTCAAATTTGTACTATATATTGGCTAAAAAATTTAGGATGTACGTCTTATACACAAATCTATTTAATATAATCAGTTTTCTTAGCTGATTATATATTATACATTTCTGTCTTTATTAATAGGTAGATAACTGAATAATAGAGGTACAGATTACAGTTAGCTATGTAATTGTTAAACATTTGGAAGTTTAGAATTATATAAACTATATTGTCAGCTAAACAATGCAGTGTTTATATTTCTTTTCCATTACAACTTTTTGGGTTTTTTTAATTTAATTATTGCCTCAATTATTTTATTTATTTATTTTTGTATATGGCTTTCACTATTTCACAATCAAAATCTTTCATTGAAGTGTAAAATCCTTTTCAATATTGCCATATCCTTCTATTAATCTAATGCAACTGTCTATAAGTTTTTCCAAATTTATAGCACCCCTGGCCTTTTTTAGCACAGTAATAGATGTCATTGGATATATATTTTCATTGAATGGGGTATTGGGCTACTTCTTGAAGATGTTTAGCCATATTTCAAGAACAAGTTATTATTTAAACATAAAAATTATTGTTTTAAAAAACATAAATCACTTTGGTTGAATCATCTAGTCACCCTTAACTAGAAATTAT
The DNA here is from genome assembly GCA_028533165.1 of Leontopithecus rosalia. Classification (NCBI taxonomy): domain Eukaryota; kingdom Metazoa; phylum Chordata; class Mammalia; order Primates; family Cebidae; genus Leontopithecus; species Leontopithecus rosalia. Next base: position 12,122,765 of record CM052649.1, read on the forward strand.
GACTTATTTTCAAGTTAACCTGCTTTATTATTTCTAAATTCAAGAATAAAGATCCAAACCTGATACAATCTATTCTTTAGGACAAATACATTGGACAAATGTCACATCTGAACATACTTTCATAAGCAATATGGAAAGCCAAGACTTCTCTAATTTTAGAACATCCCAATTTTTATCATCCTAATTTGTCCTAAAATATCCTAGTTTTCCAATTAATAGACAGAATAATTTTTTTTTGGTAAATTTAATATAACATCTTTTTTTGTAATTTTAATACAAGATAATTTTTTTAGGTAATCATGTTTTAGCAAATAAAAAATTCCAAGAATATTAGTATAAACATGCTTATTCAAGTTATGATTTTAAATATTTTTATTGAATTATCTCCATGTTTTTAAATACATTTGTGTTAAATTATATTATTCAGAAACATAATTTTTAGATTCTAAAACCTTCTATATGTCTCAATTATGAGTATAGAAATAAAGATATCTGAATCAAGAAATGGACATAGGAAAATATATTGTTTATAAAGATTTTTTTGATTTAAGTTTTCAAGCAAATTTGGAGTGATGATCATGATATGTAGAAATACAGTATTCATATATAAACAAGACAACTTTAACCTCTCCTTATTGACTTCATTAGCACCTATGTCAGGTAGCTGCTAATGTGTGTGTATGTGTGTGCATGTATGTATTTACATGAAAGTTACTGTATGTATTTGCACAAAATGGTGAAATTTCCACATTTTACAGAGTACAATACACTTTTGAATTCTGAAAAGATATGACTATTCTTCTAAACTATGCTTCTTTTCTAAACTATATTCTTTATTCTCCTTATTATTCATTGATTGTCTATTAATTGATTATAATTTGTTAACTGGCTAACACTCCATACATAACTCCAGGTTCTAAGTTTTGACCATGATAGTTCTAGGGATCAATCAATGGGTATTACATTTGTATTTGATATACTTGTTAATCTCCTAAAACAATTAAATATTTTATATCTTTATTTCTGAATAGAATCAAGGCTTTCATCAGATTTTTACAGGTATCTCTACATGTAATAGTAAAAAGTTGTGTAAGAGGGAGAGCAAGAGGGAGACAGTAAGACGAGAAGAGAAAGATCACTATATATTGTTCATATTGCTAAATAAATTCTTTGCTGCATAAAATTAAGTATACTTTTAAGTATTTTTTCACACTAATGCCTCAATAATGTGTGAGTAGGACAAAGCTGCCTCTAGTAATCTCCGTATTTACACTTTGACAGTAATCTGGGGAAAGTTTTTGCTTTCAACTGCTAATGCATTTGCTTTCTGGACAAAAGCACTCATAAAAAAAGTCTCCAGAGTAGGAAAGTCATTATGGAGTCCAGCTCACTGTGGTCTGCATTAGTCTGGACTGGAATATGTAATTCAGCATTGTATTTAGAAGTATTGTGGAGATGAATTCTCTTCTCACATTTATTATGTTTGGCCAATTTTATGTCTTTAAAGACTTGATACTTGTACAAATGACAGAACACAGACATAATTAACAGAACATGACAACCCTACATGAATAGTTTCCCCAAAGCTTTAAATCTGTGCTATAGTTACGCATAAAGGACATTTGGAAAATAAAGAGTCTGAGAAATTAAACCTTTCAAAATTTAAAAATTTATCTTTTTTAGTGAAGAAAGGTGGTTTTACTTCCATAAATTTATGAGCCTATCTTCAGCTTCCCCTTTTTGAGGTATTTGAAATGGACAAGAATTACACACTTCTCATTTAAGACTCTCCATTTTGTAAAGTGGGTCAGGGTTAATGGATGTACAACATTAAAGGGTGAGTCTTTATTTGTATGAAATTTTGATCTTATAAAATCTTTCCTGGATATTTGACATTGTGGTAACATTAAAACCTTAATGAAATATGCTGTCAATAGGCATAACATACATGGAAAAATGAATAAAAATGCTAATTTAAATAGCTGTTTTGTACTGACCTCAAGATTAGCAATCTCATTTAGAACTAATGTGAAACAATCTATGCACAATTTGTCTTTACTTACAAAGGTCTTTGTAGTTTTCAAAAATGATTTACTATGCTATTTTTATCTGATGGTCCTGACATACCTAGAAATGCTGGAATGAAGCATTCTTATTATCTACAAATATCTGTATTATCAAAGACGTTTTATATTCTTTGATAACACACAATATTTTCTGTATGTATACGGTCCCTTATATGCTACTGAGCAAATAATTGACTCATAATGTTTTTAATTTTTATTATTTCCCATTTGTTTAAAATAGTGTGGTTGTGAAAAGACAGAATGTATATGAGAAAATGATTAAAAGTTGGGGAAAAATAAACTTTTTGTGCCCTATCCAAATAAGAAAAGTACTTATTTTTGTCAGGGGATGGGAATAAATGAAGAAGATTAACATTTATATTAAAATATCTGAAGCATTGTTATTTAAGAATTGCCTACTCCTTTTGTCCCCTCCTAGAAAGTAACATCATTTGGTGATTTTAAAGAAGTAAACTAGAATGACTATCATCAGTTGGGTTGTGTGGTTGCTGGTTAGTTCTATATAAAGAAAAATAAATGTGCCAAGAAGGATGGGGTGCAATTTTAAATAGGGTGGTTAGGGAAGGCCACACTAGGATGATTTTTAAAGAAAACAAGAAAACATCTATAAGAAGATCATCATGCTAGCTAGTGCCGTCTTTTGAGGAGGGGTAATACATCTTAAAGAATAATAAAGAATCAGAAGTGATTCAAATAAAGTGAATATAAGCAATAGTAGGATGCTAGATTCAAATAGACATAATTATTTTTTCATCCTATAGGCTAGTGTAATGCTATTAATTTTTGTTCTGATAAAGAGAAAAAGCCATTTATGGTTTGGGGCTAACAGCTGTGATTATGATCTGCCTTTTGTTTAAGCGAGGTAGCATTAGTTTCACTGGCAAGGATAGGCACAGGGAAACCAGTTGGGATGCTATTGTAGTAAATTGGTTATAGAGGTGTTTGTGTTATTTTCTAGAATGGTAGTACCAGAGATAGTGAAATCATCAGATTAGAGACTGAAAATATGTTTTGATGCTACAACCAAGACAGGTTGCTGATTATTTGGATACAAGGTAGTTCCAAAACTTTTATCCTAAGCAATCGTGATGATGAAGCTGAAAATAACTGAGATGATAAAGATGATAGAAAGCAAAGGTCTGGGTAGTGGGTAATGGAAGGAATAGTAAGATTTTGATTTTAGCCACGTTAAGTATGAAATACATATATATTCAAGTGGCAGTGTCACTTAAGTAATTGAGTAAACTCATCTGGACTTGATGGGAGACACCATATATTTTAATTTAAGAGTCTCAACAATGACTTGAATGAGATTGCCAAGGGAATAACCAAATATAAAGTTTAAAAAGAGGGACAAGAATGAACCATAACATTGTCCATTGTTAACATCCCAGAAAGAGGAAGAGAATCTTGGAAATAATCAGAGGAGAAATAAGTTTTGAGGTACAGGGTAAGCCAGGTAAGGATAGTGTCCTAGAAAGCAGATAAAGTTTGTTCAAGGATCAGGGAATAATCAGCTTTATTAAATGCTGCTCAGTAATCAAAAATGGTGAGTATTGGTAATTGATTATTGGATTAGCAAAGTGAGTGTCATTAGTGACTTTGAAAATCGCAGTTGCAGAGTAGTGATTTGAAAAGCTAGCCTGAAGTGAGTTTAAGGTAAGAGAAAGGGTAACAGTGAAGACAACAATATAAACAACATTTATAGGACTTTTGCTCTAAAAAATGGGGCAAATAAACATAGTGGGAGATGTGGTGTGGGAAAGAAGAGGGAAAGTTTTAGAGTGCTTGTTTTTGATCACACAAATGAAAACATGTTGTGTACTGATAGAAATGATTCAATAGACAAGGGGATGGGAGATGATCAAGAAAGAAAGCACAACTCCCACAGCAATACACTGTCAGCACAAGGAGAGAGGAGTTATGGAGTAAATGTGGAGAAACTGGCTATTTATGGAACTCTGGACAGCCTACTTACAATAAAAGAAGAAGAGTATATAGGCACACGTGCAGGTAGGTAAGTATATTAAATGAGATAACTTTGTAGAAGTTTCCTTCTGATTTCTCTTGTTTTCTCAATGAGAAAAGAGGCAGTATCTCTAGTTGATAACGAAGATGGGAGATGTCGAAAATGTAAACATCATTAGATCAGAAAAAAGTATGATCTCTGTGAAGCATCCAGGGCTCACTTGAGGATAGTGTTAATGAATCCAAATTTTATCTTGAACTAAATGTTTTTCAGAAACTGAGTATATGACAGGCCATGGAAGTTAATTTGTTAATAGGGAGATATGGCAGTAGTTTGGACTGTAAAAAAATGGTGAATTAATGGGCTTCTTGATTCTGGAGTAAAATTGCCAGATAAAATATGGGGTGACTTTAAATTTGAATTTAAGATAAACAATGGCATTTAAAATAAATATGCCTCAAATATTGCATAGGGTATATTTATACTAAAATAATATATGACATATATTTGAAATTCAAATTTACCTGATTGTTTTGTTTTGGGGTAAGTTGTTCTTTTTCTTATTTTTTCTGCATCTGACAATCCTGTTCTGAAGAAGTCAAATGATTTTGGAATATTAGATGCACAACATGAAACATAAGAAGTGATAGCATGTGTAATAATTAATATTGAGGTAATAGAGCAATTATAGTTATCTATAGTGAGACTACTTGATTGTGATTGGGCAGTGGAATATGAAAAACAGATTTATCACAGGAGAAATAATCAAGAACTTCAGATGACTTACTATTTGAAGGATTATTAACAAGGATGTTCAAATCACCAAAAATTAGGATGGAGGTGAAGATATCTGTTAAGAATACTAAAGAAATTTTAGCAAAACTTCAATGAGTGTTAGAGAGGCAAATGGACCATGAAACTAAAATAAAAGTCTGTAATGATAAAGCTGGAAAGAAAAGAAGGGTTGAAATTAGAAAATGTGTTAAACATACTAAAACTAATCAAGTTAAGGTAATACTGCCAGTAGTTCCCCACCTATGATAAAAATACAAAGTCAAAACTGTAAGTACTATCATGAGTTGGATATTTTTCTCACAGTTATATATTTCTTCCTTGTATTAAAAGTTAATATTTATTTTATAATAAAAATGTACAATATAAACAAAGAGGGATTTAATTGAATATGTTTTACCATTTTATCATAGGATTAGTCATTCACAAGCACATTTTCTTTCTATAGCAGTCTGATATGTGACACCATTAAGTGATAAAACTAAGAATTAAAGCAGTTTTATTTTACAGTGAAACCTATGAATATGTGCAATGCCTGTGTTTACATTAAAGTTATAAATATTTCCATAATAGTATATCTTATGACTAAAATCTTGTTTATGAGAAATCATACATGTGAGCCTCAGTATCAGGGTTCACAAAGAATATACCAATCTTGAGCTTCTAAAAAACTGTAGAGTTCTCTGGTTAGATTTTTCTGAGAAAAGGTAATATAAAACATATAAAAAGGAAAGTAAGTATAAAGCTTATATTGAGTGTACTGACCTGAAGTTATTCTAGAACAAATAAATGTGTTTTACAAACAGCTGAAAAGGAGTCTTGGAAACATACACTAAATTACTGCAATTAGAGAGAGAGGTTGTTACCTGTGGTAAGACTGAAGTACACACACCTTCCACGTGAGATTGTTAATTGCAGGTAATTTGTTGTAAACAGTAACAAGAGAGCACTAAACTTTGAATCTGGAGGCTGGAATTTAATTGTGTTTTGCTACTAATTAGCTGTATATTTTGGGGAGAGTTGTGTATCTTCTCTGGGTACATGTGACCTGATATTAAAAAATAGTTGAAGGGCTAAGAGTCATTTTGAATTTTAAAAGGCTTATCTTTATAAAAGTATTTATGTAAAAAAATTGTTTATATTTCCATTTTAAGCTCCAACATGTAAATAGCTTAGAAGTTATAATTGCCATTCTTAAAAAAAGCTGAACAAGCAAAAAATCAATGACTGTTTTTGAACCCATCAGGTAAAAATCAGAATAGAGTAAGGCACCACATTGGTATGTAGAGATAGGTGTTTAGTGGGATAGTTGTATTTTTAAAGCCTTAATTGTGGGTGATATGATTTGGCTGTGTCCCTATCCAAATTTCAGCTTGAATTATATCTCCCAGAATTCCCACATGTTGTGGGAGGGACCCAGGGGGAGGTAATTGAATCATGGGGGCCACTTTTCCCATACTATTCTCATGATACTGAAAAAGTCTCATGAGATCTGATGGGTTTATGAGGGGTTTCTGCTTTTTCTTCTTCATTTTCTCTTGCCACCACCACGTAAAAAGTGACTTTTGCCCCTTACCATGATTCTGAAGCCTCCCCAGCCATGTGGCACTTTAAGTCCAATCAAATCTCTTTTCCTTCCCAGTCTTGGGCATGTCTTTATAAGCAGTGTAAAAATAAACTAATACAGTAAATAGGTAAGAGTAGGGTGGGGCATTGATAAAAAGATACCTGAAAACGTGGAAGGGACTTTGATACTGGGTAACGGGCAGAGGTTGGAACAGTTTTGAAGGCTCATAAGAAGACAGAAAAATGTGGGAAAGTTTAGAACCTCCTGGAGACTCGCTGAATGGTTTTGGCAGAAATGCTGAGAGTGTATGAACAATAAGGTCCAGGCTAAGGTGGTCTCAGATAGAGATGAGAAATATGTTGGGAACTGGAGCAAAGGTGACTCTTGTTATGTTTTAGCAAAGATACTGGCAGCATTTTGCCCCTGCTCTAGAGATTTGTAGAACTTTGAACTTCTGCCAGATGTAGGGGACTGGCAGAAGATATTTCTAAGCAGCATAACATTCAAAAGATGAGTTGGGTGCTGTCAAAAGCATTATATTTTAAAAGGGAAACATAACAGTTCAGAACATTTTCAGCCTGACAATGCAGTAGAAAAGGAAAATCCATTTTCTGAAGAGAAATTCAAGCTAGCTGCAGAAATTTGCATAAGTAGCAAGGACCCTAATGTTAATCATGAGGAAAATGTCTCTAGGCCATGTCAGAAACCTTCATTGCAGGCCCTTCCATTACAGGCCCAGAGGCTCAGAGGCCCAGAGGCCCAGGAGAAAAAAGTGGTTTTGTTGGCTGGGCCCAGGGTCCCTGTGCTGTAGGCAGCTTAGGAACTTGGTGGCCTGTGTCCCAGCCACTCGAGCTGTTGCTGAGAAAGGCCAACACAGAGCTCAGGCTGTGGTTTCAGAGGGTGGAAGCCCCATCCCTTGGCAGCTTCTGAGCCTGCAGGTGGACAGAAATCAAGAATTGAGGTTTGTGAACCTCCACCTAGATTTCAAAATATGTATGGAAACACTGGGATGCCTAGGTCAAAGTTTGCTGCAGAGGTGAGGCCCCCATGAAGAACCTATGGTAGGGCAGTGCAGAAGGGAAATGTGGGGTTGGAGCCCTCACACAGAGTCCCTATGGGGGCAAGGCCTGGTGGAACTGTAAGAAGAGGGCCAATGTCCTCCAAATCCCAGAATGGTAGATCCAGCAACAGCTTGCACTGTGTGCCTGGAAAAGCTTCAAATACTCAAAGCCAGTCTGTGGAAACAGCCACAAGGGAGGCTGTACCCTGCAAAGTCACATGGGTGGAGCTGCCCAAGACCATGGGAACCCATTTCTTGCATCAGTGTGAACTGGATATAAGACCTGGAGTCAAAATAGATCATTCCGGTGCTTTAAAATTTGACTGCCCCCTGAGTTTTGGACTTGCATGGGTCCTGTAACCCCTCTGTTTTGGCCAATTTCTCCCATTTGGAAAGGCTATATTTATCCAATACCTGTACCCCCATTGTATCCAGGAATTAACTAGCTTGCTTTTGATTTTACAGGTGTTGTGAACTGAACGCGAGCCCGGGAATCTCGTCCAGCGAGAGGGTCCCAAACCTGGAAGAGAGCGTGAGTGGAAAAAAAGGAGAAAGAAAAGAGCGGGGTCTGGAGGACTGGATGGGCTATGCCCAAGCAGCAATTTTATTTGTGCAGTAGGTTCCATTATATACTTTTCTACTTAATGTTGTTTACGTCAGATCAAAGCATTTCTCAAATAACAAAAGAAACAGAAGTAAGTTATGCCCAGTAAGTTATGCCCAGTAAATACTTAACAATTGTAAATACTTAAGTCACAAGGTAAGTAAGTTATGCCTAATAAGTAATTTACGCCCAGTAAATACTTAACAATTGTAAATACTGAAGTTAAGTCACAAGATAAGTAGGTTACACCCAGTAAGTAAGTTACGCCCAGTAGATACTTAACAATTTTAAATACTTAAGTTAATATTTTACAACTAATGTAGCAAGGATCCAAAAATGAACACAATGAAGCAATAAACCATAAGGAACTGAAAATGGACACAATGCCTCCCAAGTCCTCATATCCATAAAGTAATGTCTGTTAATTATTTTGAATAGCATAGTCCCTCTCTCAGGTCCTGCTTTCCCTCAGCTCGACTCCCCCAACCGGGGATCTGTGTCCAGGCTCAAGCTCACCATATGGCAAGGCCTATTTCCTAGGGGCCTAACATGGGAGTGTTCCCCACAGTTCTCCTTCAGCGCCATTGCACTCCAGCCTGGGTAACAAGAGTGAAACTCTGTCTCAAAAATAAAAAAAAAATTTGATAGGTTTGAAATTATATAAAATATCTTCTCTGAAAATTGGAGTAAAATCTGAAATTAATATCAAAGGGATTAGACAAGTAACAAATATGGTCCCCAACTTATGATGGTCCCATTTATAATTTTTTGACTTTGGGGAATAGCGCAAAAGCCATCCCATACACACACATTCAGTAGAAACAGTACTTTGAGTACTCATACAACTATTCTGTTTTTCTTTTTCATTACAGTATTCAATAAATTGAGATCTTCTACACTTTATTACAAAATAGGCTTTGTGTAATATGAGTTTGTCTAAATGGAGGCCAATGTAAGTGTCCTGAAGACTTTTAAGGTAGGCTAGGGGAAATTTGTGCCGTTTAACCGGTTAGTTTTATTCAATGCTTTTTTGATATGTGATATTTTCAATTTACAGTGAGCTCATCAGGACATTACACTATTTTAGTTGGCAAACATTTATAATATGGTTTGGATATTTGTCCCCTCCAAATCTCATAATTCCCAATGTTGGAGCTGGGGCCTAGTGGGAGGTGTTACATCATAGGAGTGGATACTTAATGAATGGCTTAGTGCCATTCTTATGGTAATAAGTGAATTTTTGCTCTGAGTTCACATGAGATCTGTTTTTGTAAGAGTCTGAGACCTCTCCTGTCACTCTCTTGCTCCCTCTCTTGCCATGTGAGATCATCTGCCCTCTTTTTGCTTTCCACCATAGTTGGAAGTTTCCTGAGGTCTTGTCAGAAGCAAATACAGGCACTAAGCTACCTGTACAGCCTACAGAACCATAAACCAATTAAATCTCTTTTCTTTATAAATTGTTCAGCCTCAGGTATTTCTTGATAGTGACACAAAAACAAACTAACACAGTCTATATATGAAAGTTAAACCCAAATAAGCAAAGAGAAAGAATTATGAGAATGACAGTGGGAATCAATAACACAGAGAGCAGGAGAAAAGTACAAAAATCAACAAAGCCAAAGGTTGGTCAATTCTTTGAAAAATTCAACAAAATTCAGAAAAAAAATAGCTAAACTATCCAGTAAATATGAAATAACCAAATTATCAAAGTCAGAAAAGAAAGTATATGTGTTACTGTTGAACTTATATAAGTATAAAAAAGAATTATAATGTAATACTACAAATAACTGCATGGCAATGAGTTATATAAGTTTGATGAAATGGATAAACTCCTAAAAGGCACAAACTACTCAAAATGACTCTATAAGAAATTGAAAATCTGAGTAGAGCTTTAACAAGTAATGAGGTTGAATTAGTAATCAAAAATATTACACAAAGAAAATCCCAGGACCAAATGGTTTCCCTGATGAATTCTACTAAACTACTAGAGAATAATTAATATAAATTCTTTACAAATCCCTCCAAAATATAGAAAATGAAGACATCACAGGAAAACTACAGACCAATAACATTAGCAAATCAAATATAACAATGCATTAAATGAATATACAGTACAATCAAGTGGGCACTTTTCCAGGCATGCAAGGCAGAGTCAACATTTGAAAATCAACAAATACAATCTACCATGTTGATGGAATAAAAAGAAAAAAAATTATATGATCAATTACTTGAATCATTACTAGGCATGGTGGCTTGTGCTTGTTGTCCCAGCTTCTTGGAAGGCTGAGGCTGGAGTTCAGGTGTTGGAGGCTAGCCTGGGCAACACAGTGAGATCCAACTCTTAAAATCATAATGATAAACAAAAATATAATTAATGTAGAAGAAAAATATTTGAAAAAAAATTGTAGAGCTATTTAAGGTAAATTAAAAAAAACTAGTAATACTTTGTAGGGGAAATTTTATCACCTTGATAAAGAAGATCTAAAGAAAACCTTAACCTACATAATACTTAACATGAGAAATGGGAATCTTTCCTTCTAAGAACAAGAACAAAGCTTACATGTCCTCTCTCATTACTATTTAACATTGTATAGAGAGTTCTAGACTTAACCCCACATAAAAGAAGTGGGTAAAGAAGATGTCTTAGGGCCTCCTTTATGAGGGAATTAAAACCATTAGGTGGGCTCCAGACTAATGTTCTCATCATTTTCCAGGCCCTACTTTCTAATAGCTTCACACATGGGAGATTAGGGTTTCGGTGTATGAATTTTGAGAGGATGCAAAGGTTCAGTTTGTAGCATATTGTAACCAAAACTATAAGATAAATATCCATGCATTTAAATTGATAAGATGAATGAATGAATGGACAAATTCATGAATGAATACGTAGATAGATAAGATGGATGATAAACAGATAGCTAAGAAATATATGCACACATTCTACCCTCAAAAGGATGGAGCATAACCACCATCTCCTTAAGAATCAGTTGTACATGGTGAATTTCTTCCAAAAGTAAAATACAGAAAAGAGAAAAATAGAATAACCTGGCAGTGGAAAAACAAACACTATCTCAGTTATTTATCAAGGTTAACTACCATAATTCATGTTGATAATAAATACTCCTATGATGTGATAAAAATGAAACTTTACCACTTTAACCTCTCAAAAACCCATAACCTCCATCTAATTATGAGAAAAACATCAGATGAATTTCAACAGACAGATATTCTATAAAATATATGAGCATCACTTCACATAAATGTCAATGGCATCAAACCTAATATCTAAGAAACTGTCACACTGTAGAGGAGCCTCATGAGACATGGCAGTTAAATGTAATGTGGTATTCTGCATGGAATCCTGGAACAGAAGGCGTACATTAGATAAAAACTAAACATCTTCGTAAAGTGTGGACTTTATTTTAAAGCAATGTGACAATGAAAGTTCATGACTTGTTACAAATGTACTATCGTAAAATAACATGTTAGTAATAGTAGAAAATGGGCATGAGGGGTATCAGAACTCGGTGTACCATCTTTGTGATTTTTCTGTAAATTTCTAAAATTATTTTTTAAATTAAAAAATAGTTGCTTCAAAATGCTGACAAATATTTATACATGCCTGTAAAGGAGGATTAAAATGTTTATATGGTTTATTTCTCATCATCCAGATTTTTCTAACAAATAGAGAAACAATCATAGTTTCTTAAAAGCAAACCAAGTTCCAAAAGCAGTGCTTCATATTGTTCAGGAAGATAGGCAGGAAGAAAAGCCAGAAAGGCAAGATGCAAGGGAGGGAGGCAAAAGAGAAAGTAGGAGGGAGAGAAGAAAGGAAGGAAGAAAGGGAGAAAGAGAGGAAGGGGGAGCGAGACCATTGTATAAATGCTATTTTTTTACTATCTATATATATAGTAATAAAGTAGATACATATTTTATTATATTACAGTATATACATATATTATATATACATGTATATATACTACATTGCATTAATACCATTTTCTTACTCAATCTGCCATTTAATTGAAACATGAGATGCCTACATTGAGACAACTTTTTGCTAGTAATTTGCAGTCATGAGCCTGCCCGATTTTCCTATGAGGCTGTTCATTCTACCTGTGACCATCAACTCCTATCCACAGGCTATTTGTGAAATGTGAGGGTTCATATTTATCAAAAATTTTCATATAATGTCCATAGTCCAAAAGTTTCATTCAAATAAAATATGGATATAGAATGTCTAAGGAATATCCATAAATCATTACTTTCTAAAAATTATTCTTGAGTTATATTAGACTACCCAGCAGATTTCTGTATTTTGGCTGAGAAATTGCTTTTACTGAAAACATCCAGGCATTATGCTTTCTGCCTAAATACTATGATCTTAAGAACAGCCATATATATTTTTTAATACTCAAGAGATAACATAGATGACCAAGTTATCTCTATTCCTCAATATTGTTTTTGTTATGACAAGAGCAAGTTTTCTCAGGTCTGAGTACCGGAAGCATTATACAAAGTATCGCATAGCTTTTTAAAGAGACATCCCAAACCATCATCATCATCATAATTATTGATGATCATTCATCATCATTGAATTATATTCTCCTTGTGCTGTCTCTAATAAATTATAGAAACATTCATGACTGTCTTACTTTGTAGACAAACTTCAGATCATTCATTTATTTTAACTTCAACTTGGGTTATTTTATGATGACATATTTTAATTTTTTAATATCCACTTCAGTGTTCAAAGCACACTCAAAAACCACCTAAAATATTTTATTTTAGGTATTTCATAAATTTATTGGATATTTGTTTAAAAAATTTGGATAGTATCTAATTGTCTGATTCCTCCCTGTTTTCTGATTCCTTTTGCACTGAGTTGTCTGTATTCAATGAATTAATGGAAAACACTTTTGCTTGGGTAGTGAGAATTTGTTTGTCTTTAAGAAATGTGCCTAATATTTGAACCTAAGTTTTCACAAGAGTAAATAAAGACTCTTCAGTTTTCCTTAAAAAGTATTTTTGTCTGTTTTTAAATGAAAAGTTGAGCTATGAATAGGCACCTAGAAAAAATGCTAATAGGTGGACTTTATGGTTAATTTTTTTTATTGCATTTTAGGTTTTGGGGTACATGTGCAGAACATGCAAGATAGTTGCATAGGTACACACGTGGCAGTGTGTTTTGCTGCCTTCTGCCCCTTCTCCCATATTTGGCATTTCTCCCCATGTTAATATTTTTAATGAATAATTGTGTAATGAATGAATGCAGTAATATATTACTTCCAGCTAAGCACTAGAAAACAATCCCTAAGGTTCAGCAAGGTTCTCTGATATTCATATAGCTTTCCAATATGCAATCAAGTTTTCCTATTATACACAAATATACTTCTCATTACCTTACCTTCATGGTGGCAGTGACTAGGGGCCTTAGCAGATAAAAGCAAACAGTCCAATATGCCTCAATAATTCTTAATTCTGAAGCCATTATTATTAATATTAAAATAATATTTCATGTCTATGAAGCTTATTTGTGAAGATAATTTGAATTCATATTGTTTGTTTTATAAAAAGCAAAGATTCATAATAAAAATTTAAGATTCTCATTAGCTATATGATAAACAGAAAACATAATCAGGATTATCCCTTAGCACTTTTGATGACTCATTTTTTTCTTAATAATTTGCTAACCTGTGATTAAATAAAAAATAATAGCTCTTCAAAACATATTCAAAGACATTAATAAACTAAATCTTTAGTCCCTAAATTTTATAAGTTCTTATTTGTGCATAAAGTCAGAGAAAAATGCACAAATTCTAAGCATACAGCTCAATTAATTACCATAAGAAAACACACACTTAGGTGGACACTCTTGTTAGGATATAGAATAGAAAAGGTTCATGTCTGGTTCCTTCAAACTACAACAGGCTCCCATTCCCAGAAGTAACAATCCTGAGTTCCAACCTCGTAGATTTTTTTCCTAAGTTTTTAACATAATACAAATAGAATCATAATAAATGTATTATATTCCTTCTGGCTTTTTTGTATAACATAATTATGATATTTGTGCATGATACACACATATATATATAAAACATATTTAGAAAGAGATTCGTGCATTTTATATATATATATAATATGATATGCAGCAATCTCTCTCTAAATATATATGTGTATATTCTAAATATATATATATACCCACAATAGCATATATATACATTTCTTATTTCAATATTTTAAAATATTGCCATTGGTATGTATATTAGTTGAAATTTTGCAAAGATTTTATATATGTGTATATATATATACATATGTGTATATA
>CM052649.1:12137268-12160809 GCA_028533165.1 Leontopithecus rosalia
CGTATATGTATACATATGTATACATATACATATATACATATAAATACATACATATATACATATATGCATATATACATATATACATATAAATACATAAATATATACATATATACATATATATACATATAAATACATAAATATATACATATATACATAAATATATACATATATATACATATACGTCTATATATACATATGTATATATATATATACGTGTATATATATATACACACACACACATTTTAAAGAGATTTGTTATAAGGAAATGACTTACACAATAATTATGGAGTCTAGAAAATCCTGAGATGTAGAAGGTTGAGTGGGTAAACTGAGGAGCCAGTTGTTTAATTTCAGTAAAAGGCCACATTGCTAAAGACTCAGGAGGAACCATGTTTACATTTGGGTCTGAAGGCAAAGAAAGTTAATGTCCTACTTCAAAAGGGCATCAGGCAGAAAACAACCTCTCTTTATTTGGGGTAAAGGCTTTTTGTTCTATTCTGATGTACAAATGATTGGATGAGGCCTACTCATAATTGAAAGGGCAATCTGCTTTACTTAATCTGTTTTATAATTTAAATGTTAAACTCACAGATTAACATTTAAATACCCTCACAGAAACACCCAGAGTAATATTTGACCAAATATCTGGACATCTTGTGGTTCAGTTAAGTTGACATATAATATTAACCATCACAGTATCTATTAGAGTTGAAGTGTTTTATCCCTTCTAATTTGGAGATGCATATAGCTTCTTTCCTTTTAGAATTAATTTCACACCCCCACCCCTGCAAAAGGAATAGTATACATATCTTTGGGTATACCACTTTTTGCAACAACCATTTTTCCCCTGGTGCTTTTCAAAGCTGTCTTCATAATAAATCAAACGTCTGCACAGATGTGAACTTAAAAAGTTTTTTTTGCTGGTTCTCTCTTGAAATGTTCTATTCTTTTGGCTGATATGCCACTGTTTCAAATACTGCATTTTTGTAATATCCTTGGTATTTGGTAGAATAAAAACCTGGATTTTTTTCTTATTTGATATTGTATTAATTAATCTTAGTTCTTTGCATTTCATTATATATAAAATCAGCGTGATGACTTACACAAAAACAAAAACTGTTTCATTGTTTTAACAGTTTGAGGAGAATTACAACTTTAAAATGTATTATTTATGTCCTACCAATATATAGTTTTGTAGTTGTTTGTGCATTGCTTAATATCAAAATGTTTGAATATACACAAATTGTCTTTATATTATTTATTCTTAGCTTGATTTTTCTTTGTTCTGATAATATGATCTAAATATCTAATAACTATAAAATAATCACTGATTTATTTGCCTTTAAACTACTTTTCTCCCCATTTGACCTAGTCATGATTTTTATGTTTTGCTTTCTTCATTTCTTGATCTTTTATTAGATTACTTTAATACTTTTCTCATTTTATTTTCCCTATTACTATTTGTTTATTGGGGAGGGGTACTATCCTAGTAGAATGTAAGTTGACTTAATAAAGCCAAAAATAAATCAGTGCTTTAACCACTTATCAGGCAACTATTTTCCCTCCTTTACACTCAATATGATGTTTTTCAATTGTGGTCAAATGTTTTTATTTTATATGCATTTTAAACAAACAATGTACTTTAATTATGTTTACTACATCAATGTCTATTTACGTATATAAACACATTTATGTTTTATATTGCCTTTTCTATCTGTCTGAGTTTTCATTTTTCTTCCTGGGATAAATTGTATCAGTCTGAGTCTTTTTTAGCTCTACTTTGACAAATTATGTTATTATTTATCCTAATTTACCTTTATGTTGTCTTCATTTTTAATGTACATTTTTCCTGTGAACAGACTTCTCAGCTGGCAGTCAATTTAGCACTACAATTTTAATATATTGCCTTCTTGTCTTCTTTTATATAAAATGTCATATATTCTGTAATAGATAAGCCATCTGTGATATTATTGCTTTTTTGAGGTAGGATATCACTTTTTTATGAATTACTTAAATATTTTTGTCTCTTCTCTCCAGCATTTTAATAATTAATATGCCTAGAATTTTCTTTTCTTTTTTTTTTTTTGCACTTTAGGTTCAGGGGTACATGTGCAAATCATGCAGGATTGTTGCATAGGTACATACACGGCAAGGTGGTTTGCTGTCTTCATCCCCCCATCTCCTTTATCTAGTATTTCTCCCCTCGTTATCCCTCCCCACCCCCTGCTGTCTCTCCCCTAGTCCCCCCTGAACTGACCACAGTGTGTGATGCTCCCCTCCATGTGTCCACGTGTTCTAATTGTTGAACACCCGCCTATGAATGATAACATGCAGTGTTTGGTTTTCTGTTCTTGTGTCAGTTTGCTGAGAATTATGGTTTCCAGATTCATCTATGTCCCTATGAAGGACATGAACGCATTGTTTTTCATGGCTGCAAACTATTCCATGGTGTATACATGCCACATTTTCTTTATCCAGTCTATTGTTGATGGACATTTGGGTCAGTTCCAGGTCTTTGCTATGGTAGACAGTGCCTCAATGAACATACGTGTGCATGTGTCTTTACAATAGAACATCTTTTTTTTTTTGAGATAGAGTTTTGCTGTTGGTACCTAGACTGGAGTGCAATGGCACGATCTCGGCTCACCACAACCTCCGCCTCCTGGGTTCGAGCAATTCTCCTGCCTCAGCCTCCCAAGTAGCTGGAACTACAGGTGCGCACCACCATGCCCAGCTAATTTTTGCATTTTTAGTAGAGACGGAGTTTCACCTTGTTGACCAGGATGGTCTAGCTCACTTGACCTCATGATCCACCCGCCTCAGCCTCCCAAAGTGCTGGGATTGTAGGCATGAGCCACCGTACCTGGCTACCTATAATAGAACGATTTATAATTCTTTGGGTATATACCCAGTAATGTGATCGCGGGGTCAAATGGAATTTCTATTTCTAGGTCCTTGAGGAATCGCCACACTGTCTTCCACAATGGTTGCACCAATTTGCACTCCCACCAACAGTGTAAAAGTGTTCCTATTTCTCCACATCCTCTCTGGCATCTGTTGTCTCCAGATTTTTTAATGATTGCCATTCTAACTGATATGAGACCATATCTCAAAGTGGTTTTGATTTGCATTTCTCTAATGACCAGTGGTGATGAGCATTTTTTCATGTGTTTGTTGGCCTCATAGATGTCTTCTTTTGTAAAGTGTCTGTTCGTATTCTTCATCCACTTTTGAGTGGGTTTGCTTTTTTCTTATAAATCTGTTTTAGTTCTTTGTAGATTCTGGATATTAGCCCTTTGTCAGATGGGTAGCTTGTGAAATTTTTTTCCCATTCTGTTGGTTGCCAGTTTGCTCTAATGATATTTTCTTTTGCCGTGCGGAAGCTCTTAAGTTTAGTTAGATCCCATTTGTCTATTTTACCTTCTGTCTCCATTGCTTTTGGTGTTTGAGCCATAAAGTCCTTGCCCATGCCTATGACCTGAATGGTACCGCCTAGGTTTTCTTCTAGGGTTTTTATGGTGTTAGGTCTTATGTCTAGATCTTTAATCCATCTGGAGTTAATTTTAGTATAAGGTGTCAGGAAGGGATCCAGTTTCTGCTTTCTGCACATGGCTAGCCAGTTTTCCCAACACTATTTATTAAACAGGGAGTCCTTTCCCCATTGCTTGCTTTTGTCAGATTTGTCAAAGATCGAATGGTTGTAGACGTATGGCATTACCTCCAAGGCCTGTGTTCTGTTCCACTGATCTATATTTTGTTTTGGTTCCAGTACCACGCTGTTTTGGTTACTGTAGCCTTGTAGTATAGTTTTTGTTGTTGTTGTTTGTTTGTTTGTTTTTAAGACAGAAGTTAACAATGGCTCTAAGTAATTTAGAGCCATTTTGTGGCTAAATCACAAAAATGTAGTTGACATTACCCAGAAAGGAAAAAAAATAGGACCCAGAAGGATAAATGGGTGATAGAGGAAGTAAGGCTTAAATTTGTACACAGTAAGTTGTACTTTTTTCAGGTTTGCAAGGGGAAATGGTGAGTGTGAAATAAATGTATGTGTGTCTAGGGTTCAGAGTAAGAGAAAGAGACTGGAGATGTAAATTTGAGTCTCAACAGAATAGGGATACTTAAAGTCATGGCACAGGATTAGATAACATAAGGAATGACCAGAGTTGAAGACATATTGAGAGGAATGAAACATTCGGGAAGCCAATGCCTGAGGATTAGGAAGATAATACTGAATAAACAAAGGAAACAAGAAATGCCCTTCTGTCAATTTGGGTAGACTCTGAAAATAGGATTGGATTTCAAGTGTGTTTCATTTGGAATGGGATTCAAGGAAACTTTAGTAGAGAAGTGAGGAAATGAGAAAGTGAAGCTAAAACAGCTCCTAGAGATATATTCTGAAGAAAGGTGCCATTGGAAGGTAGTTTAAGACATGCACCTAGTATCTTTAGTTCCCTTACACCTTAAGTTATCCCACCAAAAGTGTAAGGGAACTAAAAGTATGTTCATCAATTATTGTCCCTCATTGATTAAAAGCACCATCAGAAAGTTCTTAATTTTCCTATGTTGAGAGACTGCATATTCACATTCCTCAATGGAACAAATTTGTTAAATAGTATTAGTCTCACATGATTGATCACTAAAAGCAATGTCATCCCTCTCAAGTGTAACAATTCTAATTTGTTTTATGATCCAGATGAAGTTACTTGAAATATATATGAAAGTGTAAATAGCTATATATTTTTCACCATAAATTCATCCTTCAAATTATGTTTGCTATTAACTGCATATTTATATATACTATGTTACCATATTTAGTATACACTAATACGCTATAGATGAAAACTGTATGTATTAGGCTAATAACTATAAAGGGCATTCCTGACATTGCACACATTTTTGTGTGTGTTTTAATGAAGATACTATATTACAGAGCTTCTCAAGTTGGTAACCATAATCCCTGCCATAATTCCATGTTTAAGAAAATAATGGGAATATTTTTAAGCAGATTTTCTTCACAGCCAGGTGTTAATTTAAAACAATTATTCAAAATAATTATGCTTTAGTAGCCTATGTTTTTAATTAACTTTTTGAGATTCTAGGATATTTTAGAGAAAAATTACTATTGATTATCTATAAACTTTTATTTGTATTATTGTTCTAGAAATAACAGCTTACATTGTTTTGGATTATCTCTCAATCTCAGAATAAACTTCAAAATATGAATATAATGTGGAAGAAAATAAAAAATGTTTCTATTTGAAATATTTTATGAGTTTAAAACTGAATGCATTAATATAAGATGTCATAATCAGGTTGGGTGCGGTGGCTTATTCCTGTAATCCCAGAACTTTGGGAGGCCAAGGCAGGTGGATCACCTGAGTTCAGGGGTTCAAGACCAGCCTGGCCAACATGCTGAATCCCCAACTCCTAAAAATACACACACATACAAATTAGCTGGGCTTGGTAGTAGGCACCTGTAACACCAGCTACTCAGGAGGCTGAGACAGGAGAATCACTTGTACCTGTGAGGCAGGGGTTGCAGTGAGCCAAGATTTTGCCACTGCATTCCAGCCTGGGTGACAGAGTAAGACTCCATCTTGAAAAAAAAAGGGTCATAATCTTGTAGAGAACAATGCCACAGTATCCTTAGTCACATTCAAATAAATTCCTAGGACACCAAAGTCAGTATCTTACACATTTTTAAAGAATAATGTGGGAGGCTTCATACAAATGGCATTGACTATTTTATTGCCCTTATTTTACTTTTGGTCCAGAGAATAAAGGAGTGATATCTTCCATAAATTAAAAAAAATGAATAGTGTTAAAATTAAATCTAAGGATAAATCTTTTGTCTCTTGGGCCACAAATCATATAATTAACTATTTATCTAACATGATTCCAGCTGAACCAACTTCCCTGACTCTGATTTATTTCACCAAAAAATGTGTGATGTTGATCTTTGTATGAAGATTAAATAAAATAAAATTTGTGCAAGGGGCACATGATTGTTATCATTGCTAACTAGATATGGTGTATTCAAAGTACTCAAACATATGACGATAAGTAAAACAAAAAAGAGTGTATTTCAAATGGATTTTTGTTCTCAGCTCTGAGAATTTGGGCAAGGTAATTTTCCTGTACTTCAGTTTTCGAACAGTAAAATGAGACTGATTTATCTATAGCAGTAACATTTTATAAAACACAACCTTGAGTATAAAGATCATATTCAGTGGAACTTTATAAATGACTTTCATTAGAAAAAATATTTTTAATACCTCCATTTTAAAAAACAAATCTATGAAAATGTTCTAGTATGTTTCTTTATGAATGGGCACTACACTTTCCTAAGTACTAACATTAAACTAATCATAAAAGAATTTTAACGTATCATAGTTTTTAAATATAAGTTAAACTTGCTGTAATATGTTTATTTCTTTTTCTATAATGATTAACCACTACTGTAAGGTACGTTATGAAGAAGCAGAATTCAATGTGATTTTTCAAACTACAGAATGACAACCAGACATTTAAACCTCTTGCATTTTCTGAACAGAGATATCTTGGATTGTGCATTAACATATAAAAAAGATTGTAAGAAAAAATACAAAACAAGAGAAAAATACATGTTGTTTGACTTGAATGTCAAAATTATGTGAAAAAGAATTTTGTGCTCTACCTCTACAACCACAGGTAGTGTTTGCACACTGAGGCTCTCTTTTTTTCCACTATTGGTGGATACTCTCGGGTCCAAAGTTTTGAGGATGTTGTTCTTAAGATGTTATACTTTTAGATTTAGTACTAAGTCTGATCAAAGTAAAACAGTGTCTTCTGTTAGAGTATCCTTGAAGCTGTCATAGAGTAACATGGATCCTTTTTTTTTTGACCAATTTGATAAATGCCCCACTGCTAGCGTAAAGACAATATGTTTATTAACCAATATTTATACAGATCTTACTACATAGTAGGCACGATGTACTAGGAATGGTACAATGAGAAAGGCAGCTCTCACAGGACTTGCATTCTAACTGACATAAATAAAAAATCAACCAACAAAGTAAAACAATTTGTATAGGTGTTGCTAAGACTCATAAGGGAAAAACAAGTCTAGATGGTAATGGAGATTATTTGTGATATAGGCTGGTAAGAGAAAGTTTATTTAATGAGTGAAATGTTGTCTTTTCTGACGAACCTGAAAAGAAGGAAGAGTAAATTATGAAGAGAGTTGAGAAGAGAATTCCTGGAAGAGGGATAAAAATTTATAAAAAGCGTGAGTAAGAGATGAGATAGTTCACAAAATGGGAAGGAATACATAACATATAAAGGCAAAGATAAAAACATAAAGAGGACTTTGGAAAGATTCCTGAGATAGGAAAGAATCCAGAATCCAATATGAAGCAGCTTTTCACTATGAAAATTAAAGAATAATCCTGGGACTGATAATCTAGATGATACGGAAGTCTGTGTTTGATTTTCAACATTCCTGTTTTGAGATAATAGCATGTAGACTTGCCAATAAAAGATTTTGAGTTAGGAGTACCTCTCCATACTTATGATAATTGAAATCAATGGAAAAAAATGAACAACACAGAGAATCTGCATCAAGTTTGGCCAAGAGTGAGTCCAGGACATAATACTTGAGAGTATCATTATTTAAAAGAAAGTCAGAGAATAACCACTCTGAAAGGGGGAAAGAGTGAGAATTGGCAGATATATATATTTTTTATATTTATTTTATTTTTTTCTTTTATTGCATTTTAGGTTTTGGGGTATATGTGCAGAACATGTAAGATAGTTGCATAGGTACACACGTGGCAGTGTGTTTTGCTGCCTTCTGCCCCTTCACCCACATTTGGCATTTCTCCCCATGCTTTCCCTCCCCCACTCCCCCCCGCTGTCCCTCCCCTATTTCCCCAGTAGACCTCAGTGTGTAGTACTCCCTTCCCTGTGTCCATGTGTTCTCATTGTTCATCACCCGCCTATGAGTGAGAATACACGGTGTTTCATTTTCTGTTCTTGTGTCAATTTGCTGAGAATGATGTTCTCCAGATTCATCCATGTCCCTACGAAGGACATGAACTCATCATTTTTGATTGCTGCATAATATTCCGTGGTGTATATGTGCCACATTTTCCCAGTCCAGTCTCTTCGATGGGCATTTGGGTTGGTTCCATGTCTTTGCTATTGTAAACAGTGCTGCAATGAACATTCGTGTGCATGTGTCCTTATAGTTAACGATTTATAGTCCTTTGGATATATACCCAGTAATGGGATTGCTGGGTCAAATGGAATTTCTATTTCTAGGTCCTTGAGGAATCGGAATTGGCAGATATTTGTTTGAGGAATCCTGGAAAGAACAGAAAACAATGAACTGTTTTAACACTAGGCACAGTGGCTCACGCCTGTAATCCCAGCAATTTGGGAAGCAGAAGCAGGTGGATTATTTAAGGTCAGGAGTTTGAGACCAGCTTGGCCAACATGGCAAAATTCCATCTCCACTAAAAATATGTAAATTAGCTGGGTGTGGTGGTGAGTACTTGTAATACCAGCTACTTGGGAGGCTGAGACAGGGAGAATTGCTTGAACCCAGGAAGCAGAGGTTGCAGTGAGCATAGATCATGCCACTGAACTCCATGCCACTTGCTCCAGGCAACAGAGCAAGACTTCATCCTCTCCCCACCACAAAAAAAAAGAAAAAAGAAAAGAAAAAAAGAAAGAAAGCAATGGGCTGTTTTAAGAAGGTACTGATGTTTTTAAATGCATTTGACAGTGTTCTAATTGTATCCCTTGAGTCTGGCTACAATTACAATGCCAAAGTTCATTGAGTTGTGAAAGCAAAAGCCAGACTGGCTACTGTTCTAGTAAATACACGCAATGGGATAAATTTTCATGCTTCTCTGTGTGTGTGCACGTATATGTGTGTACATTTGTGATACCTAAACAGAAACTATACAGTAGTGTTGGAATGTAAATAGTGTATATCATGTAGAAAACAATTAGATTGGTTTGTTTTCAGTTTAAAATAGTTTTTTGTATATATAGAACCTGTTATAATACAGAATGTGGCAAACTATAGGAATGAGTAACTGAAATCAGTTGCTTTGTGAAAACTGTCATCATTCAGTGACTGTTTACATTGTTAAATAACTGATGTTGTTAAGACATATACATAAAAATTAACTAAAGACATATACATAAAAATTAACTTTGTGGCCTTCTGGCTTTAATTTTTACATTAGGATAAATTCATATATTTATGTTACATCCCCCAGAATATTTTGTGTGCTCTAATAGAGAACTAATGGGCTTTATCCAGCATTATAATTATTTCAGTGTTTTTTCAGAAAGTGGGCTTATTATCTATCTTCATTTTATTCCACATAGGGATGTCTTTGCAATGTCTATGGTTACTCCAATATTTTAGGCTTATGGGAAAAATGTAAACAAACCAAAGCTTAATTTTTCCTCAACTTGAAATTACACTGTCACCCAACCTTGTGATTACACCTTCAAGAGAGTTGCTACATTATATCCCTTCAATTTATATTCTAGGAAAAATAAACATATGTCTACTTTAGCTTATCTTCCCTAAATTTCTCTGTATCTCTTTGCCAAAATTTTCTATAAAATAAAGTTTTCTCTATCTTTTGTTTTGTTCCTTCTTGCCTCCAAAAGAAACAGCAATCACAAACACTGTGCCTAGAAAATATTAAAACGTGTCAAATCATCAGCTGTCCATTGTCTTATTTTTACAAAGCAGAACTCCAAATGGAAATAGAGCATGTCAAGCACACTACATTACCATGTGATTTAACATGACAAATTGAAAAGATCTCATATGGGTAATGGAAACATTGATTGACCTTTAAATATGGTTCTCAGGTTATGTTTCTACTCATAAACTCATACTCTCAGGATGCATTCTGAAACACTCTAGCAGCTTAATATGCTAGAATTAAGAGACTGTAAATGTCATTAAAAAAGAGAGAAATAGAATGTTGAAATTGGTGAAAGATGTGTTTCATCAGTTACAGTTCAGTAATGTCCATCTTCATTGTTGAGTCAGTATGTACGTCACCTCCAGTCTCTGAAGGAAAGAGAAACAAATCAAACACTTCTCTGACATCAGAACATATTTGTTAAAAACTCTTTCTATAAACTTTTGTCAATTTATCTTTTTTCTATATTAACCATAATGCTGCCAAATGATTATATCTTTCATTGAAACATAAAAAGAACTTTGCATTTGGGATGCAGGATGGTATTATTTATTTTTGGAGGGGCTATTTAGAGTCAGAATATCAGGTGCCAGTTTTTTTTTTAATTAATCTGGATAGCATGACATTAATTCAAATGGCAATTCTCATTTTTAAGGTTATGTCTCAGAAACTGTAAAAGGAATCTTAGCATAATGAAAAATTTGATTAATTCTCTTGAGAGTCTATCAAGCTGTAATTTCAGATTGAATTTTAAGATAATATCAGATCTGTGGATTATGCTTTAACAATCACTAAAGTTCCACAGGATCTTAGGTTTATTTTATGAAGAACTTTGAACCTGAAAAGCTACAAATCACCCTAGTCAGAAATATTCCCTCTAAAGAATCCCCAGGGATATTATACTAAGAAGTATAAAAATATAAGGCTGGGCTTGACATATATTTAGCTAAAGAAGAAGTTTGAAGTCTTTCTGAATTTACTGGAACTCTTGTCACATGGCCAATTCATTCACTTTTTGTGATTCTCTCACATCTCTGACTTCTGTATTTGATGCTACTTATTTTGATCTTCTGTTTTGTCTTCTGGTGAGTGTCCCTATCCTGTGTCATGATGGGTTCCTTCTGTTAGTTCCCGTCAAGAAGATGGAAAATGATATTTCAGTCAATGCACTGAGAATATGCATAATGCATTTGGAAAGTTTTGACATCACAACAGTAGTTTTATAATCACATTAAATAATTTCATTAAAAAAAGGAAACTTAAGCCAATAAGATAAAATTGGTTGACTATGACTATCATCAATGTGGCAAACGTGGCACTCATTATAGTTAGAAGTAACATTCACTAAATTTTAAATACCGTTTCTTAAATTTCAATTTTGATAATAACATAATTATAGTGAAAAACAGCATGAAATTTTTGGGATACTCTTCCTAATCAGTTAACACTCAACTTCAACAAATCCTAACTAAACGTAAAAAGAAAAAAGTAATTTGATTCATCTCCTTCATGGTGATCTTCCTAATTTTATATATGTTTTCCTTCTGTTCATCTTTATTTCTGAACAATTAATATTTAATCTCTCCATTATTGCCTCCGAAAGCCGTTCTCACTGCTCAAGTCTCTCAATGGTATTCCTTTATTTTGCTCCTTGGACCCTCATTAAATTTTGTTTTATTTCTTTTATTCATTCTTTCTTACCAATTCCTTTGCTGAATATGCTAAAGCAATTCAATGGGGAAACAGCATTAATTTCAAGAAGTTTATAGGAAGTACTGAATGTCAATATGGAGACAAAATGAACCTAAAAACTCAGTTTATGCCATAAACAAAAATTAAATTAAAATAGATCATGGACTTAACCATTCAAATATATACATAAAAGTCCTAGAACACAATAGAGGATAAAATTTGCATGACTTGGGGGAAAGTAAAGATTTCTTAAATAGAAGAGACCAAGAAGAAAGAAATAAAGATATGATAAATGAATCAATGTATTATCTTCTCACCTTATATACACCATTAAGAGAACAGAAAGATAATACACAAGCTGGGAAGTTATTTTATATTCCATAGATATGTTAAAAACTTGTATATAGTCTCCATAAAGAACAATTTAAATCAAACACAAATTATTATAAATAAGACAACAGCAAAATGGACAAAATATGTGAGCAGACATTTCACTAAATAATGCTTATGAATGGCTAATAAATACATAAAAGAGGTTCAATCTCAGTCATCAGAAAAATGCAAATTAAAACTGCTATTGGATACTAATACATACTCCTTATAATGGCTAAAATCAAAAAACAAAAATATCATAGTTGGTGAGGATGTGGAGCAATGAATTATATATAGCTGGTGGGAAAGAAAAATATTTCAACTATGTTGGCAAGCAATTTGGCAATTTTTAAAAATGAAGTTAATGCTGGTTTCACTTCCAGGTATTTGCCCAAGAGAAAAGAAAATTTAGTTTACACAAATTGTTTCATATGAATATTCATAGTAATTGTATTCCTAAGTACAAAAATTTGGAACCAGCTCACATGTCAATCAACAGGTAAATAGAAAAACAAATTTGGATATATTTATAGAGTGTAATACTACTCATGCATATAAATGAAAAAATGTTGATACGCATGTGATACATCCATCTCAAAACATTTTGTTGAGCAAAAACAAGCTAGCCAAAAGTGTACATGCTTTGTGATTCCATTTGACTCCTCCTCCACCACAAGATCAGACATGTCTAACAGAAAGACTTCATGTTCATCTCTGATGTCAGAATGAGAAGGCACGGGGAGGAGATCCAAGGAAAGCTAAGCAGACTCAACCACAGAGGGAAGAGCACAGCTGCCACCACAGACAGGGCATAAGAAACAAATATTTAGAAGTTACTGAGATTCTGGGATTTTTGTTATTGCAGCAAACCTGACAAGCACAAGAAAATATAAAAGACCCAGAAGAAAATGGATATAATTTCAAGAGTGACTTCTTTAAGTTTGTGAGAAAAGGTATGATTGCATACACAATATAATCCAATGAAAAGTTGAATACATGCAAAAATAGCAAATTACATAAAATAATTATATGTATAAATATGAATGAGAAGGCAGTAAGATACCCTGACATGTACATTCAGACCTTTCCAAAAATGGGCTGGAAAGTTTATTTAAATTACTTAATACATCCATCCTTCAGAAATGGAGAAATCACAATGACAAATTCCTTCTATGTGACTCTTTCTAAAATTTAATTACCTTTTTGTTAACATATTATTTGATTATCTAGAAAACTTGATTAAGTTTCTTAATATAAAGTTACACTCTTACTTCTTCATGATAATAGATGTTATTTCAATTTGTATTCTGTGTAGTAAACAGATTCCTAAAAATTACATTTAAAAGCAATCTCTTAAAATCATGCCACAGATAGATATTTGAGGATGGTTTGAGGATCACTATAATTAGCCTTAACATATATTTAAAATTAAACCCCATCCAATATATCTCCAAGTTATGCCCATCTCTTAAATAAGTCCCCGAATCTCTATTTTTCATCTTGACTAACTTATAAATTTATTCAGTTCTTCTAATTTATAGCACACAGATTTATATATTTTTTTCTTTATTTCACTAGGAAGTGAAATGGTCTATTTTCTCAGCACTATAAATACAGTGCTTGTAAAATAAGAATCAGAATATATCTTTAACATAATCAGTAATGTCCTATAAATTCCACAATTTCTAGTTGAGTGTTTGAGTAATTCATTATCTGGCTCTAGTCTAAATTTGCAGAAGAACCTTTAATTATACTTCAGTACATGTTCTATAATCTGATCATAGATAGCTAACATGTATTGAATTGTTCTTTGAACCAAACTGTCTTGTAAGCACTTAGCTGATATTAATACATTTAAGAATCTCAACAATTCTATGGGGTAGAAAGTCTTGGAGCAGTCTGTCTCTGAAACTACCATGATCTAACAAGACTCGAGGGCCACTGAAAACACTGCCTCACAACTTTTTCATAACTTTATGAATCTGGTATTTTCTCTATCTTAAATGCCCCCTCTCTGTATATAAATATAAATTCAGTTTTTTTCAAGAACTAATAAAATGCTTGCATTTTGTTAAATTTGTTACCTTTTATTTTAGTTCATAAAAAAATTTAAAACTGAAATTTAGTTGTTTAATTCACTGCCTCCTTACTTCAATAGAGAATAAATTCTTTGCGTATTGATATGTTTTAACAAACTTTAATCTTCACTGAATATCACAAAGAAGTGTTTTGTACATGGTGGCTGAATAAATAAACCAGATTTATGCATTAGTACTGAAAATCATAAGCCAGAACATTTGACATGGCATTGGCAAGAGGACAATTGGGGCAGAAGGGTCTGGAGTTTATAAGGAATCAACATAATGTGGCTGTCGTTATTCAGCACTCCATCCCACAGAGGATCATTCTGAAGGTCATGTCTTACATTATAAATATTTTTCATCCATTACATAGGGATAAGTACATAGCTTTGGGGACAGAAGGAGATTTCATCCTGTCTTTCTCTCTCTCTTTCTTCAAATTAAAATATGTTTCTCTCCAGTCCATTCTCCACTTCTGCAGCATTCTGTTTCATTATTTATCTAGATGCTCTTGACTTTATCCAGCATTCAGTAATCCTTGAAAATGGAAAAACTGTCTGATATGGAATTTGATATGGAGTTTGATCATGGAAAAACTGTCTGATACTGAATTCTATGTAATTTCTTTAAATAGCTTTATGGTCAGTCATAGGTTTTAGTTTAAAAGTCTATGTAAATTTGCTCTGCAATGTTTAAAAACATTTAGCAGCTACAGAGGAACACATATACCATTAGAGCAACTTCATGATAATATTGAAAGACTATTTATATTGCATATTAATTTTTTCCTTTATCTCAAAACCTTAAAAACTAAAACCTGGTTAAAGTGCAAATATCCATTTCTCTGTGACTATACTGGTACAGTACTATAATTAGTTATCAAAAAGGTTTGTAGTTATACTTCTATCAAAATGCTGTTAGTTACATTTTTTGGAAAAGGAATTTAAAATATAATTACCTATTCCCAATACAGATAATATATGCACATTCACACACACACACACACATACACACACTCGCGTGTGCAGAAACACACACTCATGCACAGGCATACGTATGCAAATTAAATGGTAATTTAAAGTTGATATAGTACTGCAAAAGGTGTCTAAGTTTTTCTCTTTGTGTATTCTGTTACTTCATGTGAATATATCCATTTAACATGATCATTTATGATGGCATATCTCTTCTATCACATATCCTATGCAGACTGGTAAAAACACAAATGTTTCTATAATTATGAATTTCAATCAAATCTCCATTTTTTTAGATATTAATTTTTCTACAGTGAATATGAAGTCAATTACTTATATTGCCCTTACTAAATACATCGTCTTATATTAAACACAAATAGCATTATAATAAATGAACTACGAAGCAAATTTTATTATAATAAAGTCCATGATTAAATCAAATACACTAACTACACAGTATAAAAATAGGGCCTTGGTTTATCTTGTAGCCCTTCTTGATTATGAGCTGATTAAGAGTGGAGATTTATCTTATTTACTTTTTCTTTAAACCCAGTACCAATTCTTTGCCTTCCATGAAAGATAATAATTAAATAATGATGACTTTTGATAAATTGTAGTTTAGTAAATCATACATTTATTAGAATTTTATGAAAAGAGCTTAAGGAATCAGGAATCAAGAAAAGATTTATTATCACCCTAGAAAAGCTATTTAATGATTTAAGCTTCATGTTCCTCCTCAGTAAAGAACAAAAATAATATTAACTGTGATTAAATTACCTAATGAATATTGATAGGTTCTAATTAGAGATGTGATATAAAATTTTGCATATTATTAATATTAATAAAACGACGACGTTAAAAACATTTCTAACCCACAGCTGTAGACAAGAAGGGTTCTAACTGTCTCTGTGGGAAACTTCCAAATACAATTTTTGTTATTTTAATTAACTGAAAGAGAAGATTAAAAACCTGTTTGTGTTTCTTTTCACTCTTTGGATTTTGAATTTTAATTTTGTAAAGTCAAGTCAAAGATTATTTACTCTGATTTTATATTAAATTCATTTGTAGAAAATGCATTTTTCAATAAAAGCAATTATTGTGAGATATTAATATATCAAATAAAATAAAAAGACTAGAATCTAAAACATTTTCAAAGTTATCTATCATTTACTTACATTGCTATGAGTACTCCACGTTCTATACACCTTTGTTTAGAAAGTTGAACTTGAATTTTCTTTATCCTCTTTTTTTATTTTTTTTATTAAGGCACAAGTGCAGTGCCACAATCATAGCTCACTTGAGCCTCAGACTCCTGTGATCAAGCAATCCTCTCACCTCAGACTCCCAAGTAAATGGGACCACAGGCATGTGCCACCACTCCCATCTTGTGCTTAAATTTTAAGTTAAATTGGGTTAATAAATAGATAATTTAAATTATACAATCATCACTACATTTGCAAACACATTTTTTCTATAATATTTAAAATTATGTTTTAAATAATACATATGATTTTTTTCTTTTTTAATTCTCCAGAGTAATATATTGTGTAATACATTTAAATGTAATGGGGCTGAAATTTTTTAATTTCTCCTGATGAAAAACATGTTACTATAAATATTTCCAGCAAAAATATGACAGAGTAGTCCAATAATCTTAACCAAATTTTGCACAGTTATGTGTTAAAAATCTGAGGTTAATGTAGTAACATTTTGATTTGTTTTTTCCTTTAATTTCAAATATAACAGCTTTAGTTTATTTTCATGTGTAATCAGAGTGCTTTGAGAGGTTCAATACCTTCAGGTGACTGTAATACATTAATTCTGAAGTCTGCTAAAATACAATATACTTTGCTTATCAGAAGAAACCACTGTTAGTAGCATCATATTTTTTCTTTCAGCTACTTTTCTCCCTTTCAAAATCTTGGCATATTTAGCTGGATGTTACATCTACCAGAAACATTGGAAATCAAAGTGATCAAAATTCTTGTTATATTTTGAGGGTTCGGTTAAATAATTTGCTAATGGGTTGAAGATGGGAATTGTAAAATGAGACGTGTTTTGAATGAATCTAAGGGCCTATCAAGTAAAGAGATGGGATGTCAAGTCTTTAAACGTAAAAATAATCCAAGAAGAACAATTTAGGAATTGGGAAGAACAGGATATGTATAATCACGATGTCATCTTTCATAGACAGAGAAAAATACTTTTTCATGTCTACTAGATATAGAATAAAAACACTTCATAGAGAATTGTTTAATAATTTTATGAAATGTTCAAGGAATGTCAAGTAAGTTATTTATTTTTATGGAAATGGAATTCAGAAGAAATATCTGATTGGTCTATACATTTTGAAATCATTAGCAATTAGGTGATATTGAAAATTCCGAGACTAGATTAGGCAACTTAGAAAGTGACTATATAGAAAGAACAGAAGAATCATTACAGAAGGTCCTATGAGGTTGAAAATATGAAAATAGAAAAGAAGACTAACAAGGGTAGTTATAATTTGGAGAAAAACAAAGGAGAGTGTGTTCTGCTGCTATGCAAATGAAACATTGACTTTGAAGAGAAAAATCAACTGTTTTAAGTGAAACTGAATATTCAAATAGGACCTTCTCCTATTTCTGCTTTCAGCTGCTCACTTCCATGGTCATACCTTAGCCTTGTCATTAACAATATGGAAATCCTTAAATTATCTAAATTTCTATTATCTCCCTTTTTCAGGCCAACTTGTCAGTTTCCACCCTATTGCTTCTATTATCCCAACTTAACTTTCCTTCAATGATACCAGGACTCATAAGCCATTAGTTTGATCACCTATTTAGTGTATCACAGTCTCCTATTCCTTTATGCAGCATTAATTTTGTGGTTAATCTTATAATTATTCCCCTACCGATACCAGCTTCCCTGCTCTACCTTGTGTACTGCTGTATCTCTGGCTGAATTAAACTATATGCCAGTTCCATGCTTGTGCCCTCAGTGCTGAACATGGCTGGAGAGGTACATATGGCAGCACAGATACTTTGATCTCACTCCTCACTGGTCAGTTCCTTCACAACATATGCACACCTCTCAACATGCCCCAGACCTTGTGCATTGCCTTAGGACATTCACTCTCCTTTCTCTTGAAGATAAGTAACAAGATCTGTCATATCTCTTAATCCTTCATTGTCTTCTTCTTCCTACTTAATTGGGAAATAACCATTATTTCCCAATTAAGCTTTCTACTGTATAGTCAACAAGAAAGCCATAAAATTCTCCAGATTAACCGAAGTTAAACAGGTTTCTTCTAGACTATAAGCCCCTAACTTCCTTTTTTCTTTTTTCTTTTTCTTTTTTTTTTCAGAACATTAATTTTAGAAAGCTTGTAGTAGCAAAATTTTTTTCTGCCCATTTAAGATATAAATCTTTTAAAAAGCTTCTAACCAGTTTTTAACCCAGGAATGTCTTTCCCAAGGACCTGGGATCCATCTCTTTGAAACGTAATCATCAAGGAAGATAGAGTCCCTACCTCGCAGCCTCTGTGGAAGAATAGAAACCTAATTTCAGCAGGAGTGGCTTGCTCTGAGCTGTTAAACCACTCCCCGTCAGGAGGATAAAAACATTTACTTTTCTTTTGGGTAAAGCTAATGGAGAGACAGGAGGGTTCTGGAGATGGTTATTGCTCTGAAGCTAGGAACTATTGGAACACAGATGCCCAAGTCAGAAGCTCAAACTCTCCCTCCAGGGCTGCTATCATACATTTTGATTCCTCTAGGACTCTTCCTCTACTGCTCTCTCCTGAGCCCACTGGGATGCAGCATGACAGCCTCCTGATGCTCCTAGAGCCTGCCCCACCTGAGCCCAAGGCCACTAGGCTTTGTTATTCCAGCTGGCTGGAATCTCTTCTCTCCTGTGTGGTGTTTTTCTCAACATTTTCAAGTATCATCTCAAACGTCACTTTGCTACTATATGAATCTTTGTTTACCCTAATTACATTTGTAATCACCTTCTGGCCCAGCAATTCCTAATTTTACGTTTACATCTTAAGTAATTGAGCATGGTACATATTCAACTTATTTTATTTTCTAACATTTCAGACTAAAATGTAAACACCATGAAGTCAGGGCTACAGGAATTTTTAAGTTTTGCTCATCACTCCAAGGACAGTGACTGGCACAGCATCTGGTACATCAGAGATAACACTGAGTAAACTTGTTAACAGATGAATCAATTAATGAATGACAAGACCCCATTGTAATAAGATTAGGGGATAGCTACTTTTCATTTCATATATTTCCAAAAATCTGTTTAGAAATTCTAGTGACACTTGTTTTCAGTTTTGAACTTTCATGATAATGTAGAATTATTTTCTAAGAATGTTTTAATCATTGTAATTCATATTTATAGTCTGCAAAATTCTCAATTAACCCCTGTGAACTCAAAATAGCTGAGACAGGTCTCAGTGAATTTAGAAAGTTTATTTAGCCAAGGTTAAAGATGCAACCGTGACACAGTCCTGATGGCATGGGCCCTAGGCAGTCAGGATTCAGCTTGCTTTTATACATTCTGGGAAGACACAATACATTAATCAATATATGTAACGTTTACATTGGTTTGATCTGGAAGGGAGACTGAAGGAGGGTGGCTTCCAGGTCATAGGTACATTTAAATATTTTCTGATTGGCAATTAGTTAAAAGAGTTGTTAATTTTAATTAATTTTTGCTGAATTTAGAAATAAATGTTTGGGTTATTCTGAGGTTTTAGGGGGACTTAGATTTTACCACACAGATGAGGCCT
This sequence comes from Leontopithecus rosalia, assembly GCA_028533165.1. Taxonomy (NCBI): domain Eukaryota; kingdom Metazoa; phylum Chordata; class Mammalia; order Primates; family Cebidae; genus Leontopithecus; species Leontopithecus rosalia. The sequence continues at coordinate 12,156,881 of CM052649.1, forward strand.
CCAACTAGCAGGCTTTAGAGAGGAAAGACTATAATGTTTCTTATCAGACCTAAGGTCTGTGTTGATGTTAATGCCGTCAGGGTATAATGAAGCATGTCTGACCCCACTTCCTGACATGGCCTGAACCGGTCTTTCAGGTTAAATTTTAGAGTACCCTGAGGAAAGGGTTCACTCAGATGGCTGCAGGGGGCCTTCAAATTTTATTTTTGGTTTTCACCCTACATGAAGCATGGACTTTGATGTATTTAGGGATGTCATGTTACAGATATGTTACTAATATTTCTGATTTTTCTGGGTTTTATTAAACTATGAGGACCAGTTGCTGCCATCTGAAAAGCCTAGGAAAGTGAGCATAATTCAGAGAGCTTCCAATTTATGTTATCTCCAAATTTTGCCGATATAATGTTGGTAATGTAGAGGCAAAGTTAAAACATTCATTTAAAAATAAACCATTATTTATTGTTTGTTTACTGAAATGGTCTGGCATCTTCCTTTACAGAAAAGTCTTGCTAAAGCAAAGCTTTGCTTTGTGATTTTATGAAAATTTAGCTTAAAAGCTACTGAGTTTTAATTAGGTTAATAACTTAAAATTATTATTTTGATTACTACATAAATGTATTCAAAACTACTAGAGTATCCTGATTAAAGAGATCCTGGGGCCGGGCGCGGTGGCTCAAGCCTGTAATTCCAGCACTTTGGGAGGCCGAGGCGGGTGGATCACGAAGTCAAGAGATCAAGACCATCCTGGTCAATATGGTGGAACGCCGTCTCTACTAAAAATACAAAAAAAAATTAGCTGGGCATGGTGGCATGTGCCTGTAATCCCAGCTACTCAGGAGGCTGAGGCAGGAGAATTGCCTGAACTCAGAAGGCAGAGGTTGCGGTGAGCCAAGATTGCGCCATTGCACTTCAGTATGGGTAACAAGAGCGAAACTCCGTCTCAAAAAATAAATAAATAAATAAATAAATAAATAAATAAAGAGATCCTGATTGAAAAAAAATTGGAAAAAAAGTTAAATATCAAAACTTTTTGTAATTTGTTTTTTTCATTTTTTGAAGGTACTGATTAAATACCAAAACTTTTAAGCATGAATATTCATATTTAAATTTACATTTATACCTGCAATACAATCTAATTTCTTGCCTAGCTCAGGTTCCTAAGTTGATTCTCGGTAATAAAGTCAACTTTTTCTAGGTGTACTCTCTGATGAAAATCATTAAATACCCTTCATAGGAGTGTATGTGTGTGTATATATGTGTGTGTTTCCATGCATGTGTGTGCATTTGTGTATACACACTTCATGTGAATTTTTCCAATATGTATGATCAGATTTTGTTAATAAGCACTATATATTAAAATGATGTATTTTAATAAAGCAATGTATTTAATAATAAAGAATAAAGGTGTTCTTTCTACACCTTTAATACATGACTCTTTATACTAACATTTGCTTTCTAATTTTTATAATATTTGAAACTAGAAAAGGTTATCATTTTTAAGAAAGTAAAAACTGTAACCCTCAATGGTTTCTTAACATTTATATATAGATTCAAATTAAGAAACTGAAGATTTTTATCATGTTTTCACGGATTTTGGAAGCCGGTCATTCTTGCTCAGTTTGCCCTTTAAAGGTTACCCAATACTGAGAACAAGCAAACGAGCCAAATGAGTATCTTTTGAAGTTGAGTAAAATAATAGAACTCCACAGAGACTCAATTCTAATATGATTATAAAAATATATTTTAATAAGAATTAATTTTCTTATAATGATGTAAAGAAGAAAAACAAGTATAATCCAAAAACAACCATTAGTGCTCCAAACCCAAAATAGTAGTAAAATAACAGTTATTATTGTATTGTTATTATAAAAGAAATATCAAATTAAGAGAGCACTCAAATTGGATAAAGTAGAGTCCCCTATTTGTATGTCCTAGAGAAGAGTAAAATGTTATAAACTCAGCGAAGCATTTCTGAAGGTGTAGTCTAAAAGCTATCAACCAGATACAATTTTGCTTTCACAGGACGCTTGGAAATATCTAAAGACTTTTTTGATTGTCAACTAAGAGTGGGAGTGCTACCAGGATCTAGCGGATGGAGTCCAGGGCTGCTGTTTAACATCCTACAACTACAAGATAATCTCCCACGACAAAGAATTACTCTACAAAATGTCAATACTGTCGAGGTTCCTGATGTATAGAAACTTGAAAAGAACACAAAATTTAGAAAAAGGAACCTGCTGAACTGCGATGGGAAGGACACAGCCAATTGGTACTTAAGGCCTGAAATACCCAAAAGCTGAAGCAAGCCAATGTTGTACAGCTTCAATGGGAGAAGCTGCTGTTGTTCCCCTTGTCCTTTATATACATGATCTTTGAAAGTATCTGTAGCAGCCTCAGGTCTGGCATTTTCTAAATGGTGAGACTCATCCCAGTGTGAGCATTCCATAGTTTATAGAAAAGGTGATGATTAAGATGATGAAATACGTAATATAAGAATGAAAAGGGATTATTTTGAGTTATCTCAGACAGTAACTCAAAGTTCAAAAAGCAAACAGTTTATGTGGAAGGCGATCCCAGGATTCACTAGAAGGAAAATCAGTATGGTGTGACTACAAAGCAAGTAACCACAGAACACCCGAAGCTAAATGCTTCTACAGAACACTATCAGACAAGTAAAAGCATATGCCTTAGAGCTGTCTCTAAATAGAGAGTCAAGGCACTGAAGTTTTGGTATCCCAATTCTCATCAGTAAATGAATGAGGGCTGCCCTTTGGGGAATATTTTCCTATATAGGTGGAAATCTTCCTATAATTACTTTGCCTTATGGATCCTCATTTCCTTAGGCTGTGAGGGAGGGCTAACTGGGCATCTCTTCCCAGCTCAGTGGTAAAGGGATATCATATAATTTACTTCAAATAAATCCTGAAGAATTTGCACCAGGGAAACAAGGTAAGAAAATCAGACATTCAAAAATTTTTTGTAATGCCTTTTTCTCAGAGTTGGTTGTTAGACCTTTATCCGTATAGCACAGCTCCCACTGCCACGGTCTTTCCCAGAGGCAGCCAAATTCATTGCCTGGAGAAAAGGCGCAGCCTGGTCAGCAAACATTTGCTAGATGTATTCTCAATTGCCTCTATTTTTCAACACTATATTTATGGTATAGTACTTTTACAATACAATAAATGAACCTATATTATATAATACTGTATATTGAACCAAAATGACCAATAATACAATAAAGAAACCAACTAATGAATCAATATTGTCAAACAGCACCTATTACCATGCATATCAAATCTAATACATTTCCCTTACAGTAGTATATCAGAAAGAAATTGATTGTTGTGTATCTTTCTTTGTATCAACTGTTTAATAATTTATCATAATAATAAAATTACAAGTTAATGCTTCAATATAATATGAATGAAGAAATACTAATCAGGAAATACCATTATCTTTTCCAAAATATTATGAATACAATTTTAACATATTTTCGCTGACATGTTTAGGTGAAATAACGCTTAAATAGAAGACTCTATTGATATGTAACATAATTGAGTTTGAAAATCATTCACCTTTAATGAGCAATAAGAGCCCTGCAGTGCCTTCTTTAACTCCTTTAAATAATTTGTAATTTGAATCTCCCCTGCCTGGAAGTTATATAGGGTAAGTTACTACATTTTTTTTTCTTCAGCATGCCCTTTAGCTTATAACTACATCAAAGATAGTTCAGAGCTTCTCTGAAAAAATGCCTCCTCTTCAAAATGCATGCCGTTATTTTAAAACCACATTGAGATACCATCTCACGCCAGTTAGAATGGTGTTCATTAAAAAATCTGGAGACAACAGATGCTGGAGAGGATGCGGAGAAATAGGAACAGTCTTACACTGCTGGTGGGAGTGTAAATTAGTTCAACCATTGTGGAAGA
>CM052649.1:12160909-12174806 GCA_028533165.1 Leontopithecus rosalia
AATCAACTATCATTCTAGATGTTATATTACTATTTCATTATACTTACCCAATTCATTACGCCTTTTCGTCAATGCTTAATAAAGTAAAACTGACACTTCCAGTTGAATAATGTGGTATAGAAGTTGAATGTTAGAATAATTTCTTTTAACATTTTCCCTCTTGTCATTTTATTTTAACTACTGGCATTTCCCCAATCCAACTCACTTGCAAATATCCAATAATTACCCATGTTTGTGATTAAGTTAATTTACTTAGTAGGCAGAAAATATTCCTAGAAGATAAGCAGAGAATATAATAAGATCAATACAAACAATTTATAAGGTGTCAGGATACTCTGACACCTTATAAATATTGTGATAAATATGCACATTTTTATTATCCTTAATTATAGTTTATGTTCTAACACTTCAAAATACCGACCACTATAACACTCCAAAGTATGGGCCACTGAAATGAGATCAGGGATTTTTAAATAAAGTTTTATTTAATTTAAATACATATGACTTAACAAACTTTATATTTAAAGCACCATTTTTATCTTGTAAAATTTATGTTCAAATACAATTTTCTTTAAATATATTATCAGTAATTTAGAAAGTATTTTCATATAATGATATATATTTATTTATAGGTATTAAAATCCTTGACAGTCAGTAAAATTACAAAATTATCTCTTGCTATCCAAATTTTCATTATCATTATATTTGCTTTTTCTCTGAAGGTATGCAAAAATATACGCAAAATTCATTGTCTGAAAAATTAATCGTAACTAACATACAAGTGAATATGAATGAAAATGTTTAGTTTTGTTAAAGCTTGAGAAGTTATAGGACGTAGTGTGTCATATTTCAACTGTGCGTATGACAGCAGCACCACTTGTGCTCAGTAACTATTGCTTAAACATGTTTGTTGTCCCTCCCATCTCCCCTTTTCTTTCCATTGAAGGTATATTGTTTCTGTGAATTCTCATTTAAGTGGGTAAGTTGATGGGTCTCCCTCCAAGCCTAATCCTTCTTGTGAGAGTAAGCTTGGATGCCAATGTAATCTACTCTTCCAGGAGACAGCAATCTTAATTTAATTTAATTTGAATGATTATTTTGCGGCAAAATTGTCTAAAAATTAGTTTAGTAAAATAAGCAACAAGCAACAATTATCACTTGCTGTCACATGCATTATCTCTGTGAATAGAATAGAAAGAATAATATGCAATAAATTATGTAGAGAAACAGCTAACAGGGATCATGAGAATATAATCTTAAATCAGCATGAATATTATACTTATGTTCTCTATTTCTCCAGAAATATCAACTTGTTAATATGAATTCTTGGTCAAATGATGCCTATATAACTATACTAAAATGAAAAAAATCCCACTTGACTTTCAAAGTTAACTATTTGATTTATCTACAAGAAGTCTAGTTGAGGGACAAAAAAACTAACATGGTATTATTCCCACACTGTTTCTTTTACTTTCACTTCTGTATTGTATGTCACAAGATCTCCACTGGTCTAGTGGTTTGTATTGTATCAACTTAGTCAAGCTTCAAGATCATACCCTTTACTCAAACAGCAGGTAGTCAATATGCCAAAACCTTAGTTATGTATAAGAAGAAATTAAGGTGAGAGAGAGAATGATTGCTCGGTAAACAGTTTTCTTGTCTATTTTCTGGCTATGAAATCTTTCTAATTCATTAGAGATTAGCCAACTTTTCTAGAGTAGCATACTGCTACTGAAACACCAAGTGTTTGATCTGGGTCCTGCTGTTCACCACACGGGAAGCCAATGACTGAGATGATGAGTGAGGCCAAGGAAGAAGGATTTAATTGAGTGCTGCAGCCAAGAAGGGAGCTCAGTCTCAAATCCATCTCCTTAATTGACTAATGCTAGGAGTTTTATATAATATGGAAGAAATATAACAATGTGTAAGAAAACAGGAACTAGGGAGGGGCAAGGAAGCAATCATGATGAATGAGTGATCTGGCATCACATTTTCTGGATATGGTGATCTGTTGCATTTCAGTTCTTTGGTAATATTTTTGACAGGCCTGAAGGAATAAACTAAGATAAAACAAATATAAATTTCAAGCTTTAAGACAAGAGGATTAATATACAGGTTTATTTTAAAAAAGAAAGAAACTATCTATGGGACTAGTGGATCACTTTCAATACTAAACTTCAAGACATTCATTTGCATATAGAAATACACAGATGTACATATAGAAATACATGTATGTATAGAAATGAGTATTTCTATACATATATTCATTTATAAGTCTATATGTTAACTTTTTACATGAATTATCCAGTAAAATAATTTAATAGAGTATTATTGATGGCAGTGGCAGCCCGTCTGGAGCAGCTGCTGCCATGAGGCTGCCTGCAGTGGGAGAGGCATGGCCAGGGCTGCACACTCCATGGAGCCAGTTAGAAGCCACATGAGAACAGTTGGAAGCCCTGCTCCCTTCTGAGCTGGTAGTTTGGGAGCTTCATGCTCCATGGCCACAGCTGTGGCTGCTCAGCCATGGCTTCAGACCCAGGGATCCCTCTGCTCTTGTAGGTTGAGAGCTGGCGAGAGCCGGCAAGATCCCTGTGCTCCTGGGCACTGCTGCAGCTGCCTAGCTGCAGCTGTGAGCCTGGGGGCCTCTGCACTCTCAGGGACCAGAGATACCCCCACAGGCTCAGAAGTGCCTGCTCCCACTGCCTGGACTCTCCCTACACAGTTTCAGTGCTCAGTCTGATCTCAGAGCAAAGTTGAGTCTGAGCCCAGGCACTGTTGCAACCCAGCAGAATATGCACACTGGGGCAGTGCTGACAGGCCAGCCCTCTCCTGACTTGGGCCCCTCCAGAATTTGGGCCCTACTGAACATGAGAAGGAGGTCAATGAAGGAGGGAAGGCAGTTGGGTGCTGGCCTACAGGCACCCCTCAGAACAAACAGCCTGGGTACCATGAATGAAGGCAGGAGGCTGACAGGCTCCTGAGGGGAAAGGGACAGGACCCTGGTGAAGTCCCACCTTCAGGCTAGATACCACCTGAAGCCTGGGGATGGGCTGATGAACCAGAATAGGAACTTATGGTGTTTTTTCTAGGCCCACTCATGGCCACCCATAAACCAATATGCATGCACATCCTTCTCTCTGAAGCCCATAAAAACCTCAGACTCGGCCAGACTTGAGGAGATGATAAGGCAGCTGCAGAGAGGGGATACCCACTGCAGGGTAATAGCTGCTAATAGCTGAACTCTCTGCTAATAGCTGAACACTCATTGGGACACCCTGGCTGCTGAGAGGAACTACCCACTGTCTGTCTCCTCTGAGCTGTTTGATTGCTCAGTAAAGCTCCTCTTCACCTTGCTCACCCTCTACTTGTCCAAGTACCTCATTCTTTCTGGAAGTGAGACGAGAACTTGGGACCCACAAAATGGTGGGGCTGGAAGAGCTGTAACATAGAAAGAGTTGAAACAAGCACCTTGCTTGCTACATTGCCAGTGACAAGGATACAAGAGAAAAGGAGAGAAGAGCCATGGACCTTTGGGGAGCCCAGACCTAGGAGCTCCCCAGGCAGGGCTGAGATCCCCTCTTTGGCACTCTGCAGCATCCAGCATCTCTAAGCTTCTGGGCGCCACTGCATTCCCTGGTGCTAGCTGTGGAAGCTGTTTGAGGTATGCCTGCTCTAGCCATAGTCTTGCAAGAATCCAGCACCTATGCCCGCCTAGAGCTGCCTGACCCACTGCAGCCAGCATTGCTGGCTGTGCACAGTGGCTGAACCCTATGCCCACTCACTCACACACCCCTCTCTGCTTGGCTTGTCTTCGGCAGCATGGGAACCAGGGTGGTAGCGTGAGCTGAGCACTGCCTGCCAGGCTGAGTAGGTCCAGTGGACCCAAGCAAAGCTTGGGCAAAGGTACCACACTGGCCACAGAGGCTTCCTGCTAGTGAAGCAACATCTCAAGGATCCTGTAAAATTGCATTTTCAAGACTATTCTCAAAGTATTAACAGGCATTTCAAATAATATTACTTAAATATATGCCTAACCATTTTTAAATACCATTTAATTTAAACCCTTAAGAATTCTGAATTCAGAGGTTATAATTACCCATTTTACAGATATTTATAAATGTTTACAGATATTTAACACATTGAAATATTTATTCAAAGTAACAGCTCAGTGGTGTACCAAGATCTCTCTCTAATATGATTTTCATTGAATGAATTTTCATTTGAATTATAGATTAAATAAATACTCTTTCTTTTCAATGCCTAGAACTAAATAAAATCAATGCAGAGATTATAAATATGTATATGTAATTGGGAAACAGTATTATACATAACTCCATATATATAAATATATTTATACAGTGAATGCATAGATATAGATAGCATTCAGCCACAGTATGATTTAAGAGCCTTCTGTATTCCACTTTGCAAATAAATTTATTCTTTTAAAACTTACATCATTTAAATAAATCCTAAAGACCAACCTAGACTTCAAATTTTTAAAGATACATCTTTATATTCACCAGCTCTAATTGTTCGTCAGCTGTAGTCAGAATGATGATCTTTCCTATGGTGTGAAGGTAGGCAGTCAAAGTATGAAGTCCACAATTCTGTGGCTCCAGCAAGAGCTAAAATTATAAAATCTATTTCACAGGGCAAGTTGAGAGGCATTTAAAAAGTACTTAAAGCAGAACCAGGAATCTGACATGTTCTGTTTACAGGTATAAAATTTTGTTATTTATTTATTTATTTATTATTTATTTATTTATTTATTATCTTTTGAGATATAGTCTCACTCTGTCACCCAGCCTAGAGTGCAGTGCTGTAATTATAGTTCACTGTAGTCTTGATCACCCACGCTCATGCAATCATCCCACCTTAGCCTACTGAGTAGCTGGAACTACAGATGCACGTCACCACAGTCAGCTAATTTTGTGCTTTTTGTAGAGAGGAGTTCTCCCTATGTTGCCCAGGTTGGTCTTCAGCTCCTAGACTCAAGAAATTATTCAGCTCCACCTGCCAAAGTGCTGGGATTATAGGTACGGGCCATCCCACCTGACCTGTTTCTTTTATTTTGTTTCTATAGCAAATAGGCCATACTTATTCATGGGGAATGGAATTCACTAAGTCTTGTGTTTGTTAAAATAGTACTATGCTAAAAAAGTTATTGAAAAATTATATAATTTGGATTTCATTGATCAATTTCATAATTTTAAATCAGAACACCTAAAGAAGTTGTGTTCATTTTATAAGTTTTAAAATATGTAGGTAGTGGAAAACACCCAGTGCTTTTCTCAAAAGACATTGTATATAAATATTTGCCTGCCTTGTTTATTTGCATGAAACCATCAATTATGCTGTGAGGGCATCTTCGTGTGGCCAATGAGAATAGAGTTGTAATTTTTTAAATGTGCAAAATTTTCATCAGCATTCTAACAAGCAGGCAGATTTATGTTCTATTCTGTAAATGTTGCTGCTGCTTCACAAGCCACTACTCACTATACAAAGCTTCTGGTCGGTGGGGAAACCTTAGGGAAATGAAATGAAAACTAGTGATAAGTATGGCTGAATTTGACACAGATTAATACATTCAAGGCACCACTAAGACAAAATGTTGATTTTTTATAATATTAGTGTCTCAACATGCACGTGTGACTTTTCACATGTCCCCAGAGTTCTGCCTCTGCAGGATAAATCTTAGTCAAATTGTTCCCTAGAAGAATGGCTGGGCACAGTGGCTCACACCTGTAATCCCAGCACTTTGGGAGGCCAATGCTGGTGGATCACCTGAGGTCAGGAGTTTGAGACCTCAACATGGAGTTTGACCAACATGGAGAAACCCCATCTCTACTAAAAATACAAAATTAGGTGGGCATGCTGGCAGGAGCCTGTAATCCCAGCTACTCAAGAGGCTCAGGAAGGAGAATTGATTGAACCTGGAAGGCGGATGTTGCAGTGAGCCAAGATCGCGCCTTTGCACTCCAGCCTGGTCAACAAGAGCAAAACTCTGTCTCAAAAAAAAAAAATAGCTGCAAGATATGGTTGTACCCAGCAGTGCAAAAATCACTTAGGATTCTTTTGCAGGTATCGTGCTATTGAGGCAAAATTTGTAAGCACCTGTGTTATGCATTTCTGTGTAACTCTGAGTGAGACAGGTATGTTGTTTTGTTAACTGTGCGTATCTAACACCACATGGAAGAATTGCCTCAACTCTACCATAGCTGATTTCCCTTGTCTCTGTTAAGACATATATTATTTGATACAATATGTCTTAAAATTTATATTCTTTCTCTACTCCTAATAAGCTATGTAACAGTGAAAAAATCAATTCACATTTCTGATCTCCAGTTTCCTTATCATTAAAATGTTGGTAATATTGCCTGCTTTTATTAACTTCCGGGTAAGTGTAACATTAAAGAAAATATTACTTATATGGCTACATTATAAATACCGGAATTCTAGGAAAATACAAACTCTTAATGTAAATTCAAATTCTTACATGTAAAATGAATATCTATAGAAATAATGTCTGAAATAGTGCACAAAAATATTTAACTTTATGTAAGAATTCTTTTAAAATAGAATAAAATACAGGAAAATATCAAGAATTACTATTTTTGTTCATTCAGTTGTTAAAACTCTCCAGAATACTTTTAAATACTTTCTTGCTAGACTCAAATTCATTTACTATGCTGTAATTATTCCATATTCAAGAGAGAAAGGAGAATTTTACTGCATTTTACATACAGCCCTGCAAGCAGTGAATTGGAAAGCTTGGCACATATGCTTAAGACAGGAGAGAGGCACAAATTAAACACATTCAATTCAACCTCTTGGAACACAATCACTATAAAAAGAGATATGTATATGTACTTACACACACATACACACACACACATATATATATACACATAAATACATGTATTTACAGCTGTTAAAAAGGTAAATGTCTTTCTTGAGAAAATGCAAGCTTCTTTTTTTTTTCAGTGAACCATTTTGTTCTTGCAATATGCTTATTTTGTTGTCAGTCAACAAGAATGTGCCCTTCTGGTCATCAATTTAAAAATGAGGAAGCCTTAACTGCCATTTGTACCTAATGCCTATAATCTTTCAACATTTCTATTGTTTGTTTTTTTTCCGCACAAGAAGCTTGGATAATTCTGACATATCTATAGATCAAGCATGCATCACTCGAAGGAAGTTAATAGCTCATTTCACAAGAGTCAACCAAGTTTCTTTGGATATTTATCAAATTATTTGAGTAAATGGATTGAAATGCCTCAATGTAAGCTTTACAAACAACACATAGTCATAATTACAAATTTAATGATATATGAAAATATAAGCACAAACCTTGCATATACAAGATTCTAAATAGATATTAAATTATTCACCCCTACTATCAACATTACTGGTTTCTAAATTAAGTCAATATTACTCTTGTACTTCACGCAGGACAATATTATTTCGTTATTTAACAGCCATTTATACCTTTACTCCTTGGAGAAAACAAAAAACAATAAAGGAAAACACAATTTTGAGGGTGACAAAAGTATCCCACCCATCTTTCCCCTTTCCAAGATACTTGGTTTCTAAGCTTGGTTTGCAAACAGACATGACCATGAAACCTGGTTATCATCTCTAAAGTGAAATCTGGTGCACTTACAAAAAAGGTAAGATTAACACAAAGAAAAGCCTTTTATGCTCACCCTTCACACTCTTTAAATTTAGGAATGTGATATGAAGTTGAATGAAGAGGCTGTATAATGAAACTCAAGAGCAACACACTAAAAATGCCTAAAAAGAGCTATTGACTGATGAATTTGATGGTTTGCTATTTGACCTTCTGGCAATAGTATCCCTAAGTCTGTTTCTTTAGCCACCATTAGTTGAAAATTCTGGGGTTTACCATTGATATAATTCTAAATTGCATCAACAAATATTACACCTGTACATACCAATTTTGGACTGTAATCATGGTTACAAATATACTTTAATTCAGTCAAGTTAATATGAAATAACTACAATTTATGAATGTAATATTATTTGGAAAATCTGGGAAACAAATAAATGCCTTAGGCTAAATCCCTATCTTCAGAGATCTTTCAGTATATTGTAAAGATGAGAGCAGTTTTGAATGTTATCTTCTGCGCAAAAACTTTTTTACTTCTTCCCAAACTCTATCCTTCCCCCATCCTGAAGAATCATGTCAATAGCTCTAAAATGGAAATTTGTACATATTTTAGTATACTTTCAACACTTTTCTTATTTCAAAAAGTGAATTACCCAGCATCAATAACAGTGTCTCATTAAATGTCTCGAACAGACATTGTCCACTCAGTCTCGTAATTCACATATTCATACATTACCTAATTTCTTTACTAACAAACATTTCTTGAGCAGTCATGATGAGCAGATTCTTGATGGAGGAAGGCACACTCTTTGCCCTCTTGGAGCTCATGATTTACTTTCACAAATTAAAGAAAATGCAAGGTCATATTCTTAGAGTGCATTGCTATAAATGTGTTAATAATGTAAAAATAAAACAAAAACACCAACACCACTGATAATAATGTAATTAACTCTATCAGAAGAACTTGCAAAGTAATTCCCAGGGAAAGAGACCTATCAGCTTAGCTGTGAAGAATGTGCAGTAGTTTCCATAGGAAGACGAGGAGTAAAGGGAGAAGAAGGGAAGAAGCAAAAAGGAGAAGAACAAGAGGAAGAGCATTATAAGAATGTGGAGAATCTGGGTATGTAACCTTTTCAGTCTATTCAGTCTTGATCACAAACAATATTACCAAAGCCAATAATACCACTCTTCCTTTGACCCAGTATGCCCAACAATGCCTGTCTGACTCTTGGTATCTCTAGACATTCCTACACAGCCAATACAGAATGAGTGCGCACAGTCATACATTCTAATTTTCTACCAAACATTCAATGATGTCACTGTCATCCAGGGTACAGGTAGTGGCTTGACCAAGCTCTTATCATGTCTGATATTAAATTCTGTTTTTCATAGCCAAGTGACGCTATGTCTTTAGTCTATTTATCAGCAATGCATGATTGACCACATAGTCCTCCATTAAACATAAGACAAACAAATAAACAAAAAAGAGTCCCTCTGCTTCTGTGATATTATGTTCCCCATGTTCTCCCACCTCTCTGTCTACTTAACCACTTATAATCAGTCTCCCTTTTGGGGTTTTCTTCTTGTAGATAGTCAATAAAAAGGGGATTTTTTTCAAGATTTTGACTTGAAATTCTTTCTTTTCTCCTTTTATTTATGATTTCCACTTTCTATAACTGAATATTCATTATTATCTATTCTTAACAACATTTGTCTTATGAATTATAGAAATATGCATCTTGCCTTTTGAAAGACTATACAGTCAATATTAGAATACAGGTTTTATTTTGATCTTTTTTTAAACCTATAGCCCTCTCCTCACACCATTCAGTTTACCCATCAAGTCTTGTAAACTTTATTCTTAGTAATTTCTTTCTGATTGGCCTCTTTACTCTCTGACTCCAGTGGAAACAAGATGTTCTCTCTGGATATTTGGTTCTCTCTGGATATTTGCTTCCAATCTTTCTTCACCCCATCACTGCCATCACTACCACATTGATCAGATCACTACCTATTGAATGGTCTTTTTAAGATAAAAATCTGACATGTCATTACTTTAAATAAAACCCTTCAGTGTCAATTAATTGTTCTTTTTATAAGATCTAAACTGGTTAACACTCTTTTTTTGAAGTCCTACATGATCTGGGTTTTCATGGCCTTTCTATTCTTTTATTTACTAGAGTTTCTTTTATTTTCAAAATGGTAAGCATACAATTATTTTCCATTTTCTAAATACTTCTAATGTTCTCTCAGTGCTGAAATTTGTATATGTTGCTTTTTCTGTTTCTCCTACTCATCCTTGATGTCTAAGCCTAAGGATTAATTCCTACTGTACTTTTTCTCTGGTCTCTCATGTCTGAGTTAGATGTTTCTTAATTAGTCATGTAATAATCATATGTGTACTATATAAGTTATTACTTATTACCGTAAACACTACCATAACAGTAACTATACTATGCTTTAATTGTGTGTTTTAAATCGCATACTAACAAAATAGTGAATTCTATATTCATTTATTTTATCAGAATATCCTTAGCATGTAGCATTTATAGCTGGCATATTATTTAAATAATTGTTGAATGATGAACGGTATCTCACATTTATTCAGTAAGCAGTTCCTCTAATATTGTTTTACCATCTCTTTAATATTTTAATTTTAATTTATGTTGTTACAATTTTGATTAAGGGCCTTATGCATACCACTTTTTAATGCCACAAGGTCTCTACAAAACTTTTTCCCTAGTTATACATTCTTCATTAAATAGTTTTTCTTCAAAACACAACATAAACTTTGCTTACTCACTGACTGGATTCTACTCTCTTAAGATGACACCATTACAGACTCTATAACTAATCATAAATTCTAGCAAAATGAATGCCATTTAAGTCCATTATAAAATATTGATCTGGAATGTATCCCTAGCAATCACATAAATAGCCAATACATTACAGATAGTAATAATGTGGTCAGAAAAGCTAATATGTATCAGAAATTTATAGAACTACATTTAAAATTAAGCCTCTTGTTTTCACAAAGAACTAAAAGTAGATTTACCATTTGATCCAGCTGGATCAATCACTACTGGATATCTACCCAGAAGGAAACAAGTCGTTACATTAAAAAAGACACATAAATGTGTATGGTTACCACAGCATCATTTACAATTCCAAAGATATGGAATCAATGATCAACCTAAGTGCCCATCAATGGATTAGTGGATAAAAAAATGTGGTATATATACACACACACACACACACACACACACACACACACACAGATACACACATCATGAAATAGTACTCAGTCATAAAAAGAATAAGATAATATATTTTGCAGCAACTGGGATAAAACTGGAGGCCATTATCATAAGTGAAGTATCAAAGAAATGGAAAACCAAATACCTCATGTTCTACTTTATTATTATTTTGAAGGAGTGTCTCACTCTGTCACCTAGGCTCTCATGTAGTGACACAATCTCAGCTCACTGCAGCCTCCACCTACTGGGTTCAAGCAATTTTCATGCCTTAGCCTCCTGAGTAGCTGGATTACACGTATGCACCACTGGCTAAGGTTGCTGAGCCACATGTAGTCAAAAATTTATATGTAACTCTTAACTCCCAAGAATATTAACTACTAATGGCCTACTGTTGACCAGAAGCCTTCCCAATAAAATCAAAAGTTGATTAACATATATTTTGTGTTGTATACTATGTTTTTACAAAGTAAGCTAGAGAAAAGAAAGTGTTATTAAGAAAACTATCAATAAGATAAAATGTATTTATTATTCAAGTGGAAGAGTGGATTATCATGAAGGTCTTGATCCTCTTCCTCTTCATGTTGAATAGGCTAGAGAGGAGGAAGAGGAGGAGGATTGGTCTTTCTGTTATGGGGTGACAGAAACAGAAGAAAATCTGCCTCTAAGTCGACCTGCACCATTTACACCATGTTGTTCAAGGGTCGCCTGCTTGTCTCTTATATTCTTACTTTGAATGTCATTTTTTTCTTTTTGTGTGCTGACCTATTTTGTACTGACTTATTTTATAGTCCACTAATACTGGCATAAGCTGTACATAACATGCTTTCAGATAATATAAATTATGATAAATAATTATAATATCTAAGTAATTTGATTCATTTGTATAATTTCCTTGTAGTTTGTCTGTATTTTCTGTAATATATCAATTACATATATTTTTAAGTTCTTATAGCTCCAGTACCCATATTTCCTGCGAGCCTATTTGTAGTCATTTGTTTTTCATTTGATTTTATTTGATTATTCTTTTTTGTATGATGTATTTTTTTCTTGAATTCCAGACACATAAAAAATTGTAAAATTGTTGAAACTATAGGAATATTTGGATTCTTAATGATGTTAATTTTCTTTTAAAGTATAATATATTTAAATTTGAAAAGAAGTTAGCATGTTTAACTTTCAAATTTAAATTTAATATTAAGATTTGAGCCCATACCGATGCCACAGTCTGTAACAATATCTTCTTATTCTTTTCACAGCACTGTCTTATACCCCTGACTATCTTATGTGATATCTTTTGATGCTAATGAAACTTCATATTTAATTTAGATTTCTACCTTTTAGGCTTTGAAAAAATCTCAATGAGTATTTTAAAAAAGCACTCTCATGCCTCTCACTATGTGCTCAGTTTCATTTTCTTCTTGAATTACATTTCATAGGATATTCTCTTTTGTGAACCATATAGTGATAAACTAAATGTAAAAATGTTTTCATTCAGATACCCTACAGAATGGGGGACAATTTTTGCAATCTGTTAATCTGACAAAGGTCTAATACTCAGAGTCTACAAAAAACTTTAACAAATTTACCAAAAAGTCCAACTCCATTAAAAATTGGGCAAAGGATATGAGTATACACTTCTGAAAAGAAGACATTCGTGTGGCCAGACAACATGAGAAGGTCAACATCACTGATCATTAGAGAAATGCAAACCAAACCACAATGAGATACCATTTCATGCCAGTTAAAATCGGTGGTAACTATTTAAAAGTTTAGAAACTACAGATGGTGACGAGATTGTAGAGAAATAGGAACACTTTTAAATCGTTGATGAGATTGTAAATTAGTTCAACCATTGTGGAAGACACTGTGGCAATTCCTCAAAGATCTAGAAGCAGAAATACTATTTGACCCAGCAATCCCATTGCTGGGTATATAGCCAAAGGAATAGAAATCATTCTATTAGAAAGACACAAGCATGTGTATGTTCATTGCAGCTCCATCCACAATAGCAAAGACATGGAATCAACTCAAATGCCCGTTAATGATAGACTGGATAAAGAAAATGTGGAACATGTATACCATGGAATACTATGCAGCCAATAAAAAGGAACGTGCTCATGTCCCTTGAAGGGACATGGATGGAGCTGGAAGCTATTATCCTCAGCAAACTGATGCAGGAACAAAAAAACAAACACCAAATGTTCTCACTTAAAAGTGACAGTGGATTGATGAGAACACATGAAAAAACGGGGGAACAACACATATTGGGGACTGTCAGTGGGTGTGGGGAGGGGGCAGGGAAAGCATCAGGAAGAATAGCTAATGAATGCTGAGCTTAATACATAGGTGATAGATTGATCTGTATAGCA
The DNA here is from genome assembly GCA_028533165.1 of Leontopithecus rosalia. NCBI lineage: Eukaryota > Metazoa > Chordata > Mammalia > Primates > Cebidae > Leontopithecus > Leontopithecus rosalia. Next base: position 12,174,166 of record CM052649.1, read on the forward strand.
AATCACCATGGCACACATTTACCAGTGTAACAAACCTGCATATCCTGCACTTGTACCCCAGAACTTAAAATAAAAGGTGAAGAAAAAAATGAATAAAAATTCAGCTTGTAAGGTAATCTAAGTTCACAATTACCTTCCCTTAGCATTTTAAAGATACCATACAATTTGTTTTTATATTTTTCTTCTCACTCCTTTTCTTTGTTGTTTACCCTGGTACAAAGCACAGCATGTGGCTTATGTTCAATTATCAGTTACTTATTAAAAGAATCCTGAAGCAACACAGACCAATGCTCTATCAGTGTTGCTGTGATCCTGAAGGCAATGATCTAAAATACTGAGGTGATATAGAAAGTATTTTTGCTCTTTTTTTTTTTTTTGAGACGGAGTTTTGCTCTTGTTACCCAGGCTGGAGGGCAATGGTGCGATCTTGGCTCACTGCAACCTCCGCCTCCTGGGTTCAGGCAATTCTCCTGCCTCAGCCTCCCTAGTAGCTGGGATTGCAGGCACGCGCCACCATGCCCCGCTAATTTTTTGTATCTTTAGTAGAGACGGGGTTTCACCATTTCGACCAGGATGGTCTCGATCTCTTGACCTCATGATCCACCCGCCTCGGCCTCCCAAAGTGCTGGGATTACAGGCGT
>CM052649.1:12175306-12188189 GCA_028533165.1 Leontopithecus rosalia
TAGCTGTAAGTCAAAAGGTAATTTGATACATGATAGGTTGTGATGCGACATGGGAGAATCAATTTTCATTTTGGATAGAAGACATATCAGATACTAAACTGATAAGAACATATACTAAAATTGATCTTAGTCAAAAGGCTGAGAAGCAATCTGCACCTGCAGGTGATATGGAGGTCACAATCTCATCCTTGGAATGCAGAATAAGCCACAGATGTCCGTAGCTTTACAATTTCTAGATTTGATTACTATAATTTACTGAGTCCACAAACTGGAACTATTCACTCAGTGACTTCTGCTTGTATGGGATGAAGTGGATCAATAATTTAAAATTGTCTATTGATGGTAACGCTTCAAATATGATTTCATACACAATGCCTCTACTTTAGTGACACTCCACCATCATTTCTAAAGGCCAAGTACAGAACCTGTAATAATAAAGGTGAAATACTCTATGAACCTTTAAATAAAATAGGACGAGCCAGCAAAGCTTTCCTTTAATCACATACTTACTGCATATAAGGCAGTGGTATATATCCACATAGAAGTAGGCACAAATGTTTAGCTCATTTCTTAATTAGAATGATTCTGTTAATTTGCCCTTATTTCTTCCATATTAAGATTTTAAAACTGAATAATAACATGACAAACAATACTGGTAAGAAAATGCCATTGCAAAGTTGTAGGTGATTGACTTCAAAATCATACTCAAGGATCTTGTCAAGAGAATGGGTACATGCAATTTTTATTATTCTGGCCACAGATTCAATTCTTTGAAATCATAGGATTTTTAAAATGTTCCTTTTTCTATTAGAGTTATATCATAGCAAGACAATTTTTATTTATCCGCTTTATATTATAGAATGTGTTATATAATATTTATCACAATAAATTTATTTTAAGTAAACAAAAAAACCCATTAGATATAAATTAGAACTGGAAAATATTTTTTTCTTCCACAAAGACAAGTAAAATTTTAGATAGAAGTCACATTCAAATGGTTTTTCCTGAAAACCATGAGTCAACTATCATTGCTATCATTGTAATTAAAACACTTCTTTTTCTATTAAAGAATTTTAAAATACTAGAGAAAATAATTACCATTACTAGGTATATATCCAAAAGAAAATAAATGGTTCTACCGAAAGACATATGCACTCATATGTTAATTGCAGCACTGAATAGCAAAAACATGGAATCAACCTAGGTGCTCATCAGTCATGGAATAGATAAAGCCAATGTGGCACATATATGTCATGGAATACTACACAGTCATAAGAAGTGAAATCATGTCCTTTGAAGCAACATGGATGTAACTGGAGGTCATTATCCTACGTGAATTAACACAGGAACTGAAAGTGAAATACCTCATGTTCTCACTTATAAGTGGGAGCTAAGTATTGAGTACACATGGACATAAAGATGGCAACAGTAGGCACTGGAAGAGGGAGAACAGGGGAGGGAGGCAAGGGTTAAAAAAAAATGGTTGGGCCAAGGTGGGTGGATCACGAGGTCAAGAGATCAAGACCATCCTGGTCAATACAGTGAAACCCCATCTCTACTAAACATACAAAAAATTAGCCGGGCATGGTGGTACGTGCCTGTAATCCCAGCTACTCAGGAGGCTGAGGCAGAAGAATCGCCTGAATCCAGCAGGCAGAGGTTGCGGTGAGCCGAGATAGCGCCATTGCACTCAAGCCTGGGTAACAAAAGCGAAACTCCGTCTCAAAAAAAAAAAAAAAACAATGGTTGGATACAAAACTCACTAAATGTTGATGGAATCATTTGTACTACAAACATCAGTATCACTCAACACAACAATGCAACAAACCTGCATATGCACCCCCCAAACTAAAATAAAAGTTGAAATCATAATAAATGAATGAATAAATACAGTTTTTCTGTTAGGTTTAAAATAACTAAAATGCAAGGAAAAGAACATGGGAAGAAAATGGAAGTAGTATTCATTGTCTTTAGATATCTCTCCTCTTTTGCTTATTGCTCTACAGATCTTCTTCAAAATAACAGAGATTATTTGGTGATGACTCAGGCAGGCCTATAATGAGACTTTTTGAGGGATAGGAAATACGTTAGAATGGACAAGATATGGGTTGGACAAAGAGGGCTTGAGATAGACATGCTTCCAGGAGTGAGATATTTCTTTTCCAAATGAAAGCAGAGAATTTGACCACTAATATTAGAGTTCACCCATATGATGGGTAAGCAAAAAGAAGTGAACTTGTAGATATTTATTGTCAGGCTGAATAACTTCAGAGTTGTTCTACGTGATGGTCAGGTTAATGGAAAAAAGGGTCAACTCCTGGGAGATGGAGTGCTATAGGGCCAGGGTGTCATGAGCAAAAACAGAAAAAAAATTGTAAAAACTGGATCAATATATAGTGGTCATTAATAAAATGTTTCAACTTGACGGAAAAGCAAATGCACAGCCTAGAAACTAATTCTGAAAATTTTCTGACTCGTTAGGTATGAGGCTAAGAATCATCTTCATACCGTAATTATAACTGGCTCAGTTATCTGGGGGAACTCTTCCTGTAGGATAAATTACTTTAGAGCCTAATGCTTAGAAAACTTAAAGAAGACTGGGATGAAAAACTTATAGTATTAATTTTTAATAGGGAATTTAATGAAATTATACTCCATCATATTATCGTGCCTAAATTTGCCTTTGAAATCTATCTAGAGATGAAAATAAAGAGAAAAAAGAGGGAAAGATTAAACAGTGTTATTTATGGCAAATGCTTGACATGCAGGAGATTAATCTAGGATATTTGAATGGCCCTTTTATCTTATCAACAAATACATGAGGTGAGGCCAACAATTCCCTTCTTGCTCTGATAAAACTGAGGCTCAGTAAATTTAAGTAACTTGACTATATCACATTTAGAGGAATGTCATATTCACTATATGAACCAAGGTTTGTCTGACAAGCTCTGTCTGAGGAGAAAATTCATGAGCTTTCAGACACATTAACACTTCTGATGTGCCGTTTCTAAAAGTACGCTTTTTTCCAACACTACTGATTCATGCTAGATTGACTTTTAAAAATGTGTGTGACTTGCATTTTATCACATGAAAATGCATTCCAATTTTCTGCAAACCATGAGCAGTAGAATTAAGTAATGACAAAAAAACTTTTCAAGAGCTAAGGGGACTCAGCAATGTTAATAAATATATGACTTTTTCATTTTATTGTGGCTGGAGACACAACTTTCAGATGCATCATTGAATTACATTCTCCAAATTACAGAAAGAGATCATTTATGTTGTATATCAACTAATTTTAATAGCTAAAATATATTTAATGTGTCAGTATCATAGACATGTATGTATCAATTATTACCAGTTATTTTTAATATTATTTACTGAGATTTTATTAGAAAAGCATATGATGGTTAATTTAGACATTTCAAAATGTTTTATAAAAAATAATAAAAATAGCATAATTTTGCTACCTAAACCAGTAGTCAGCAGGCTATAGTCTCCTTGGCAAACCCAGCTGTAGCCTGTGTTAATAAAATTTATTGGAACACAGATATGCCCATTTATTTTTGTTCTGTGTATACCTATTTTCATGCTACCGTGGTAGAACTGGATGCCGACTACACCAGCCGGCCTGCAAAACCTAAAATATTGGTTGGCTTGCCCTTTATAGAAAGAATGCCTATTCCTGACCCAGAGGATAATACTTTTTACAACTGACTCTAATATTTTGCTATTTCCCTGAGCATTGTATATGTTTCCAGTTAACTGGAAGATAATTATGGAAGATAGCTATAAAATGAGAAAATCTGTAATCATTGTCCAACATCTTAGTTATTTTTTAAGTTTTTTTAACATATTTTTGAGAAGATGTAGATAATAGGAGAATTTTCTGTTTAACCTGTAGTTTCATTCATTTATCTAATACCTATTATTTGCATAAACAGTAACAAGGTCTGTGCTAGGTGCTGGGACTACTATAACTCAGTTTTGAAAGTTTTTAATTTAATATACTTATTAGACATCCAAGTGAAATTATACAGTGTATAGTTAGGTAAATGAGTTTTGAATTTAAATGAGAGGTTCTAGAAGAGTATTTTTATTATATTATCTGCTGTTCCCTCCATTGGTGAGAGAGAGATTTCCCCTCTATGGTTATATGGATGGCCAACTAGCAATAGTCAACATGGGGAAGATGAAATAGACAGCAGTTTATCAGACACTAAACTCAGCTTTGGGGAGGAGATCCAGGTAGGAAGGAGATCGACTTCAGGCCAATTAGAAAGAAACCCAGGAATTATTCCCATAAACTTAATGATAACTTATGCCATCTTTATCTTCCTTGCTATGAATAATAAATCCATAATCACTCCACTTTTGACAGTAAAGTAGTTAAAAAATCTACATTCTGAATACCTGTGACCAAGAAGATACGTAGAGAAACAAAGTTGAAACTGACATGTTGAGAATCTCAATGTATTCCCTAAGTTTTGCTTAAGACACAACATTTCAACGAAGGCAGGGATAGGGTTCCATTATTTGTTACGCCCATTTTTTATTTTATTTTCTGTTTCTCACAGATTTAAGAGTTATTGAGAAGCTGCACTCTTCTACTTCCAAACTTTAACTTCTTCACAGAAGGCAATTTCAGAATTGAGACAAGCAAATACTTGTTACATATTTTAAGGAACAATAAGTACTGAGGTTGCAAACAGGTTCTATGGACCGTTGTTAACAGGAGATAGCTGATCACAAATGTGCAGAGAGGTAGAAAAATGGCACAATGTCTGACCATCCTACCCTTTGAGTCAGCAAATTGTCTTCCCAGCACATTTCTACTCTGGTCCTTGCTTAACAAAACCTCTTGCTACTTACAGCTCCTTGCAGTAATATTTATTATTTAAAGTTCTTTTCTTCACCTTAACAAGTCTTGGTTTCTGTTTTGAAATAATCTATTAAATATTCATATGGATTGTACATGTTTTTCGGCTGTCAATATTTATTATTTGCTATACACTTATAATAAAAGATTTTTTTGTGTTTTCTACAGGTAATTTTTTAAGACATTCCTGCCTAAAAACCCTAAATTATTTGGAATTTGGTTTTATAAATAATGTGAGATTGAGATATGGCATATTTTTTATTCTAAGCTCATAACGTAGAGTTCAAACTTCCTTTTCTGGCTGATTTGAAAATAGTGCATTTTTAATATGGTAAAAACCTAAACATCATATGTATTTCTTTCAAATTTCATATTATTATATTTATCTATTCATTGTCCCTTATGAGAAAATGTCACCTTTAACTACTATAGGTTTTTACAACATATGGGATATAGTATAATTAAATACTTTTAAAAATATTTTATAAATTCTCACTTTCTTATTTTTTCTCATGAAATTTAAAATTGATTTGCCAATTTACTTTCAGTTGCATTAAGTGCATACATAATTTTGTCCTGTCTCATACGGTTTGCATCACTGCTTATCCTATTTTAAAAGTGTAAAACTTTTATGGTTTTCTTAATATGGATTTTCGTAATTTCTTACAAAGTTTATTTCTACATAATTTAAAGTTTTATAACTTCTGTGACTGGGATGATTTTCATTATACTTCCTAATTAGTAATTTCTGTTACATAATCAAGCTATTGATTTTTGCTTATCTATTTAAAGAATGCCTTACTAAAATCCAGGTATTCTAAAGACTCTCCTAAGGTTTTCAAAGTAGATAAATAAAGTAGATAAATCTTATACAATATAATGCTTTTGTTCTAATACATACAACTCAAGTAAAAGCTTGAAAAAATGATTTTAAAGACAGCCATGAATGTGACTATTTATATCTATCTATATTTCTGCCTGTCTTAAATATTGAAATTTATCTTGACTCAATCAATATACTTTTGATTCATTTATCTAAACTTCTTTTTTTAGTTTTATTATCTACATCACATTTGGCAAAAATAATGTGATTATTTTTTCATTTTAAGAATGTACATGATAAAAAATTAAAATGGTTTCTAGTAGTGAAACCTCCTGGTGTTACTGAAATCTACCAATCCCATTTCTGCCTCATCACTTCTTTTGGGTAGTGATGGTCCTGACTTGTTAATATTTTGTTAACTTTTTTTTTAATCAAAATGCGTTGATTAATTTTACACACTATTTGTCCTTTTCCTTTCTATTTTGTCTGATAATGGCAACAGGATTCTGTACAATGCAGACTGTAGAACACATCTGATAATACCATGAGCTTTGTATTTACACGTTTCAGTATTTGAATACCAGTCGCGTCATTTTCTAGCTTGTCTTAGGTAATGTATTTTATTCTACGTTTTTCTGTTTCTTCATATTACAAATAGGGAACCCCATAGTGTTTGGTGATGATTAAGTGAGGTAAAAGAAAAGGCAAGCAAACCAGCTATCCCAAAGGCTGAAACCTCAACGTTAGTCAATAAACATCAATCGTGAGATAATGGTACAAATCCTGTCTCTTGATTTGTCGTTTCTTACTTTTAGATGGTATTTCTAAGCAGACAGATTGTTAATCAAAACCCTCATACTTTTTCTAAGACACTTTGAGGGATCCTCTTTTCCAAATGTAGACCAAAAAAGAAAGCTACAACATTTCAGGCACCCACCAGCTTGTTAGAAAGAAGTCACCACAACTGGTACAGCTGCTTCCTCTATTGAAAAGCTTCTTTTCCCTGATCTACAGCTTCTATCGATTAGCATGAGTAATGCCCCTATTCATTACTTGTCATGATGTTATTTATCATATCAAGCAACATGAGACATTAAACTTTCCCAACCCGACTTGGTTGCTATGGCTGGCCCTACTTTTTATTATTATTTAGTATATACATTTAAGGTATACAACATGATTTTTTTTTTTGAGATGCAGTTTCACTCTTGTTACCCAGGCTGGAGTGCAATGGTGCTATCTCGGCTCACTGCAACCTCTGCCTCCTGGGTTCAGGCAATTGTCCTGCCTCAGCCTCCTGAGTAGCTGGGATTACAGGCACATGCCACCATGCCCAGCTAATTTTTTGTATTTTTAGTAGAGACAGGGTTTCACCATGTTGACCAGGATGGTCTCGGTCTCTTGATCTCGTGATCCACCCACGTTGGCCTCCCAAAGTGCCGGGATTACAGGCGTGAGCCACCGAACATGATGTTTTAATATCCATGTATATACATAGTGAAATGATTACTACAAAAAAATTAACATTCCATCATCTCGCATAGTTACCCTTTTGTGTGTGTGATAAAAATACCTAAAATATATTATTTGATTGAATTTCCAGTATATAATCGAATATTATGTAGCATTATAATATTATTATATAACAGGCATATGCCCCCACTCTGAAGTCTAGATGTGCTTCCTAGAGATGCTTCAGGGAATGTAATAATCCCCAATTCTGAAGCAATCCTTGCATTCTGAGAGAACTGATTTGCTGGCAAATCTTCCATTGCCTTCCTTTATATTCAGAAAATCACATGTTAGTTGACCTGCCTTCAATTTTACAGATTATATAATAACTGTACATGGTTATGAAATACACGATTTTTAATACATGTAATATGTAATGATCAAATCAGGCTCTTTAAAGTGTCCATCACCTCAGACATTTATCATTTCTTTGTGTTAAGAATATTTCAAATTTTGTTTTGAAATATGCAATAAATTGTTACCTATAGTCACCCTGCTGTCCTATCAAACACAGGAAGGTATTACTTCTATCTAATTGTATTTTTGTACCCATTAACGAGCCTTTTTTCATTACTCCCCAATCCTGGATTCTGTTAACCCATCTTACCACTCTTTATTTCCATGAAATCAATTCCCTTAGTTCCCAAATATGAATAGGAACATGTGATATTTGTCTTTGTGTGCCTGGTTTATATCACTTAGCATGATGATCTCCAGTTTATCCATGTCTCTGCAAATGACAGGATTTTGTTCTTTTTTTATGAAATGCCCTCAGTTTTTATTCCATTTTCAGTATTTATGAGGTATCTTCTTTAATGACTGTCCTCATTTTCTTTTTAAAAGTACTGTTGTAAATTATTTTATATATTCCATGTGTGATTTAAACAGAGAACAGATTGGTGGATAATTAATACATTTTCCATCCTCATCTTACTGAGAGTCATCTTTATCTTTGAACCAACAAATACGCCTTCGTATTTTATTATTACAATTACTATGTCATGATGTGATTCCTCAGTGTCAGCAATAAAGGAAACTAAGTAACACCTGAGATTTCAGCATCTGCTCTACCCAATTTAATTTCTCCTTCATAACAATTTAGGGAGAAGTCTATTATATTTTAGAATAGTTAGAGAACAGCTGCTGTAAAAAGAAATCTGCCTATCAAAGTTATATCCTGATGTTAAATTAGCCTATTACCTGACTGTTGTGTTCTGGTCCTGAAAAACTATAAAGACTATACCAGCGACTCTATTTGAAGGAGCACACATGTGCATATTATACCCCATCATAATAATTAGTAGAAGAAAAGATAACACAAAATGAATGCTCTATAAATATATCTAAAGGCATTTATGGAATGGTGAGTAGAAACATAAATTAGCAAAATATATTTATAATATAAATATTTCTAAATACGTAAGGTACAAAATCAGCCATAGAATCACAGCATTGTAGTAATGTGCAGAGGAGGCATGAAGAAAAGAAAGCTGATGGAGTTTTTGAAATGTGCGTGTGTGTGTGTGTGTCTGTGTGTGTGTATGGAAATATACCACACATATGTATATTCAAGAATTTTCAGGAAGTATGTAGTTATTGGTACCCACATAGGTAGGTAGCCTGAACTACCTACCAAATGTTTAACATTAATGTTAAAGAAGGTATAGAGTACATATATAAGTGTTTTATATATGTGTTTGTAATGTCTGTAACGTGTTTTACCATAATATGGTACAAATTTAAATTAATAAATTGTGCTCAGAGTTAATTAAGTGTACTAAATTGTGCTCAGAGTTCATCCAATATCAACAGAAGTTCTGCAGTAGAGGCCTGTAGACTCTTACTTAGCTCCATGGCATGATTAGTGTGTGGGATTCCCTTCGAAGAATTTTCCTTTAATGGAAATGAATATTAAACATATTGGAATGACCTATTTGCAAATACTCCTTTGCTGATTAAACTGAAATATTTTCTCTAACATTTGGCAAATCCATCAGTTTTCTTTACTGTTATGTAAGTTCAATACCAAAATCTTTTTAGAGTTAGTTACACCAAATTTGATTTAATACACATCACGTATGAACTTTCATTGGTTGTTCATTTATGTGCGTATTACTTATTCTACCTGTTGTTTTCATTTTTACAAAGTAGTTTATCCCATTCATGGATTTTCTGTTTTGTACTAAAGCTCTAAGTAGCAGCTTGTTAGGGAGAGTGGGGAGTAAAAACTTCCTTCGGCCGATACCCTCCCAGTTACCTGAGCAGTTTTATTTTGGAGACATTCTCCAATTCAGAAGCCCTACAAAAATTGTCTGTTATTTTCATAATCTGTGCAAATAACTACTCTTCTGATTGATGATTTTCATATATAAAAAGTCCAGTATGGATTTCATGTATAAAAACCCATGAATTTTTTATGTGTGAATCAACAATTAGAGGAGTAGTTATTTGCACAGATTATGCGATTGCTAAGAAATGAATTACTGAAAATTGTTAACCAGATTTGGGGACTAATTCGGAAAAGAGAAACATCAAAAGCAAAAAATCACAAGGGAAAAAATCTGATACTTCATATTCATGAATATCACAAGAGAAAAATAATACTTCAAGGTTTTGTATACGGACCATTTTCCAAGGAAAAGAGTCAAAGTATTTATTCCCAAAACTTGATCTCTCTTTTCTCCCATACCTAGAATCATAGAACAGGATACCATGCCTATATATTCTAAACTCACTCCATACAAATTGTGTAACACATTTTATCATACTGACTGTTGTTTTCTATGTTGAATACTTGCCAAGATGCTTGTCACTTCTGGATATTTTCATTCAATTCAAAAACCATTTTCCTAGTCTTTCACATATCTGGCTTCTCTCATGAGTCAAGATTCACAGCTAGGTCCACTTCCCAGAAAGGCCTTCCCCAAATACATTACATGTCTTAATGTACTCCATGACAGCTAATATTTATTTTACTTTGAAAAATTATAATAATTTATGTGTTTTCCTTTATTACTACTATTATACTTTAAGTTCCGGGGTACATGTGCAGAACATTCATGTTTGTTACATAGGTATACATGTGCCATGGTGGTTTGCTGCCTCCATCAACCCATTATCTACATTAGGTATTTCTCCTAAATACTATCCCTATAGTTCATCTCCTATAGAATGCAGGCAAGCAAGGCACACATTTCTCTGGTTTCTGATTTTAACAAATGCCTGAAGGACACGGTGCTGAATGCATATGTGTTGAATGCATAGATGGATAAACACAAAGCAGAATGATGTCAAGACAAAGTGTTTCTGAGGAAAAGGTAGTAGCTACAAAATCTGTCAGCAAAGTGAAACTTAATACAATTTAAATAAACTTACTATTTAATCCTTATAAATTAATAAGGATTAAATAATGTTTATTTAAATTTATTAAATTTAAATACACTTATTAATACTTATAAATTAATCCAATGTAAATACACTTATATGATTTATTATTCATTCTACTGTTGTAACATTTGAGAGTTTTTTCCATTTGATGTGATTACTAGTAGGACAGCTATGAAAAATTTCTGTATATGTATAAATATTTTTGCACATGTAATATAAGCATTTCACTTTAGTATAATTTTTAAGAATATACTAACTTGTACATAATACACTCTTTTTTTTATTATACTTTAAGTTTTGGGATAGGCATGTAGATGGTGCAGGTGTCTTACATAGGTATACACTTGCCATGGTGGTAGTTTGCTGCATCCACTGCCCTGTCGTCTACATTAGGTATTTCTCCTAATGCTATCCTGCCCCAATCTTCCCACCACCTGCTATTCCTCCTCTAGCACACCCACCCCCCAGGTCCCAGTGTGTGATGTTCCCCTCCCTGTGTCCATGTGTTCTCATTGTTCAACACCCACTTATGAGTGAGAACATGTGGTGTTTGGTTTTCTGTTCTTGTATCAGTTTGCTGAGAATGATGGTTTCCAGTTTCATCCATGTCCCTGCAAAGGACATGAACTCATCCTTTTTTATAGCTAAATAGTATTCCATGGTTTATATGTGCCACGTTTTCTTTATCCAGTCTATCATTGATGGGCATTTGGGTTGGTTCCAAGTCTTTGCTATTGTTAACAGTGTCACAATAAACCTATGTGTGCATGTGTCTTTATAATAGAATGATTTATAATCCTTTGGGTATATTCCCAGTAATGGAATTGCTGGGTCAAATAGTATTTCTATTTCTAGATCTTTGAGGAATCACCACACTGTCTTCCACAATGGTTGCGCTACTTTACACTCCCACCAACGGTGTAAAAGCTTTCCTATTTCTTCACATCCTCTCCAGCATCTGTTGTCTCCTTATTTTTTAATGATCACCATTCTAACTAGCATGAGGTGGTATCTCAATGTGGTTTTGATTTGCATTTCTCTAATGACCAGTGATGTAAGCTTCTGAATAGTTTAACAATTGTGATTTTCCAATTGTGAACCCAAATATGACACTGAAACACAATAGAATATGAAGCTATCAAAGCCACATTTAATGCCTAGTTTTACCAACTGCATCAAAACACTTTATGGCTGCATATTACTGCAATTATCATTACTACTACTGATATCACAGTCATTTCTGTATTGCCAGCTGCACTGTGCTTACAAGCTCCTCAATGGATATATTTCATTTTTAAAGCAAGTTCTATGATCAAAGTATCTGAATAAAGTAAATGAATAAATAAAATGTAACTCCCTTGCATCACTTTTAGACTATAAAATAGTTTATTTGTACATGTTTATAGACCAGAAGAGAATTCTTTTCTCCAGTGAAATTCTACATATGGTAGTAATTAATTTCAATGGAAAAATCTGCTGGTAAATAGCCAAATCATTCTTATTTGAAAATGACATCAATATTAAATTATTTGCATGAAAACCTATGCACCAGAAAAATTATTAACTCTTGAAAGTTCTTAGCTTAAAAGATAAATAGATTGTGACTGAAGCACATTTCTAACCAGTGACTAGAAAGACAGGACAAGGTTTTCCTCATTAAATAAAGACATTTACAAAGACCAAGGCATGTCATTAGACCTCTATTATTTTACTCTTTTATTCAGCATTTTTTAAAGTTTGTAACACACTAGAAATTGTTCTGAAAATATAAAATGAAGTCTCAAAAATAGACACAGAGGTGAGACATGCATAAGGAGAAACTGCACTCAATTTGGGCAATTACAGTAATGTGTGGGCAAATCCATAGTGGGTGAGTCTGTGATTGACCAGATATTGCCTTTGCTTATCAATCTTGTGTTTGAGAAAACAAAAACACTTCCAGCTTTCACTTGCAGAGGCAAATTTTCTCAGGAAAAATACATAGCTAAGTAAGGTGGTTAAATTAAACTAGTTACTATAGACATGTTTAGAAAGAGGCAAACACTGACACTTTCATAAGCAATTATTTGTTAATTTTAGAATTACAGTATTTAGATGAAAAGTGAAGACAATTAGAGCATTTTTTACAAAATGTCAAAATTCTGAGAATATTTAAAACAAATTTAATTAAGAGCTGAGATGGACATACATAACACAAGGCACACATTGCTAGTATCCTTTATATAAAAGTATATCTGAACATAAGCCATATAGAGAAATACTAATATTAAAGTCATTTTGGC